>OU026150.1:4064226-4239989 GCA_907269125.1 Eristalis pertinax
CGACATTTTTCTCTACTTTCTACTTGACGTAAACTATTTCACTTCTACCCTTTCAGGGTACCTTCTCCGACATTTTTCTCTACTTTCTACTTGACGTACAGGCATGATTTTGGACACGAAAGAAGCGCATTTGCGTGCTGAATCCAACGCAACAAACCGCATCTCAAACAAGCGAGCCGTCTCCGAGATATGGCCGATTTACCAATCAAAACCATTTCGGGTCGCTTCTCCGACGGTTTTTCGACACTACTTTTTACTAACTTTTGATCTATTGGTCGTAGCGACACGGTTTATGGCTCAAAAGAAGCGTCTTTGCAACGCGGTCATATCCGTAAAATGGCGTAAGAGATCATTTGCAACCCCGAAAAACGCTTAGTTTTCGAGATACGGCCCATTTTGTATAATTCAGCATTTTGTGGTCACTTTCGCCAACATTTTTCCCTTCTTTCTACTGGTCGTACCGGCTTGGTTTATGGCTCTAAAGAAGCGTGTTTTCATGCTGAATCCAACGAGACCCGAAGCATTCAAATCGAGCCAACCGTCTCGGAGATATGGCCGATTTTGTAAAATAAACTATTTCACTTCTACCCTTTCAGGGTACCTTCTCCGACATTTTTCTCTACTTTCTACTTGACGTACAGGCATGATTTTGGACACGAAAGAAGCGCATTTGCGTGCTGAATCCAACGCAACAAACCGCATCTCAAACAACCGAGCCGTCTCCGAGATATGGCCGATTTACCAATCGAAACCATTTCGGGTCGCTTCTCCGACGGTTTTTCGACACTACTTTTTACTAACTTTTGATCTATTGGTCGTAGCGACACGGTTTATGGCTCAAAAGAAGCGTCTTTGCAACGCGGTCATATCCGTAAAATGGCGTAAGAGATCATTTGCAACCCCGAACAACGCTTAGTTTTCGAGATACGGCCCATTTTGTATAATTCAGCATTTTGTGGTCACTTTCGCCAACATTTTTCCCTTCTTTCTACTGGTCGTACCGGCTTGGTTTATGGCTCTAAAGAAGCGTGTTTTCATGCTGAATCCAACGAGACCCGAAGCATTCAAATCGAGCCAACCGTCTCGGAGATATGGCCGATTTTGTAAAATAAACTATTTCACTTCTACCCTTTCAGGGTACCTTCTCCGACATTTTTCTCTACTTTCTACTTGACGTACAGGCATGATTTTGGACACGAAAGAAGCGCATTTGCGTGCTAAATCCAACGCAACAAACTGCATCTCAAACAAGCGAGCCGTCTCCGAGATATGGCCGATTTACCAATCAAAACCATTTCGGGTCGCTTCTCCGACGGTTTTTCGACACTACTTCTTACTAACTTTTGATCTATTGGTCGTAGCGACACGGTTTATGGCTCAAAAGAAGCGTCTTTGCAACGCGGTCATATCCGTAAAATGGCGTAAGAGATCATTTGCAACCCCGAAAAACGCTTAGTTTTCGAGATACGGCCCATTTTGTATAATTCAGCATTTTGTGGTCACTTTCGCCAACATTTTTTCCCTTCTTTCTACTGGTCGTACCGGCTTGGTTTATGGCTCTAAAGAAGCGTGTTTTCATGCTGAATCCAACGAGACCCGAAGCATTCAAATCGAGCCAACCGTCTCGGAGATATGGCCGATTTTGTAAAATAAACTATTTCACTTCTACCCTTTCAGGGTACCTTCTCCGACATTTTTCTCTACTTTCTACTTGACGTACAGGCATGATTTTGGACACGAAAGAAGCATTTGCGTGCTGAATCCAACGCAACAAACCGCATCTCAAACAAGCGAGCCGTCTCCGAGATATGGCCGATTTACCAATCAAAACCATTTCGGGTCGCTTCTCCGACGGTTTTTCGACACTACTTCTTACTAACTTTTGATCTATTGGTCGTAGCGACACGGTTTCCGTAAAATGGCGTAAGAGATCATTTGCAACCCCGAAAAACGCTTAGTTTTCGAGATACGGCCCATTTTGTATAATTCAGCATTTTGTGGTCACTTTCGCCAACATTTTTCCCTTCTTTCTACTGGTCGTACCGGCTTGGTTTATGGCTCTAAAGAAGCGTGTTTTCATGCTGAATCCAACGAGACCCGAAGCATTCAAATCGAGCCAACCGTCTCGGAGATATGGCCGATTTTGTAAAATAAACTATTTCACTTCTACCCTTTCAGGGTACCTTCTCCGACATTTTTCTCTACTTTCTACTTGACGTACAGGCATGATTTTGGACACGAAAGAAGCGCCTTTGCGTGCTGAATCCAACGCAACAAACCGCATCTCAAACAACCGAGCCGTCTCCGAGATATGGCCGATTTACCAATCGAAACCATTTCGGGTCGCTTCTCCGACGGTTTTTCGACACTACTTTTTACTAACTTTTGATCTATTGGTCGTAGCGACACGGTTTATGGCTCAAAAGAAGCGTCTTTGCAACGCGGTCATATCCGTAAAATGGCGTAAGAGATCATTTGCAACCCCGAAAAACGCTTAGTTTTCGAGATACGGCCCATTTTGTATAATTCAGCATTTTGTGGTCACTTTCGCCAACATTTTTCCCTTCTTTCTACTGGTCGTACCGGCTTGGTTTATGGCTCTAAAGAAGCGTGTTTTCATGCTGAATCCAACGAGACCCGAAGCATTCAAATCGAGCCAACCGTCTCGGAGATATGGCCGATTTTGTAAAATAAACTATTTCACTTCTACCCTTTCAGGGTACCTTCTCCGACATTTTTCTCTACTTTCTACTTGACGTACAGGCATGATTTTGGACACGAAAGAAGCGCATTTGCGTGCTAAATCCAACGCAACAAACTGCATCTCAAACAAGCGAGCCGTCTCCGAGATATGGCCGATTTACCAATCAAAACCATTTCGGGTCGCTTCTCCGACGGTTTTTCGACACTACTTCTTACTAACTTTTGATCTATTGGTCGTAGCGACACGGTTTATGGCTCAAAAGAAGCGTCTTTGCAACGCGGTCATATCCGTAAAATGGCGTAAGAGATCATTTGCAACCCCGAAAAACGCTTAGTTTTCGAGATACGGCCCATTTTGTATAATTCAGCATTTTGTGGTCACTTTCGCCAACATTTTTCCCTTCTTTCTACTGGTCGTACCGGCTTGGTTTATGGCTCTAAAGAAGCGTGTTTTCATGCTGAATCCAACGAGACCCGAAGCATTCAAATCGAGCCAACCGTCTCGGAGATATGGCCGATTTTGTAAAATAAACTATTTCACTTCTACCCTTTCAGGGTACCTTCTCCGACATTTTTCTCTACTTTCTACTTGACGTACAGGCATGATTTTGGACACGAAAGAAGCGCATTTGCGTGCTAAATCCAACGCAACAAACTGCATCTCAAACAAGCGAGCCGTCTCCGAGATATGGCCGATTTACCAATCAAAACCATTTCGGGTCGCTTCTCCGACGGTTTTTCGACACTACTTCTTACTAACTTTTGATCTATTGGTCGTAGCGACACGGTTTATGGCTCAAAAGAAGCGTCTTTGCAACGCGGTCATATCCGTAAAATGGCGTAAGAGATCATTTGCAACCCCGAAAAACGCTTAGTTTTCGAGATACGGCCCATTTTGTATAATTCAGCATTTTGTGGTCACTTTCGCCAACATTTTTCCCTTCTTTCTACTGGTCGTACCGGCTTGGTTTATGGCTCTAAAGAAGCGTGTTTTCATGCTGAATCCAACGAGACCCGAAGCATTCAAATCGAGCCAACCGTCTCGGAGATATGGCCGATTTTGTAAAATAAACTATTTCACTTCTACCCTTTCAGGGTACCTTCTCCGACATTTTTCTCTACTTTCTACTTGACGTACAGGCATGATTTTGGACACGAAAGAAGCGCATTTGCGTGCTGAATCCAACGCAACAAACCGCATCTCAAACAAGCGAGCCGTCTCCGAGATATGGCCGATTTACCAATCAAAACCATTTCGGGTCGCTTCTCCGACGGTTTTTCGACACTACTTCTTACTAACTTTTGATCTATTGGTCGTAGCGACACGGTTTATGGCTCAAAAGAAGCGTCTTTGCAACGCGGTCATATCCGTAAAATGGCGTAAGAGATCATTTGCAACCCCGAAAAACGCTTAGTTTTCGAGATACGGCCCATTTTGTATAATTCAGCATTTTGTGGTCACTTTCGCCAACATTTTTCCCTTCTTTCTACTGGTCGTACCGGCTTGGTTTATGGCTCTAAAGAAGCGTGTTTTCATGCTGAATCCAACGAGACCCGAAGCATTCAAATCGAGCCAACCGTCTCGGAGATATGGCCGATTTTGTAAAATAAACTATTTCACTTCTACCCTTTCAGGGTACCTTCTCCGACATTTTTCTCTACTTTCTACTTGACGTACATTCATGATTTTGGACACGAAAGAAGCGCCTTTGCGTGCTGAATCCAACGCAACAAACCGCATCTCAAACAAGCGAGCCGTCTCCGAGATATGGCCGATTTGCCAATCAAAACCATTTCGGGTCGCTTCTCCGACGGTTTTTCGACACTACTTTTTACTAACTTTTGATCTATTGGTCGTAGCGACACGGTTTATGGCTCAAAAGAAGCGTCTTTGCAACGCGGTCATATCCGTAAAATGGCGTAAGAGATCATTTGCAACCCCGAAAAACGCTTAGTTTTCGAGATACGGCCCATTTTGTATAATTCAGCATTTTGTGGTCACTTTCGCCAACATTTTTCCCTTCTTTCTACTGGTCGTACCGGCTTGGTTTATGGCTCTAAAGAAGCGTGTTTTCATGCTGAATCCAACGAGACCCGAAGCATTCAAATCGAGCTAACCGTCTCGGAGATATGGCCGATTTTGTAAAATAAACTATTTCACTTCTACCCTTTCAGGGTACCTTCTCCGACATTTTTCTCTACTTTCTACTTGACGTACATTCATGATTTTGGACACGAAAGAAGCGCCTTTGCGTGCTGAATCCAACGCAACAAACCGCATCTCAAACAAGCGAGCCGTCTCCGAGATATGGCCGATTTGCCAATCAAAACCATTTCGGGTCGCTTCTCCGACGGTTTTTCGACACTACTTTTTACTAACTTTTGATCTATTGGTCGTAGCGACACGGTTTATGGCTCAAAAGAAGCGTCTTTGCAACGCGGTCATATCCGTAAAATGGCGTAAGAGATCATTTGCAACCCCGAAAAACGCTTAGTTTTCGAGATACGGCCCATTTTGTATAATTCAGCATTTTGTGGTCACTTTCGCCAACATTTTTCCCTTCTTTCTACTGGTCGTACCGGCTTGGTTTATGGCTCTAAAAAAGCGTGTTTTCATGCTGAATCCAACGAGACCCGAAGCATTCAAATCGAGCCAACCGTCTCGGAGATATGGCCGATTTTGTAAAATAAACTATTTCACTTCTACCCTTTCAGGGTACCTTCTCCGACATTTTTCTCTACTTTCTACTTGAAGTACAGGCATGATTTTGGACACGAAAGAAGCGCCTTTGCGTGCTGAATCCAACGCAACAAACCGCATCTCAAACAAGCGAGCCGTCTCCGAGATATGGCCGATTTGCCAATCAAAACCATTTCGGGTCGCTTCTCCGACGGTTTTTCGACACTACTTTTTACTAACTTTTGATCTATTGGTCGTAGCGACACGGTTTATGGCTCAAAAGAAGCGTCTTTGCAACGCGGTCATATCCGTAAAATGGCGTAAGAGATCATTTGCAACCCCGAAAAACGCTTAGTTTTCGAGATACGGCCCATTTTGTATAATTCAGCATTTTGTGGTCACTTTCGCCAACATTTTTCCCTTCTTTCTACTGGTCGTACCGGCTTGGTTTATGGCTCTAAAAAAGCGTGTTTTCATGCTGAATCCAACGAGACCCGAAGCATTCAAATCGAGCCAACCGTCTCGGAGATATGGCCGATTTTGTAAAATAAACTATTTCACTTCTACCCTTTCAGGGTACCTTCTCCGACATTTTTCTCTACTTTCTACTTGACGTACAGGCATGATTTTGGACACGAAAGAAGCGCCTTTGCGTGCTGAATCCAACGCAATAAACCGCATCTCAAACAACCCAGCCGTCTCCGAGATATGGCCGATTTACCCATCAAAACCATTTCGGGTCGCTTCTCCGACGGTTTTTCGACACTACTTTTTACTAACTTTTGATCTATTGGTCGTAGCGACACGGTTTATGGCTCAAAAGAAGCGTCTTTGCAACGCGGTCATATCCGTAAAATGGCTTAAGAGATCATTTGCAACCCCGAAAAACGCTTAGTTTTCGAGATACGGCCCATTTTGTATAATTCAGCATTTTGTGGTCACTTTCGCCAACATTTTTCCCTTCTTTCTACTGGTCGTACCGGCTTGGTTTATGGCTCTAAAAAAGCGTGTTTTCATGCTGAATCCAACGAGACCCGAAGCATTCAAATCGAGCCAACCGTCTCGGAGATATGGCCGATTTTGTAAAATAAACTATTTCACTTCTACCCTTTCAGGGTACCTTCTCCGACATTTTTCTCTACTTTCTACTTGACGTACAGGCATGATTTTGGACACGAAAGAAGCGCCTTTGCGTGCTGAATCCAACGCAATAAACCGCATCTCAAACAACCCAGCCGTCTCCGAGATATGGCCGATTTACCCATCAAAACCATTTCGGGTCGCTTCTCCGACGGTTTTTCGACACTACTTTTTACTAACTTTTGATCTATTGGTCGTAGCGACACGGTTTATGGCTCAAAAGAAGCGTCTTTGCAACGCGGTCATATCCGTAAAATGGCGTAAGAGATCATTTGCAACCCCGAAAAACGCTTAGTTTTCGAGATACGGCCCATTTTGTATAATTCAGCATTTTGTGGTCACTTTCGCCAACATTTTTCCCTTCTTTCTACTGGTCGTACCGGCTTGGTTTCTGGCTCTAAAGAAGCGTGTTTTCATGCTGAATCCAACGAGACCCGAAGCATTCAAATCGAGCCAACCGTCTCGGAGATATGGCCGATTTTGTAGAATAAACTATTTCACTTCTACCCTTTCAGGGTACCTTCTCCGACATTTTTCTCTACTTTCTACTTGACGTACAGGCATGATTTTAGACACGAAAGAAGCGCATTTGCGTGCTGAATCCAACGCAATAAACCGCATCTCAAACAAGCGAGCCGTCTCCGAGATATGGCCGATTTACCAATCAAAACCATTTCGGGTCGCTTCTCCGACGGTTTTTCGACACTACTTTTTACTAACTTTTGATCTATTGGTCGTAGCGACACGGTTTATGGCTCAAAAGAAGCGTCTTTGCAACGCGGTCATATCCGTAAAATGGCGTAAGAGATCATTTGCAACCCCGAAAAACGCTTAGTTTTCGAGATACGGCCCATTTTGTATAATTCAGCATTTTGTGGTCACTTTCGCCAACATTTTTCCCTTCTTTCTACTGGTCGTACCGGCTTGGTTTATGGCTCTAAAAAAGCGTGTTTTCATGCTGAATCCAACGAGACCCGAAGCATTCAAATCGAGCCAACCGTCTCGGAGATATGGCCGATTTTGTAAAATAAACTATTTCACTTCTACCCTTTCAGGGTACCTTCTCCGACATTTTTCTCTACTTTCTACTTGACGTACAGGCATGATTTTGGACACGAAAGAAGCGCCTTTGCGTGCTGAATCCAACGCAATAAACCGCATCTCAAACAACCCAGCCGTCTCCGAGATATGGCCGATTTACCCATCAAAACCATTTCGGGTCGCTTCTCCGACGGTTTTTCGACACTACTTTTTACTAACTTTTGATCTATTGGTCGTAGCGACACGGTTTATGGCTCAAAAGAAGCGTCTTTGCAACGCGGTCATATCCGTAAAATGGCGTAAGAGATCATTTGCAACCCCGAAAAACGCTTAGTTTTCGAGATACGGCCCATTTTGTATAATTCAGCATTTTGTGGTCACTTTCGCCAACATTTTTCCCTTCTTTCTACTGGTCGTACCGGCTTGGTTTATGGCTCTAAAGAAGCGTGTTTTCATGCTGAATCCAACGAGACCCGAAGCATTCAAATCGAGCCAACCGTCTCGGAGATATGGCCGATTTTGTAAAATAAACTATTTCACTTCTACCCTTTCAGGGTACCTTCTCCGACATTTTTCTCTACTTTCTACTTGACGTACAGGCATGATTTTGGACACGAAAGAAGCGCCTTTGCGTGCTGAATCCAACGCAATAAACCGCATCTCAAACAACCCAGCCGTCTCCGAGATATGGCCGATTTACCCATCAAAACCGTTTCGGGTCGCTTCTCCGACGGTTTTTCGACACTACTTTTTACTAACTTTTGATCTATTGGTCGTAGCGACACGGTTTATGGCTCAAAAGAAGCGTCTTTGCAACGCGGTCATATCCGTAAAATGGCGTAAGAGATCATTTGCAACCCCGAAAAACGCTTAGTTTTCGAGATACGGCCCATTTTGTATAATTCAGCATTTTGTGGTCACTTTCGCCAACATTTTTCCCTTCTTTCTACTGGTCGTACCGGCTTGGTTTATGGCTCTAAAGAAGCGTGTTTTCATGCTGAATCCAACGAGACCCGAAGCATTCAAATCGAGCCAACCGTCTCGGAGATATGGCCGATTTTGTAAAATAAACTATTTCACTTCTACCCTTTCAGGGTACCTTCTCCGACATTTTTCTCTACTTTCTACTTGACGTACAGGCATGATTTTGGACACGAAAGAAGCGCATTTGCGTGCTGAATCCAACGCAATAAACCGCATCTCAAACAAGCGAGCCGTCTCCGAGATATGGCCGATTTACCAATCAAAACCATTTCGGGTCGCTTCTCCGACGGTTTTTCGACACTACTTTTTACTAACTTTTGATCTATTGGTCGTAGCGACACGGTTTATGGCTCAAAAGAAGCGTCTTTGCAACGCGGTCATATCCGTAAAATGGCGTATGAGATCATTTGCAACCCCGAAAAACGCTTAGTTTTCGAGATACGGCCCATTTTGTATAATTCAGCATTTTGTAGTCACTTTCGCCAACATTTTTCCCTTCTTTCTACTGGTCGTACCGGCTTGGTTTATGGCTCTAAAGAAGCGTGTTTTCATGCTGAATCCAACGAGACCCGAAGCATTCAAATCGAGCCAACCGTCTCGGAGATATGGCCGATTTTGTAAAATAAACTATTTCACTTCTACCCTTTCAGGGTACCTTCTCCGACATTTTTCTCTACTTTCTACTTGACGTACAGGCATGATTTTGGACACGAAAGAAGCGCATTTGCGTGCTGAATCCAACGCAACAAACCGCATCTCAAACAAGCGAGCCGTCTCCGAGATATGGCCGATTTACCAATCAAAACCATTTCGGGTCGCTTCTCCGACGGTTTTTCGACACTACTTTTTACTAACTTTTGATCTATTGGTCGTAGCGACACGGTTTATGGCTCAAAAGAAGCGTCTTTGCAACGCGGTCATATCCGTAAAATGGCGTAAGAGATCATTTGCAACCCCGAAAAACGCTTAGTTTTCGAGATACGGCCCATTTTGTATAATTCAGCATTTTGTGGTCACTTTCGCCAACATTTTTCCCTTCTTTCTACTGGTCGTACCGGCTTGGTTTATGGCTCTAAAGAAGCGTGTTTTCATGCTGAATCCAACGAGACCCGAAGCATTCAAATCGAGCCAACCGTCTCGGAGATATGGCCGATTTTGTAAAATAAACTATTTCACTTCTACCCTTTCAGGGTACCTTCTCCGACATTTTTCTCTACTTTCTACTTGACGTACAGGCATGATTTTGGACACGAAAGAAGCGCATTTGCGTGCTGAATCCAACGCAACAAACCGCATCTCAAACAAGCGAGCCGTCTCCGAGATATGGCCGATTTGCCAATCAAAACCATTTCGGGTCGCTTCTCCGACGGTTTTTCGACACTACTTTTTACTAACTTTTGATCTATTGGTCGTAGCGACACGGTTTATGGCTCAAAAGAAGCGTCTTTGCAACGCGGTCATATCCGTAAAATGGCGTATGAGATCATTTGCAACCCCGAAAAACGCTTAGTTTTCGAGATACGGCCCATTTTGTATAATTCAGCATTTTGTGGTCACTTTCGCCAACATTTTTCCCTTCTTTCTACTGGTCGTAGCGGCGTGGTTTATGGCTCTAAAGAAGCGTCTTTGCAACGCGGTTATATCCGTAAAATGGCATCTCAAACAACACGCCGGTTGGATGCTCATTTTCAGTTCCCTACCAACAATGTTTGATTTCTCCTCAAATCTAGCTCGTTAGTCCCTGGCATACGTACCAAATGCACTTCAGTTTCAACCGCTTTCGGCTAGTCCGATGGGAAGTCAGCTTCTCTTCGTGGGTATCGAACAAAATAAATAAAACAAAATTCGAGCTTATAATTTTTTTTTTATGTATTTTTCCTCCGTTTCTATTATGATTGAATTCACATATCCACACTTGTATACAAATATGCATATACACGTGCATATACATAAATCATGCACACATGCATATACACAAATCATCATATGTGCACGCATGCATTCGATATTTTGTTTTTTTTTTTTTTTTAAGTGTAACATTTCGTTTCCTTGTAATGTGTTCATATTTCTCTTAACCTTTTGCTTACAACACAAAACGAACAAAATGCATTTCACCGATGACAAATTATAGATTCATGATCATGATCATTTTGTTCATTTGTCATATCCTTCCTATCCTGTTAATTTCATATTTGTAAATATTTATGCCGTTATAAATTTGATAATTCCCCATCATGTTTGTAATGAATGGGGTATTTATTTGGTGTATTATGTGGGTTGCCTGAATACTATTGCTTCAAGTTTCGTATCTATACATAATGAATATGTATATATACACTATGGTGTGGTTAAATATGTAAATAATTTTTTTTTTCTTTTTTCTTTTTGTTTTTTTTTTTTTTTTTTTTGTTTAACTTACTTTCGATTTGAAGTGAAAGTCAGAATTAACATTAAATTGTATTCCGTTTATTAATGGTTTTTTTTGTTTAAAAAAATTCTATGTTGCTATTGATAATTCATTCTGATTGTTTCATCATTTAATTTCATTTTTTTGTTTCTGGTTACTTTGTGTTTGATCAGATAGAAGAAGAAGAATGGGGTTGTGGGTGGGTTTTTTTTTGTTTGTCTCAACGAGCAATAAGTGGGGACAGCCTAGTAAATGGATTATCTTACAAACAGGCTCAACAGAAATCAACGAAAAAAGAAAGAAGAAAGGTGAAGAAATAAATAAACAATCCATGCGAAAAACAAAATATATGTAATCTTTTTTACATAATTTTTATTGTTAATATATATATATATTCTTTTCGATCAGGCTTAGGTTGTTTTTTTTTTTTTTGTTTTTTGTTTTTTTTTTTTTTACATATTACTTTGTATTTATTTTTTATTTTTTTTTTGTTTTAATTAGTTTAAAATATTTGAATAGAAATTCTTACGATTTAAAAAAACAAATCATGTTTACACAATTGAAAACATTATTTAAGTCATTCATTGTTTTCGTTGAAATTTTTTCTGTTTTGTTTTTTTTTTCTTTTTCTCTTTTTCACATGTGATCATTAGATAATAGTCTCACAGTATGTTATAGCTGAATATTTGTTAAATTATATTTATGCACATATATCAAGTATAATCGAACACAAGATTTAATCAAAAAAAAAAAAAAAAAACAAAAAATTAATTAGCATGTCACAAATTGCATGGGTTATTTGATTTTTTGTTGTTCTTTTTGTTGTTTTTTTTTTTTTTTCGTTTCAGCGAAACTGTATAAACTGATAATTGAATTTTTTTTTTTCTTCTGTTAATCTCTTATATGCCTTTTCTTTTACTGAAAAAAAATCGATTGCCATTATTGTGAAAAAAAGAACGTATTTAGGTTAGAATTCTTAATTTCTTTTCCTCATTTATCACTATTATAAATTAAAAATAAAAACATGTTTCTTCTTCTCTTCGTTTTTCTTTTTCTTTTTCTTTGCTAGACCAAACTTAACAAACTAGTGACAAAAATATGCAGTGTAATATTACAAAATATATAATATATATATGTATAATAAACAAAATAAAAAAAAAAATAAAAATATATCTATATTTATATGTTATGCATTCAAAATGAGATAAAAAAATGGAAGATCTTGTTTTCTTAAAGTTTTAAATATTAAAAAGGAATAGATTTATGGAAAAAAAACATTTGAAGTAATCAGCAGCGGGAACACGGGGGAAGAACGAAGAAAAAAATAATAATAAATTTCTACAAAATATTTTGCGTGTGAATTATTCTTCAGTTTAAAGGTTTTTTTTTTTCGTTTGTTTTGTGTGAGTTTTTTTTTGTTTTTGTTTTATTCTTTAAAGATTGGTGTTATGTTCAGATATGTATGTCATTTGAAGAGGTCACTACGTAATCTATTTGTTTTTTTTTCATTTTTAAAGTGCACTAGAATTATTTTTGAAATTTTTTTTTTGTTTTGTTTTGTTTTAAACAGAAGAACATCTTCGTATTGTACACTCGGTTTTTTGTTTTTTTTTTTTGTTTCTCGTTTAAACACTTCGTTTTTTTTCCCATAATCATTCACAAAAAAAAAAAAAATAATAACTTGAAAGTTTAAACTTTTACAATTTTATTTAATGAAAAAACAAAAAATAAAAGAAAATATATATATATACGATATATTATATATTCAATATGTGGAAGAAAATTCATTTAAGGCAAATAAAAAAATAAAAGTAAGAATATCTAAACTAAGAAAAAAAAAAATAAAAATCTATATAAAATAGAAAATATAAGGAAATCGCGGATATTGATTCGTCTTACACACTAGTTTGGCATTTAAGTGTTTTTGTGTACTACTATTACAAATGAGGGATTTCTCTTTTTCTTTTGTTTTTTGTTTTGTTTTTTTTGTTTATCATTCATTTAACATTTAAACTTATTCTCATAGTAAAAAATCATCTTTCACACTATTTTGCTTATCATAACTTCAACTCAAATAAAACATTTCTTCTTTTTTTTCTGCTTTTTGTTTTTTGTTATCCTCTTACTTCTGGTTTCTGGTTTTTTTTTGTTTTTTGTTTTTTTGTTACTACTAACTTTAACAACACTTAGACGTACCTAAAGACCTTAAGGGTTAGGGATTATTATTTTTTTTTTTTTTGTTTTTGTTTTGTTTTAAATGTATCTATTTAGATATATATATAGAATTTGTATATATATGTGTATAGATTTACATTTGTTAATTAAATATTTATTTTTGTTTTATCAATATATAGCAGTATTCATTTATATCTATGTATTTGTATATATTCACAAATTTATATATGTTATTTATATAATATATATATATACCTTAAGTAGTAATAATTTTCGTTTTATATTTACACCTATTTTCTCTTCTTGTTTGCTTCTGTTCCTTACTATGTTTTGCACCAGTTTTAAATGTTCTTTTTTTTTTTATATTGATTTCACATTTCATTCTTAAGTGTGCATTAATTATCAATTGTATGGATATTAAATACGATTATTTGAAGATAGAGTGCAACATGCACTCTTCGTGTATCTTTTCATTTATTTCTGTTTCTATTCACTCGTATGTAAATCGTATTCTCATTAGTTCAGCGTTGTTTTTTTTTTCTTTCATTTTTTTTTTGAAAAAAAAAAAAACTCTTAGTATTTGTGGGATGCAAGTAAACCTGTGAGTGGATTATAGCTTATCAGCTACACGATATATAACACATTTTAATCGCTCGGTAAATACCATCTACTACTATTATCTATTTTTCTTTTTTTTTCTTTTTTTCTTTTTTGCGATGAGAGAGAAGGATATAATTCTAATATTAAATTAAACTATTACATCATGGTTCTTTTTCACAAAAAAAAACAGTTTTTCTTTATTTTTTTTTCATTTTCGCTCTTCTATTTTCTGCTCATAAATATACATCAACGTGGCACTCATTCAGTCCCGATATATGTAGACATAGAAAACATCGAATAATGATCGTATGTCGTACATTGCTCTTCATCATTTTGTTTAAACAAAAAAAAAAAAAAAAAAAAAAAAAACAGATAAATATGTACATATACAAATAGTGTATATACGGATCTAACGCGTTTGTTTTGGAATATACCTTAATTTTGTTTTTCTTTTTTTGTTTTTACATTTTGTTTTATAAAATATATCATTCTTATATGCTTGGTTTTGTTTTTTATGCACGCACACACTCACACACAGATACACACCCAGCCACACGCACACACACACACACACACAGAAACACACTCTTAACCATAATGTAAATGAAATTCGGTTTTGGTCGCAAACACACACACGCTCCTCTTCTTTTGTTTCTCTCTCCCCTTTTAGAAAAATTGTTCAAAGTCAAGAAAGGGGTTCCATAGTGAAATATATCAAAATATACATTTGTATGTATACACCCACATCTATACATACATATATTGCATTTACTTATTTCTCAATGTACGTACATATATGTGTATATATATGCATAGATATACGTTTTTTTTTTTCTTCATTTTTTTTTTTTTCTAACGAAAATTAATTTTAATTTTGTTGAATGTACAGTCTTATTTAAATTGGCATTTTCATTGTTGCTTTTTACCTTGAATTCCAGTTAAAATTCTTTTAATTTAAGGTGCAGTTTAAAACAAATCTCATATAGAAATTAATTCTCTTAGGATTTTTTTTTCGTTTTTCTTTTTTCTTTTCTTTTTTCTTTTGTTTTAGTTGCAAAATTGAAAAACATGAAAATATACAAGGAAAAAAAACAGAAAAAAAAACAGATTAAATTTGTTTATGTATATTATAATTATGGCAGATAAAATGTGGCACACGTTTTCCTATTTGTTTCTTTGTTTTGTATATTTTTTTTCCTTTTCTTTTTTTTTGTTTTTGAATTTTTTGTATAAAAAAAAAAACAACAACTTATTTCAACGTAGTTTCGTTTCCCTTCTTTCTCCTTAAGTGAATTGTTTTTTGTTTTTTTTTTTTCTTTTTTGTTTGCTTTGTGTGTTGTTCTACATTGAGTCGAGCTTTGACAACGAGATCTTGAAGTGAAATATGTTTATGTCACAAAATGCACATTGATTGAAAAACAACAAAAAAAAAAAAAAAAAAACGAAAAAAAAGAGTTTTTTTTCTAGAAATTGACTAGCCAAATAGTGGCGATCTAAAATATTGTTGAACGCAGTATATCTAAAAGTCATTAACATGAAAATGTGACTAGTTTGAAAAGTAAAAGTAAAAAAAAGAGTGTAATAATATTCAACATGTGTTAGTCGTTCGCTGTTCGGGCTGTGGGGCGGGGGGAAAGGACTATTTGGTTTTTTTTTTGTTTTTTTTTCACACTAAATTAGTAGATTATGAGCAAGTACTAACTGAAGAGAATGCATGTATAGACCTAGGCACTATATTTCCAGTTTAAAGACAAAAAAAAAAAAAAAAAAAACATTCAAAGCTGCGACTCATCCGTATTCTCTGATTTATAAAATAAGAAAAAATAAGAAAAAAAAAGCAAAAATCTTTCGGTACAAACTGAAAAATAAACGTATTCAATCTTATATTGTGTGACTTTCGATTTTGTATAATCTCTCTCTCTGAAACATCAATGGTTTCCACAGCAGCTATGGCTTTGAATTCGGCGGCGTATTGTTATGTTACACTGATAGCTCCGCTATCACCGTTCTCTGTGGTCCTGTGATGCGTTGTGGTAGCAGTCGATGCGACATTCGTTTGTTTATTCACAAGACTATTACTACTAACCGTTCCAGTACTAGAGCTAATTGTTGTATTGTTTGTTCCTGTTGTAACTGAAATTGGAAAGTGATGGCTAAAATGTTGTAGGTGTTGACTTAAGGCAAATGCGTGATGTGAATGTGGTTGTGGTTGTGGTTGTGGTTGTGGTTGCTGTTGCTGTTGCTGATGATGATTGTGCAGGTGCTGAGTAGCAGACGATGATGATGATGATGTAGCATCTGTCTGTACCGATGCAGCAGCAGCTGGTGATATCAACTGATATTGCTCTTGTGTTATCTGATCATTTTGTAACGATTGATGTGAAGTGGTCGCAACGTTTTGCACTAATGACTGCACCGTGGCTTGTTGATGTTTCTCTGGTGCGTCTGGCGCCGAAAATGAGGAACATGAATTTATGCATTTTTGATCGATAGGCGCGACTATTGCAGACGACGGCACAGTTCTCGATGATGGTATTGACGCACTTAACATATGCATGTTGGAATGTTGTTGCAAACTAATTGAATTAAGCTGTTGTTGCTGCTGCTGTGTCATAACGATAGGTGGTGAATTATTGTTATGAACATTGTAATCACGTTTGGTTAATTGATTTATACTTAGTGGATTGTTAACATCCCGCGGATTGGCACCGACAGGATTTCTGATTGCCTTTTCGAAGAAAATCTCTGACGGTGATGATGACGCTGAGGTAACATTACTCCCTTGGCAAGATGATGATGATGATGATGAAGAAGACGAGGACGAAGACGAAAGCGATGATGATAGTGAAGAGGTTGATCCGGATCCAGATCCAGATCCAGACAATGATTGCACATGTTTATTACCTGTCTGAGGAGGTAGAAGTTTGCCGCTTAGCTTCGTTTTGTCATCATCATGTGTGGTGTTTGCGGGATGATTCGTCGAACTATTCCCAGCGTCGACCTGATGTTGATTTGTCATCATTAAAGCTGGTTTAACGTCACCCCCCGTTGAATTCATCATATGGCTCTGTGGCGGTGTCATTGATGTATTGGTTTGAGTGTTCGTTGTTGTCAATGCTTGCTGATCGTTCAATCCGAGTCCTTTCGACGATAAATGGCCCAGCCGACTGCCAATGTTGACATTATGCAGCAATGACTGCATCATACGATCGGCGAAAAATTTAACGGACGACGCTGTCGATGAATGTGATGTTGATGTTGATATTGAAGAAACAGCACTCGGATTATGCTGCAGAACATGATGTACTGATGTCGACGGACTGCTATTGCAGATACTCTGTTCGGTTGTACTGCGGCTGCTCGCATCCATAAACATCGGATTGTGATGCTGATGTAGTGGCTTTGGCGGTGGTGCTACTAACGACGATTGTTGTGAAGCGGGTGACGACTGATTCGAATGCTGATGACTTAGAGACTGATGATGATGCTGTTGCTGATTACTTGACTGATGCTGTTGGTTATCTGCCACACCTGCAGCTAATGGAATTGTATTCGATGCTCCACTACTGGCAGCACCGCATACACTGCTCGAATTATGCACCGTATTTGGTGTCAATGGACTAGTTAATAAATTCAACGGGCTTGCCAAGCTTGTTGACGGACTCTGCAAACTTGACAGTCCACTAAGGCAGCCCGGACTGGATAGTGACTGATTAAGCGATTCACTATCGTCCTCGGGTGTCTTTGCATCGTCGACACTGCCACAACTGCCCAGGTTGTCATCGCTCATATGATTGTCTAAATCATTGTTATCATCGCCGTCCACTTCCATGTATCGTATGCATTTTTTCTTGCGCCTGTTTTGAAATTAAAAAGAAACGAATTAGTATAAATTGTATAACAGAACTATTCGATGGAAATTAATAAACTTAAGGGTTCATGCAAAAAAAGGGACAACTTTTCGACATGATTATATCGCTATAAATTATGTACATAATTAGTAATTATTTTTATATATGAATATAAGAAAAAAAAAAAAAAAACAAAACAAAAATAAATTGTTTTATAAACAGATATGAAAGCAAAGAGAAATACATTTCATCAAACCATTGGCAGTGCAGTAGTTAAGTCAAAGAAAAAAAACAAATATGGCATTTGATTAGCAGGCAAACCTCAGGGCTAATAATCGATTCAATATGAAAAAAAAAAACAAATACACTTAAGCTTTAACTTAAGAGTCCTTAACACACAAAAAAAAAACAAAAAAAAACTGTCGAAGGAACTCAATCTCAAATCAAAATACAGAATTATATGCTGAAATTCTGCAAGAAAAAAAGAAAATAAAAAACCAAAATCACATAATAACCGTGCTTGAATAATGGCAAAATCGGTTTTAAGGAAGCGCTTAAAATTGTAGTATAACAAATTAATAGGACACACAGAACATTTACTTCAAGAAAAAAAAAAACAAAAAAAAAAAAAATATGAATTAAAAGAATATACCAAAGTTTCTTATATTCAAAACGAAAAAAAACATCAATCAGAAACATCGAAAATAATAAACGGTTATATAGCAAAATCGAAAGATGCACGATTTTAGAATCGAAATGTCAAATCGCATAGATTCATATCTCTCTCCATTGAGAGGGGGTTTTTGTTTTTGGTTGTTATTTTTTTTTTTTAGATGTTGTTGTTTTTCGGAAAAAAAAAAAAAAGAAAACTATGCATTTCACCATTTGCCCATTCTAATATCTAACATCGTTCACTTAAAGAATAGTTCTTCCATTAAAACGCATAATAATCAATTATTAAGTTAATAATCAATTTTCAATTCAATTTAAACAAAGTGTCAAGGAGTTAAAAAATATGTAACAACAATAAAACTGTAAATTATTTTTTTTTTTTTTTTTTTTAATAGAAAAACGAAAAAAACAAATAGTAATAGTTTAAGTCAGCATAAAAAAACTTATTTCATACGAGAAATCCATGTTCAGGTTCAGGTACAAAACGTTTTCTTTCTGTTTTCTGTTTTTTTTCTTTTCTTTGTTTTAAATTTGTTTAACATTTAATCTTTCTCCCCTTTTGGTTTTTTTTTGATTTTTTCTTTTCGGTTTTTTTCTTCTTCATATCCTTCGAATAGGCGTCCATTATTTTATGCATTTTACTCGCATTATGTAGGTAAATAAAATTCATAAATATTGAGTTGTACAGAATGTTGTTGTTTAGGTTGTTTTCTTTGGTTTCTTGATTATATATATATATATAAATGCGTGTGTTTATACACACACATGGTGGTTTTTTTTAGAAGACGTGGTTTTGATATATGTTTATTATTAATTCGTTAATCATTTGTTATTTTTTTTTTTTTTTGGTTTTTTGGTTTTGGTTTTTTTTTTTTTTTAGCACAAGCACAGGTCTCCTCTCAAATATTTAGTTTTCTCCATACATCTCATTTATATCGATTATATGTTGGTATTATGGTTGTTGTTTGTTTTTTTTTTTTTGTGGTTTCGCTTTTTGTTTTATCGGACCTTTTGTCTGTCTTATAAATTGACATACGTCGGGGCCTGGGGCGATGGTTGTTGAGGTCCGTTCGGTCCTTGACTCAGCCCTGATTGTGATCCAATGAGACCAGCTGTGCTGCCTATTAACTGGAGATGATTTGATGATGACGTTGACGATGACGACGACGATGATGATGAGTTTGGTAATAGCACCGTACCGACAGCTGACACAGGTACTCCTGATGACGGCAGAACCGGTAAGCCGGGACTGTTTGGTTTTTGTTTTTTTTTTTTTTTGTTTTGTTTTGCATTTCATTTCACACAATTTAATGTTGTTGTTGTTTTTTTATTAGTTACAGATAGTTTTTTTTTTTTTGTTTATATTTAATGCAGTTGTAAGATGAATTCGATGCGGCAAGCACAATTGTAGTAATATAAAGTATAAAGAGGGGTAGAGTTTAGTTTTAGACATTTCTGATGGTTTTTTTGGTTTTATTTATTTATTTTTTTTTTGTTTTGTTTGTTTGTCTAAATAATTTAAAAGTTTTTTTTTCTGGTTTTGTATTACATTTGCCAAAAAAAAAAAAAAAAAATTTGCAAACGCACTATTTAAACTAAATGAAAGTACTTCGAAAAAGACGTATATAAATTGATGATTGCTTGTGCATATATATATATATACATAAACACAGTCGAACTTCCCTATAGTGAGGAAATTTAAAAAAAGACTAACTTTCTGGTCCGATTTTACGTGTATTTCGGTATAATGTAGTTGTTTTTTTCTTTTCGTTCTGGTCCCGTGTGCGAATAGGAATTTTAGGGAAAGTTCGACTGTGTCAAGGGTCACATTATATATGTACATACATATATATGCGTGTGTGTATATGTTTAAAATATATTAAACAACACCTTAAAAATATTATTTGTTGTTTTAAAATAACCACATCGAGATGTATATCCTATACCAGGACCAGGATATGATTAGCAGAATCGTTTAACCATAAACAAAAAAAAACAAAAAAAAACATGTGTTTCGAAACTATACACAGAATGGAAAAAAAAAAAACAAAAAAAAAACCAAATATTTAATAAAACATAACTTAACGATTAAAATCATTGTTTTTTTCTTTTTGTTTTTTGCATTAAGTAAGTATACAAAGTAATGATGCTTCTGATTAATATGTTCTTCCGTTTCTTTAAATAAAATATAAAATAAAACAAAAAAAAAAAAAAGAATATATATTTTATGTAGATCAAATGTATGTGAAATTAGTCTCTGTTGGAAAAGAGTAATTTATGGAAAAAAATAAACATGTTCGCATATCATTAAATTAATAACAAAAAAAAAAAAAAAAAACCCATAGTTATAATGAAAATAAAATAGTTTTTTTTTTTTTTTTTTGTATATATATGTAAATTGTGTCTTCCTTTCGAAAAGAGAATGCAAATGTATTTTTCATGGTTGGAAAGCTTGCAGATTTTGTTTTTTGTTTCATTTCAATTTACTTCACTTTTCTAAATGTTAAGAGGGACTTGTGGGGGGTGCATCAAAAAAAAAATGATATATTTAATTTAAAAAAATGTAATCTAGTTTTTTTTTTTTTGTTTTGTTTGTTTCGGTAAAATAAATTGCACTAGAGTTAATCTTATATTTAAAAAAAAAAACGAAACCTTATATTTAGAAATAAGGAAAAATAAAAAAAATTATTGTAAAATACGAAAAAAAATTTTAACAAAATGTGCAAAATATTGTATTTGGGTATCTTTATTGCTTATTCATCATCTTTCTTTGTGGAATGACACATTCCGCGTTTTTCGTCTTTTTTTTCTTGAGACAAAATAAAAAGGGAACAGCTTTTGTTTGAGAAAAAAAAAAACGAAAAAACGAAAAATATCGAAACGTTCCAACAACCGAAAATACATTTTTTTTTAACTTTTGAGTGTTTGTAATTTTGTTTTGTTATAAGGTTTTTTTTTCCCCCGGTTCTGGTCTTGATTTAGCGCAAGGAAAAATAATTAAGAAAAAAAAATCATGAGCAATAATAATAAAAAATAAAAGACAAACTTTAAATCATCTTATATGAGGTTCATCAAAGATTGTGTAAAATATGGATAGCTTTCATATTGTAATAGGTAATGCTTAACTTATATACGTCTTTCCACAGAGAAATTATTCAACTTTTTTTTTTCCATACATAAATTTGATGAGTTAAACAAATTTACAATTTTTATTTGTTTTTGTTTTTGTTTTCGTTTTTTTTTTTTTTTTTTTTTTTTTTTTTTGGTTCAAAGGGTTAATTATTTCTTATTTAAGTGCACAAAAATTATAAGATTTTAAAGCTGAATCGAATGTGAATATGTGAAAAGTCTCTCGATTCTCGTTTGAAAAAAAAAAACAAAAAAAAAACAAAAAAAAAAAACAATTATTATTCGATTTAGTTTAAAGGACTTATGGAAAAAATAACCATGACGAAGTAAATGGGAGAAAAATAAGAAAGAGAGAGAGAGAGAGAGAAACGAAAATAAGAAGAAAAAAAATAACAACATAAAAAATAAGAACTTTTGCTTCTGTTTGGATCTAGAGACATGCAGGTAGCCCTGAATATCTACTTTAGTGTGTGCATATTGGGACACAAGGTCGAAGTTGAATTTGAATAAGGTATAGATAATAAGATTAGGCTGTTTTTTTTTACATAAATCCTTTTAAATTTAATTTTTTTTTTGTTTTTTTTTTTTTTTTTTTTATATATGATGGCGATATTAGGTGATTTACTAAAAGTTTCTGCAAATATCAATCTACATACAAATTTTGGTATCTTTTTTTTGGTAATATATTCTTAAACAAGAATCGACAGCGAAATTTGTTTTTAAGTGAATTGTATTTTTTTTTTTTTTTTGGGTGGGATAGGTTGAATATAGTTATGTGAAGAATGTTGTTGTTTTTTTTTTTTTTTTAACTACAATTTATCAGTAACATACCTGCAAGGTTTGCACCATTGATTTTGTTGATCTAGTCCGAATCTAGCGCGGCATTTCTTCATATTATTACCTTTAGTTGGATTAATATAAGAGAAAGAAAAAAAAAACAATAAATATAAATAAAAAAATAAAACAAAATTGATATTAGTTTTTTTTTCTTTCTTTTTTTGTAGTATATAAAATGAAAATATATATCGTTACTTATACATATATTTTGAAAGAACTTGAAAAACGATAATATTTGAGTTTTTTTTTTTTTTTTGATTTTTAAATGTATATTGTATTGTTATCCAGTGCAAACTCAACTATCATAAGCATTTTTCAAATTCTCCACCCTAGCAAGCCCATAATATTAGATCGTTTACCTAAAGACAAAAGCCTGCGCAACCTTCTTAAATCAATTATTCATTTAATTAGCATGACTCTCGTAACTCGGGTATGATTAAAAAAATTTGTAAATTAGTCAAAAAAAAAAAAGATGTCCTAAACAACGGCAAATATTCCACCGTGTTTGTAATCAGAAAGCGAGTTGGTTAAGATTATTGCATTCGTCCTTTGAAAAGAAAAAAAAGGCAATGCTTTACATAATAGATGTAAGAAACAAAATGAAAACTAGGCGCGAAAATATACAAAAAAAATAGAGTACATTTATTTGAAACATGTATGGCGAATAAAAGGAGTACCAATATCAATTTTCATTCCATGCAGTTTTATTTTTTTAATTTTTTCTTTGTTTTAATTAACATCGACTTCATTTTGCTTTAAAGAGAAAAGAAAATGAATATTTAGCAAATTCATGACCATTTGTAGTAGTCATGCGTTGTGTCTGCTTTAAGAAAAAAAAAAAAACGGTTGTTGCGAAAGCTTTTCATATATAAATCAGTGTGCAAAAAAAAAAATGTGTGTATGCATAAAAATAATGAAATTTCATGCAAAAAAATAAAAATAAAAAAATAAATAAAAATTGAATACACTAACTAATACTAGAGGAAGCATAGGATTATAGCAAAATCAAAAGGTTAAAACTTAAGACTAAACGACAAATGCGCGCATTTTGAAGGGGGGGGTATATAAATAACATCATGCATTTAAACAGGATAGATGTTGTTGTTGTTGTTGTTGTTTATCTGGTTATTTACAAAAAATTTTGTTAAACCGAATATATATATATACATACATTGGCATATATTTTTTTTGTACGTGTATATATACATATATATATATATATATATATTATGTTGTTTTTTTTTTCCAATAAAATCGAATTTAAGCCCAATTTTTACTCAAATCTCATGTGTACTATAGATTTTTTTTTGTTTTCGTTTTTTTTTTTTTTTTTTTTGTTGTTAACTCAATGAAAGATAAGGATTTAGAGAAAACTAATAATAGTTGTAAAATTATGTAAAATTATTATATATATTTTTTTTTTTTTTTTGATTTTTTGTGATTTTTTCTTTGATTTGATTTGTGTTCCTTTTTATACATGTATGAATCAAAACACCAAATATTATTTAAGAAATATGTATATAATATATATATATACAAGAAAATGAAAGGATATGTAAGAAAAAAAAAAAAAAAAAGAGAAGATTTATTCAACTATTCTATTATTTGATATTATATGATTTAAAATTATATTAAAATAGAATTGCACTATTCATAATTGTAAATATGTATATACTTTGTGATTCTGTATAGAATAAAAAAATTAAATAAATATTATATCATATCCCTGCGGATGTTGGTTTTTATAGATAAACTTTGTTTTCTTTTAGAGCATTATCTTCATACATTTATATTACAGCAATACATAGAAAGACTATTTTTTTTTTTTTGGTTATTTATTATGATTATTGTTGTTGTTTTTTTTTTTTTTGTAATCATCTCTTTTAGATTAATTTTTTTTTCTTTTTTTTATATACTTATTTATGTCTATTAATATATATTTTACAATATATTTCTAACCTCCATCGCTGGTATCTTGTTTTCTTTTCCTCTTCTTGCCACGTGATGCATTTGTCCGCGAACTCCAATCTGGATACATTTGCATATGCAATTGCCGTTCACGTCTAGCTAACTCATAATACTTAGCCTGTTCTTCACGGCCAAGAGCATGCCACTACAGATTGTTTTTTTTTTTTTTTTTTTTGATTTGATACACATATCATTTTTTTTTTTATATTCAGTTTTTTTCAGATTTTTTTTTTGTTCAATTTTTTTTTACGTTGATTGTTGAGTGGACAAAGGCGTTGATGATATAGCAAATTAAATTGGAAAATTATTTAAATTAAATACACGTTAATTGAATATAAATATTTTTTTTTTTTAAAAAAAAAAAAAAATACATAAATATATAAACTTTTATGATTTTTCTTTTTTGTTTTTGTGCCAATTTATGTTTAAAAAGTACGTATTAAATGTTATATTTTTATTACTCAATTTACATACATAAAAAAAAAAAACCGTATGCAATTGATATTTTTTTTTTCTTGACAATTTTTGGCCATTTTGGTTGTGTTTACGTGAGTTATTGTTTTTTTTTTTTCTTCTTTTTCTTTCATGTATGAAATTTCATATATATATATTTGTTGATTTTAAGATTGAGGGAGGAATTCCCAAAACTGATCTACATTAAGTTTTTTTTTGCTTATTTTTTTTTTGTTTTCTGAACAGTTGATAGGGTGTTTTTTTTTTTTTTTTTTTTCATTTTCATAAATAAAGTGTTGTTGTTTATCATAGAATTTCAGATAGCTGATATGAGTATGTATATCCATATTTCAATTTGATGCAATAAATTTTGATGTAATACATGTTAATAGAGAATTTAATACACTGGACTGTGAGAGAATCAAAATTAAATTTAAAAAAAAAAAAATTAAATAAAAAAAATTATGTGATCTATGTATGTTTTTCTATTGACTTCCTGAATTTATCACAATTTGAAGGATCGAGATACGGGCATGAACGTGAACTTTTACAGTGGCCAACGTGTATATAGGTATGTACTTGTTACAATTAAATGTTTTTGGTGAGTATGGTCAATTTGTTTTTTTCTCATCCATTCAACTGGACGTCATAGGTGTAAAATGAAAAAAAAACGAAAAAAAAATTCCTTTAATTGACAAACACACGCGCTCGCGCCACACACACTTTCCGATTTCCGAAGTGTCTGTTGTGCCTACACACACGAACCCACACACCAGTCATTGTCAAACAAACCACCATACAGATTCACACACTCATACACGTACGCATCCGATATCCTCCCATTCCCCATCAAAGGTATTCAAAATGAAGAAAAAAAAAATGAAAAAAAAAAAAAAAAAAAAACAATTGTGCGCTCATTTTTTGCCTAACCTTTTTTTCACATTCATAGAATACAAAATCATAAATCACTTCAAAAATCGGAAAACGAAAAATTATAGAAAGAATCAAATTATTAAAAAAATCACAATTTTGTGTTATGTTATTTCAAAACAAAGAGATTATTGTTGTTGTTGTTTTTTTTTTTCTTCTTTTTTTTTCAATATAATCGCAATGATATATTTTTTTTTCTTTTTTTTTTTTAGAACTAAAAATTGGGCCGATTGATTTTACGTAAACAGTTTGTTAAACATTGTTAAATAATTCAACAAAATAGGGATAGATAAATACGAATTACTTTAATATCTTAGATTATGTTAAAATACACAGCTCGAACAGAAAAAAAAAAATTTCATAAAAAAAAAATATAAAATAAATAAACTAAGGCAAACAGACTAGTTCATGGGTTATTACTCGAATTCAGTGTGAAAGGAATGTGGAACTATATCTTTTTTTTTGTTTGTATCATTTTCATAAGAATCAAATTCAATCAAGTATTCATGAGAAGAAATTGAGATTCACGCCTGATCGACGATGAGATGACATCCATCAAATTTCAATCGTTACGCTCTCCATTCATCCAAATGAGTAGTTGAACACAATTTGGTTCTTAACATCAATTGTTGATGTTCTTTTGTTACTTTTGTTTTTTCAAATCTTCAAAATTACTACCAGTTCTCTCGTCCTTTTTGTTTGCTTATTAATTTTGATTTGTGCTTATATGCACAAAGATAGAGAGAAAAAAATTGAGAGATTCTCGAGAGAAAAGGTATGATTTTTTTTCTGTTGTTTTTTTTTTTTTTTGTTACTAATTTTTCTATTTTATTGACTCTCAATAGAATGGACATAAAAAAATAAATAAATAATAATAGATTAAACTTATAAAAAAAAAAAAAAAATGAATAATAATTAAACTCAATCGAACGATAATAATAATAAAAACAAAAAAAAAAAAATGGTAAAAAAGTATTAGAAAAAAAATATCATTTGCAATACCTCCCGAATCAGCGGGCGAACGATCTTTTTTGCGTTTCTTCTTTTTCGAAACATAACCATAGTTGTCCCGTGCACTCCACCCTGGATATAATTCCATGTGCAATTGACGTTCTTGTCTCGCTTTTTCATAATATTTACTTTGTTCTTCTCGGGTCAGTTCATGCCACTATAAAAGTTTTTTGAGGAGTTTTTGGAGTTTTTGTTTATGTATATTTTGTTTGCGATTTACTTCATTTTGTTAAGACTCATTTTTTTTTTGGTTTTTTTTTTAATGCAATTTCTTGTTTGCGCAAAATAAAATAAACTCTTTGTGATTATTTTCCTTTTTAATCTTCTAAAAGTAGGTTGGTAGGTAAAATAAAAAAAAAAAAAATCTTTTCAAATTGTTTTTTTTTTTTTCTTTTTTCTTTTCTTTTTTTTTAACTGTAGTTGTGCAATTTACCAGTATATTGAAAATTCCTTCTCTTATATATATTTTAAACTGTTTGGTTCTTGTAAAAAACAAACCGAATTTTACTATTTATATCTTTTTTTTTTCGTATTTTTTTTTTTTTTTTTTAAAACTCAAAGAAAATTATAAATTTTTTTTTTTGTTTACATCTTTAAACTGCCCAAAAGTTGCATTGTTGTGTTTTTTTTGTTTGTAAAGTGTAAATGTTAAACGCACAAAATTGGTACAAAAAATTCACAAAAAAATCATTAAGAATTGAATGTTGTTGTTTTTTTTTTTTCGTTGACATTTTGTGAGTTTTTCGCATTATTTTTTTTTTTTTTTGATTATTTTGCCAAAACAAAAATGATAAAAATAAAAGTTTTCTTATTTTTTTTTTTTTGGTTTTTTTTTTTGTTGTTGTTTACATTGAAAATTTAATTGAGAATCATTCAAAAAAGTATATATTTTATTGAAGATATAATGTAGAGAGAAAAAAAAATATGAGAAAAAAAAACACCACTTACCCTTCTGCCGAGAATTTGATTAATTGCTGCTGATTCCTTAAGCGTACATTCGGCGACAACCTTGGCTCGCATCTCCTTCATATAGAGCATAAATGCATTTAATGGCTTCTTGATATGCGGTTTTTTCTTATCATTAGAATTATCCTTACAATCATTTCCCTGTATACTAGGTGAGTTCTTTTGATCTAGCCCTCTGGAAAAGTTTTTTTTTTTTTTTTTTTGGAAAAAAAGAACAAAAACAAAACAAATACAATTAATGGCTGAAGTTTGTTTTAATAGTTGTGTTGTTTTTTTTTTTTGTGTTTATACATAATAACAAAAAGGAATAATATAACACAGTCAATAATATAGATAGATTTGTAGTACTCCATACGGACTCCCGCGCAAATGATGTAGTTTAACTACTCATCTCAACCGTCACATAGTTGTCAAAAACAAAGTATAAAAGCAAAATGAATAAATCAATTAAATCTTCAGTCTTTCCGAAGAAATGAGATATGAAACGATCCTCAGCACATCGGCGACGTGGACAGGTCTTTTAAATTAGAGAAGAAGTAAAAACCTTCATTTTTTTTTTTCAAAAAAATATGCCCTTAATCATTATAGCCATGATTTAGAAAATCAAAAAAGAAAAAATAAACAACAAAAACCCAACAAAAAAAAATAAGAAAAAAACAACAAAATAAAAAAAAAAAACGAATATATTGAAAACATAGTCCAATCCACCTTTGACTCAAATCGAACGGTTCAATTCCAGAGGATGCAGCAACAGCGGCTAATGCCTTAAATCGTGCTTTGATAAGTGTGCTCAAATTTTTTGACGCCACCCCACCACTATGCGAGCTATTAACAGCAGCTACGGCCGCCTGCTGCTGTTGGGCAAGATTCTGTGATGAATCATTGTTATTAATATGATGTTTCTCATTCAGTTGACTGTTCATATTACTGCTGGTGTTCGTATTGTAGCCGCTGCTGGTGCTGCTGCAACTGCTGCTGCTATGCGTCGTTGAGTTGTTCTTGATGTTCGCCTCAATTGTTGCAATCGATGCTGTCAGCGTTGATGAGCAGGCGGTGGTGAACGACGATGACGATGACGACGACATCGATGATGACGATTGTGAATGTTGCTGCTTGCCCGCCGATGGCGGTGGTGGCGGCGGCGACAATAGTGAATGTGTTAATGCAGAAGAGCTTGTCGCAGATGAATTTAATGTTTTCGCTAGAGTCTGATCCTGAAGGCTAATGCCGCGCTTAAAATAGTATTCGGACATAATGTTCTGTTCCAAGAGCTTATTGATGATTGAAATTAGATTGTTAGTGGCGATCTTGTTCGTTAGAATATTCGTGTGAATGATGGAGTTAATCGCATCCGCTGAACTGGGCGAATTGGCCGATGCGGAACGTGCGGCCGCGGTCGCTATTGCGGTTTGATGCAAAAATTGATTGGTCAGTTTTAGATAGCGTTCCAAGTGCATTTTGGCAATGTCCAGCGATTGATGCTGATCGAGGAAGTTTGACAATGGATTGATGTATGTGGGAGTTTCGCGTCCGGACGGCGAGAGTGACGCTGATTGTGGGGGACTTTTGAACAAGAGCGGCGATGACGATGGCAACGAGTCAAGGTCAGTGGGAGGGAAACTGTGCGTCAGACCGAATGCCAACGAATCGGTGAATGTGTGTATCAGACTTGGCGGCGGGCACTCTAAGGGTGATGGGAACGTGAACGGATTCGGGGGTTGTTGTTGCTGAGCGATGGCCGTGATTGAATTTGCTACACCGCTACCACTCTTCTGACGGTGATTGAAGAAACTATTTTGATATTCGTTCTGCTGATGCAATTGATGCTGATGCTGTTGCTGCTGCTGCTGCAGATGCGAGTGATGATTACGCAGCAGGAGCAAATCTGTAAGGGTTGTATCGGTGCTCGCTGTTAAACTTGTAAGTTCGGATATATTTTTGAAATTGTTTATCGACACTGTTGGCGGTGTTACAGCCGGTGATTGGTTGTTGCTGCGCTTATCATCGGCGGACTTTATTTGACAGGGCGGCGATGGCGATCGATCGTTTGAACTGTATTCGCTGTCATCGAGCTTTTGTTGCAAATGTTGCTGTTGACTGTGTTGTTGTTGCTGCTGCTGCTGCTGCTGCTGCTGCTGATGCTGATGGAGGATATTTGATTGAGCTGAAGTCGCTGACAGTAGTTGTGGTTGTGCGGACTGCTGTTGTATTTGCTGCTGTTGTATTTGCTGCTGATGCTGCTGTTGTTGCTGCTGTGACTGAGCTTGGGAATTGAACTCAGCCGATTGATTGCTATTAAGTGCACTAGTAGAATTTGAAGAACAAGACGCACTAAAATGCGCAGAAATCGCTTGTGACGAAGAAGGAGGTACTACAGCAACAGGACGCTTTTTAATTGAAAGGTTTAAGGGTTCATTACAATTTTCCATTTGTTCTTCCTTTATGTATTGGTTGGTTTCTGCATTCAATTCGTTGTTGTTGGTTTTTTTTTTTTGGTTTTTAGTTTTTTGCTTTTTTTTACTTTTAACAACTTGAGTAGTTACTTCTTAACCACTACATGCACCTCCGTGTATGGATTTATCGTTTTCACGTGGAAAATCATTGTTTTTTTTTGTTGTTGTTGTTCTTTTTTTTGTTTTTTTTTTTGGTTTGTTTTGTTTTGTATATGGTCTTTGCAAAATTGTTCACACATGTAGAACTCAAATGTATATGAATTGAATCCCTGCGCATAACGTATGTAAATTCACATGTGCAATATATGGAACGTAGGACAAATTAAAGTGCATATGTAGGTAACCTGGAAATTTCACAACAGGCACTTTAAATTGGTTCTTACATAATCACTAGATTTTTTTTTATTTTTTTTTTTTTTTCTTGTTCATATCCACGCACATATTATTGTTAATCATTTCGTTTTTTTTTTTTTTCTTTTGTTTAAATATCGGTCTAAGGATAGTACCTAAATTCAATCAGAATGCATGCGAGTGTAGGAATACAGGCATAAACCGAAACCGTATTGGTATAGGTTAAGGGTGGGAAAGTGTGCAAATGCATTTTCAGCACGGAAATTAGTTTCCTTAATTTTCATTAAATCGGCAGTATGTACCTGTGTAATAAAATCAGAAGTATGTACGCCGCCCCCGCATACATACTTGCGATTTCCAATATTACTGCTAGCTAGGCTGTTAATAATTTCGCATAAAAATTGGCATTTTTTCGCTCGCTCTCTCGCTCTCGCAGTAATCGCCAGCACATGGATACACAAACAATGAAACAAACAAACAAAACAGAGAACAAAAAAAAAAGAAAGAAAAAAGAAAAACTGCATTTAAAGGCCATTTCAGAGCTAGGCTAGTACAATGGTTATTTTTACTTCAAAACCAGCAGAAATCTATGCCTATGTACACATGCACACATACACTTTAACACTGGTCCATATATACGCACCCATACACAGGCACATGTGAAATTCAGAAGAATTTCTCGCTTCTGCGAGCCTCTTGGTCAAAAGAAAACTTAACAGATGTAGATAAACACAGTGGCAACCAAAAAAAAAAAAGGAAAAAAAAATCGGAAAAAAAAAAACAACATAACAGAAAGAGTATGGGGACACAATCCACAGGTCCAAACGAAGAATTGCACGAAACCACAGACCAAGGAGAAGGATATTCTGTTTTGCCCACACAATTTTTTTTCGCCTGCGCTACCCATTGAAGCAATTTTTTTTTCGTTTTGCAGGATTTTTTTATTTATTTTTTTTTCTTTTTTCTCATTCTGTTGAAACTTTAAGTGACGTATCCGCTGGGATAATGTGTCAGGTGCGGGGTGAAAAAACAAAATAACTATAAATTATTTATACATCATCATTATGGAAAGATTTATATTTTTTATTTATTTTTTTTTTCTGATGTGAAACTACTGTTTATGTGCCCGAAAGAGGTGTAATCAACTGCTACGATAAATTCACATTACGTCGACAACTGATGAGGATTAGGAATAATTTTGTATTATTTAGTTTTCTTTTTTTTTTTTTTGTTCGGTTTTTTTTTTTTTTTTTTTAGCACAAATATATAACAATAGCAAACGAGACAAGCACCAGAAAATTAATCAGCAACAACTGTACACGAAAATGTTCCCAAACCGACAGTTTAAAGATGTTATATACAAATACACGAAATCATAGAGCCATCAAAATTATCATTCTCATCATCAACCATTTGCTACTACTCCTACTCCAAATACAATCCCATCATCATCTTTCTCATCACCACCACCACCACTACCATATAATCATCATCATCAACATTATCAACAATAACATAATCATCTTCCACAATTCCACATTGCAGTCATCAAACTCATGTTCGTTTCATTCATTCACATGGTGCTTATGCTGTCCTTTCTCACGTGCGCGCACATACTTACAAGTACACACCTCCATCACCCATACACAAATATGCTGGCGTTTTTTGTTTTTTTTTTTCCTTTTTGGTAGTAAATTTCCTGTCAACCCTCAAAATTGTGCTTTATTGAGAGCGCGCGTGGGGGTGGTGGGATGAGAGAAAATAAAAGCTTTTTTTTAGATTTACTCTCAAGCTTTCCCTTCCTGTATGACTGTATGGCTCTCGCTCATTTACTTTCAAGAGGACACATTTCTTGACACTGCCTGTGCTTTTAGTTCTCCTCTCTGTGTAAGGACGACATGCTCGCGGGGGGGGGGGGGGGGGGGGGGGGAGACGGGTGGCGCAGGTCGTGAAAGAACATTTGGGGGTGGTTTTGACTGTACATATGAACCTCGGGAACAGAAGATAGTTTCTAGATTCTAGATATGTATACCTCAACAAGGAAAAACTGACTCCCTGCTACTTCACCAGCAACCCTTTCTTTACCCCCCCGCTGCCCCCCCCCACCGATTCATCCCCCTTATAAATAATGAAAGGAAAATAAGAAGAATGAAGGGAAAACAAAAACCAGTCGTTATTCGAATCTTGAGTACAATTTAGAACATAACCTAGAAAAGGCAAGTAATTACTGTAAATAAAGTGCACAAGTGATGAATTTCCTTTTTTTTTTTTTTGTTGAAAGCATTAGTATGAGATTCAGTAAGGAGTTACTTGGCCACTGTGCGAGTGGTTTTTTTTTTTTTTTTTTGTTTAAATTACATACAGAAACGAACATACACAGTAACGATGTTGGTATTTTTTTTTGTTTGTTTTTTTTTTGTAGTGTGACAAGTGCGAATACATGATGCACGGAGCGCAGCCCTTGTGCAGTGAACACCCACCCAAGTGTATGCATGAATTGTTTTGCATATATAATTTCTGCGCTTAGAAGAGGAATGAGGAATAATTTTGCGAGAATGTTTATTTGTAAGTCGTTACGTACGTAAGTGTTAGTCAGGACTCAATTTGAATTCTGCATTCAGTTTTTTTGTTGTTTTACTGATTAACAGATACATCGACAATTTTCTCTCAGTAATGGACTGGGAGCGATGAACGATGGAAAAGTTAGTTGGTGCCGGGAGAGGGATGGCTGTTTGGAAGGGAATATATTGTATGTGGGCTAGAATGTTAGTTATTGTATTCGATTTCGTAGAAATGATTAAACGCTGGTCACTTGAAACTTGTTGTGCTGCACATGTGAGTGCTGACAAATGTGGACATTCGAAGGACATTGAAGGAATAGGCGAACCCCAACTGTGCGTAGCAACTAGTCTCTCAACAATTACTTACTGCGATTAATGCAACAAGAAATAAAACCGAAAAAAAAGAAGAAAAAACAGACAAAACAAAAGGACATGTCCATTATATGGGTAGCATTCATTATTAACAGTGCAGTGCAAAAAGAAAAGGCTTAAAACAAAACAAGGCCATTTGTATTTGAACTATACCTGCAGGAGATGAATACACATGAAAATGCTCGGGCATGGATGGAGGTTTTTGATGGGAGATGCCAGAGCGAGAGAGAGAGAGAGAGAGAGAGAGAGACAGAGATTGAGTGAAAAAGAGAGCATCAACGAAACATAACGAACTACACCATGTAAGAGAGAGAATATTGACATGAATTTACTCATACATTTCCGACACAAGAAAAAAAAAAAAAAAAATCAAAAAAAAAAAGCTACAAAAAAAGCTCATAGTTTAAAGGACGAGCTACGACAAGTATTGCCTTCCCGTTAAAATTACTTCTGGCCATAGGATACCCCACACTATATCCACAATAAATTAGTACATCCTCGAGCTACAACAAAAAATAAGTTGAGAAGAATATTTTTTTTTTTTTTTTTTTTTGAATTCCCTCTACATTCACTAACACAAAGGCTATCCATCGTTTGATGACTTTTTTTTTTTCCTTTCGATTAATCAAAAATATTTTTAATAAGTGTCGATAGTATAATTCAAGATATTGTACATCACGAAATTGTTGATTAGTTATTTTTGTTGTTTTTTTTTGTTTTTTTTTGTAAATTTTCACTTCAATCTTTGCTCACGGTTGGGAATATTTTGTCGAATTGAATTTGATATTTAAGCAATTGGTATTTAAGCACAAACACACGGTCATAAATAGTTTATGTGAAGCTCCATTTCTTCGTTTATGAGCGAATAATGACTGACTGAAATTATTAAATGGATGCTACAGTCATTGTCAGAGATCCTTATGGAAATATTCCAACTCTCATATTGTGTACATAAACAAGTATGTAAGCGTGTGTTCACATCAAAGGGAAATGATATACAATTTCACCAATTTGCAGGAGATATGACGTGGAACAGTAATAAGAGCATGGAGTACGGCTACAAAGTCAATTTGATGCATGACATGACCTACAAAATTCACAACACATATAGCCGTGTATAGCGAACAGACGAATTGATTGTGACAGGTAATTGCATTCACGTAAAATAATGTTATGCGCTATAAAGTTGCTCAATGTGTGCACCATGTTGGACATTATCAGGGGTATTTTGAGGCCAAAGAATTTCACAAAAGATTAATACGAATCTTTCGTACATTTTCGATGGCACATATGTACATGCAGCAGATTGTGTATGCTGCATTTGAAGGCTACGATTATGAAGGCAGTAGCTCAAGTATAATGAAAGAGGAGTAGTTAAGAATTTTACCTATTATCACTGTGTGAGAATAACTCCAAACACCCACCGGTTATTGCCCTCGGGGAGTCAAAAATTCAGAGAGAGAGTAAGAGAGAGAGTGAGAATTTATAATGAAGGGGAAATATCTTCGGTTTCACAGGACAACTAAAATTGGTTACTTGAATCTTGCGCAATGATCAAGCTTGTCACAGATTAACAGATACATTCTAACAATACGCATCACTTATTCGCCCTTTATGTATGACGGAATTTTGCGAGAACCTTAATTAATAGAAGGGATGACGAAAAAACTTAAATTTCATACCAAAAACCGAAGGAAATCCTTCCAAAATTCGAATGCTTTTGAAATGAGCACATCATCCCTAAAGCTTTCGCATTACTTTTGAGAAAAAACAAAACTTTTTATTAAATTATATTTCTCTCAGAAGTCGCAATCAAATTCCAAAACCATGGGTCCACGTAAAAAAGCTCACACAAGTTCCGGCTGGCCTTGAGAGAAACGAAGAGAGGATAGAGCGAGAGAGCGAGAGCTTTAAGGACACAGCAAAACGACGAAGAAAACATAACGAAAATGAGCTTATTTCGAAAATCCAATTAGATTATTGTCATCACTTTGCTGACAGGGTGCGTGTAACTGTTACTTGTTTAGCCTATACATCTACCGCATCACTTTTAGCACTGAAAAGCTGCCACCGAATGCGGCGGATAGATAAATTAAATTTTAAGGATTGCTCCTTGGATGACCGGTTAAGAACCGTTTGCCATACGTTGGTTGGGATAAAACAAATTTTCGGATAAAATACACGTGAAATTTGCGACCAACCCCCAAGTCGGACCTCTCTGCTATTGACAAAAATAAATATGGCGTTTTGTGCCAGCTACCACGCATGTTGATAGATTTGTTATTCTTTTTCCTTTTGTTGTTTACCTTGTCATCTGAAGTAGTATTAGTGACCGAAGGAGGATAGGCATATGGCTTATTCTTGACAATAAGTGGATTGGTATGGTAGTTCTTTTTTTTGTTAAGGGTTGCTTTACACGCTTTTATGCTGGCTGCATGTAAAAGACACCATCTCCTTATTTCACAATCAAACACACACACACACATACACTTACGTTCAATTTATGTTATTAAACTTTGACATTAGACGAAAAAAAAAAAAAAAAATGGAATATCCATCACTTACCTTCCATATCGATGATTCGATGAATCCTGGCCAATTTCTTGTTTTGGTCCAGGTGTCACAATTGCTGGGTGTGAATTCAGTACATGATGTGGTGAAGTATGGACCGAAGGCAACAGACTCGGTGAGAAGCGGAATGAAAAATCACTGAAATAAAGAAGAATACATTTTTTTGAAAACACATATACCATATATTTATATCGAAAGTGTGTGTCTCCTTACCTTGACAACGTTGTATTAATGGGTAACGAGGAGGGATATGGACTTCTAAAACTAGACGCTGCTGAGTATACTGACGGCGTATGCCTGGAATGAGAAAATTAAAATACATTTCTTTAATACCACATACAGAAATTCTAATGATAGATTTTATAATAGGTCAGTTGATGTTCGTTTGGGCGTAAGATTCTTACACACATTTTTTTAAAGCATAAAAAGATACTTAAAAGTCTACTATATTGGCGCTATTTTTGTGACGTTCTTAATATAACTTAGGCGTCAAATAAGTGCTATTCGAAGTGCGTGGCAGTATGAAGCAGACGATGTTTGGAGGATCCTTAAAGGATGCTTGATCTGTGGCCACAAACCATGACCGTTAAAATCGACTTTAGACGAAACTTGGAGAGACTTGGATGTCATTAGAATCTCTATATAACTCAGTAAGTACTCAAAAAAAAAGGAATTAACACTCGCTGATGATGAAATGACGATGAAATTGATTGCGCACAAATGAAATAACTACAGTGGTGGTCCTGTACAAGGAATGCCGATGTAACGTACACTGGTTTTCAAACTCACGAAGGTTAACACCCGATTTAACGAAGCTTTTTTGTCACCTTAGAGATGAAGGACACAAAGCAACTCCCCTGACTGTCGATGTAGGCCGGTTTATGGATCTGTTGTAAGACTGGTTGAATCTTTAATATTTTTGTTACTCTAAAGGATTTTTTTTTCCAATAAGGACTTGACAACTTTGAATTTAATTTTCTTTCACCAATCATCAAACTGTCATTGTGAATTTATTGAGTATACTCAACATTTTGATGTACACGAACACAGTAACATCTACAAAATTATACCGAAATTCGGAGTCGGTGATCGCAACTTTGACAGCTCCAAACTCCAATTTTCGGTCGTAATTTTCGCCCAATTAGACAGGCGAATAACTCGTGCAAATTGTTGAGTCTACATATTCGTTGCCGTGTCCGTGAGACAATTGGACGAAGGTGTGCCGTTCAGGCGTCCGTAGAAAACGACACAAATCAGGCAATTCCGCGGCGTTCTCATGAATTGGCCATCGTTCAGACCACATTATGGAGTATTTTGCTATCTTGGTCTACAAGATCAAGCTGACTCAAGAATTGAAGCCGATGGACCATTTGAAGCGACGCAGGTTCGTTCTCCGATTGGGTTCTGGAGAAGATGCGCCAAGATGATGAATTTCATAGCAAAATCATCGTTAGTGACGAAGCTCATTTTTGGCTCAAAGGGTTCGTCAATAAGTTATTGATGGGATAAAAATCCACATGTGCTTCATGAATCACCACATCATCCACAAAAAAAAAAAAAAAATAACTATTTGATGCGGTTCGCATGCCGGCGGCGTTATTGGGCCGCTTCGACGATAACGATCGTCACGTTACTGTCATGATTAGCGATTATTTTTTGGTCCGAATTGAAAGATATGGACGTGTGGTCTCAACAGGATGACACCACAAGCCACACCGCACACGTTACAATCGATTTATCGAAGACTAAGTATGGTGATCGTGAAATGGACCAGTCGATTGGCCGCCTCGTTTGTGCGATTTAACGCCGCTTGACAATTTTCTGTGGGACTACGTTAAGTCGTTCATTTCTTGCCAACAAGCCGACGACGTTGGAAGAGCTCAGAGCCAACAATGAACGCGAAATAGCGGCCGTTTCGGTCCAAATTTTGGGTGACAAAATTGAGTCCAACGAAACGACCGGCGCAAACGTGCCCGCGGTGCCGATACGAACGAAGTCGACTTTCATTCATAAGCGTTTTGATTGTTCTTCAAGCCGATGATGAAGTTTTTTTCAAATATCTCAAATCGATTGCGTTTTATTTTAAAAAAAACGGTTGGTGTCGTAATTGGTCCGTACTTCTTTAAAAAACTGATGCTGGCCAGGACGTTACAGTCAATGGTAACCGCTATAGTCCCATGATTACCGACTTTTTCGTTCGTTCAAATGAACAACCATGATGCGCAGGAGCTGTGGTTTCAACAAAATGGCGCAACATGCTACACAGAGCTCGTGCCACAATTGATTTGTTGAAGGAAACGTTTTGATAACCGCAGAGTTTCACGTTACGGAACCGTGAATTGGTGCTATTTCACGTGGCTACTCTAGCGATACCTATAAGCCCGAAACCGATTGACACCACTTGGCGGACAACATTCGCCGATATAGGAGCACAAATGTTGCAAAGAAATGTCATCGAAAATTTGACCGTCCAGATGGGACTACTTCCGAGCCAGGCGTGGCGGTCATCATATGCCGGAAATCATATTGAACTTATAATGCCACAAGATTATCGTTCGAATGAAGTGAATTTTATGTCAATTTAAGAAAATCATCTTTGCTTTATTGCATTTCAAAGTTCTCAACCTCTAAGAAAAACAGGCTTTTGTTAAAACGAGACAAGCCGTATAGAGGCCATCTTTGATGTAGTAGCATGTAAATAATGTACTGATTTAATGCAATTATATGTACATCCGCACCTGTTAAGTGGGCAATATCTCATTCCGATCAGAAACACTAAGAATTCATAAAGAACCCGCGTGAAAATGACCAGACACTAGTTTTTTGTCTGTCTCTCTAAGAATCCTATTTTTACTCTTTGTTACACAGAACACATAACTTTCATTGCGTGTCAATAAAAAAAAAACAAAAAAAAAACAACTGTAGACATTTAAATACACATGTGGCTTCTTCGCGTGTCCGTACGTACATCAATTTGAATTCATTCTCAAGTCAGAAAATGAAGGAAACCAACCATAGTCTCGTCGGGTTATCAATTCTATGATAATCATTTCAATAGTCATCATTAAGCAAGCGTTGATATCTATCTATTATTAATTACCACCCCCGGACGCGTTGCGCATATAGCTCATAAAACATCTAAAAGAAAGACAATACACTTTAAATTAATTTTCCTTTTTCGCTTATGACTCTCTAAGTAAAACTTTTATTACAGTAACGCGACGCACAAGCTAAGCGGGAACAAGTGTGTGTGGTGGGAGGGGATGGGGCACGGGGGTTAAATGTATGACGTGAGACATTAGATCACACTTCACGTTTTATCCATACATCATGCATATGTATACGTACGTACGCAACATGCTAATTGATAATTTAATAGTTAAATTAATGACCAATAAATTATGAATGCGGTTAGGTCTCAAAAGGAAATGGAAATTAGTATAGAGATAAAAAAAAATATTTCTTCACTTCTTTTTTTCGAAAAAAAGCACTTGTGCTTGTCCTTAGACAATTTTATATAAGGAATATATTCGACAACATGTGCACAAAATACTGCTAAATAGGTTTGTTATGAGCGACGTGCGGATTGGAAGAAACAGCCGGAAATAGATACACGCTCGAACATCCTGCGCTACACTGCTGCATCGAAATACGTCAAATGTTTCGTCGATTTTAAGCAAAAAAGTTGAATAGAGCGATAGATGATATATTTGTTGTTTACTTACCAAGATGCTACTTGTGACATATCCGGACTTAACATAGGATATGCATATTGGCTGGTGGGAAAGGGATAGATCGCGGGCCTTGTTAAACCTGCAATTTAGAAGAAAACAATCGATTTTAAGTAAATTTGAATAAAATGAGTGAAAATGAAAATCGATTAAGGCAAAATACCTAAATAAGAGAAACTCATAAAGACAGCAACTCGATATGATTGCAATAACCACCCCACATTCTATTAGTTGCGATAATCGAGAATGCACACATGAAACATTGCGAGTATTCAAAATATTTAAAGAAGAAAATACATAAGATTCCCATTCCCATTCCCATTCCCATAGATCCCCCTATTCGTACGAAAAAAAGGATATCATTTCAGCTTTGGCCCGGAAGGCAAAACACAAAAACGATGGATATTAACTATGTACGTGACAATTTGGCGAAAATACGACAACTTGCTTCTTTCGATCGTACACGCTCAAAAATACACTCTCCTCCTCCGTTTCCACAGTTCCATTCGGTGGGCCGTTGTTTGATTATACGCGTGCGGTAATAGCTGTAATGATGACACGTGCACAGGAAGAACTACAGGATAACAGCGGCATTAACAAAAAAAAAAAAAAAAAAAAAGCGAAAATGCGGTCAAAGAGAGGTTTTGTCATTTATCCGGCGGGGCGGCTTTTTATGTTCACATTCGAATTCGAACAAGGGCGAAATCTTTAATTAGAGGTTTTTCTTCTTTTTTTTTTTCTTTCAAAACTTCTGTGTAATGCCCTCAAGCAAGGTGAGAGATGTGACATTTTTGTTTTTGCATTTTATCTTGATGATTGAAAGAAATGTGCAGACATTTGAACGAATGTCTCTTTTTACCGAAAACCGAAAAAAACATGCCAACACATTCGAATTGCGTGTGGTTTTCCTCCAACCCAAAAAGGAAGTAAACCCTCCCCACCCCCAGGCGCAGTCATCAATCAATTAAGCAGCTCATAGTGAAAATAAAAATAAAAATCAAAATTATTATATTACACTATTATCACATTCAAGTGGTTGCGATTCGCCCTAGCATTTAATATGTTTGCAATGCATTACACGCATAGATGCGTCTCACCCTTCAGCATTTCGTCCACCGAAAAAAAAAAAAACCCACAACAAGGTTTCGCCTATTAGTGTGCCGATTTGTAAAGTAGTATATTTTTCCACCCTGCAAATTATGGATTATTAATACCCATACTTTTTGTTTTGTTCCCATTGTATGGGATACGGTTGTGCACACCAAACCATCATTTGCTGCAGAGGGGTGAGAAAGTCAAGAGAAATGCACACCAAATATATAAACGTTTGTCAAAGGGCCGAACGCGCAGTTAATAAACCCTCAAGCGTAGGAATTACATGTTGTTTTCCAAGGTACTAGAGTGAATCAAATTCTTAACCACACGATTTATGGTTTCATTGAATGATGATTATGTTATGAAAGAAGATCAGAAAAATACACACACACACACACAGAGAGACACACATGAGTGTGCATACAAATGAAGAAATTATAATCACTGAGAAGAGAACATCAAAATAATGCGAAGAAAATTGAGTTTGATGAGCTGGTCTACTTCAGCGTGTGTAATTGACTTCTGACAGAGTTTTGGATATTTCTGGGCGGTTGAGATGTGATGGATGTATTCATTGTGTAACGCATAAATGTATGCCCGCCCGCCCCCCCCCACCGCCTACGTGTAGTGACAAGCATTAATTGTCACAAAATATGTCATAAACAGTTGAACGCCTCCCATAATCCTTGGCTTTTATATTTAACCACAAGCAAAGCAACTAATTAATTGCAAAGGATTCGCCGCCTACTTTCTGTCAACGCCCCGAAAAAGGATTCTGATCTGTGACTAATTAGACGTGAAATATTTTTTTTTTTTTTGTATGAATGCAAAACCAAACATTGGGGTGAACTGCAAGAAAAAAAAAACTGACGGAAGATTGCCGCAGTAACCACCAAGACGAGAGTGAATAACTCATTATGCTCAAGTTATATGGCTTAAGTCATGTTAATTCACACCGGTTGCCATCATTCACTTTTCTTTTTTGAAAATTAAACGAAAAAAAAAGATAATCCGGTTGCGGAAATAGACATTTATTTTTTTTTTTCGTTAAATTTTCGATGCTTGGCTTGTGTTGTATCGGCAAGCGTTGATAGAAGCCACAATAATGCCTAACCAGGTACAGAACAGAACTAGACAGTCTAGAAAAAATTGATATTCCTTGAATATTCCTAAAAAAAAGTATTTAATTTCCAAGCGCTAGAGGAGGACCACTAGGTTAGGCAAACTTTGGCTGACTGCAGTCACACTTAGGCCACAAGTAGGCCGATTAACTTCTCCCACGTTAGAGTGGCTTACAGCAGCCAAAGTAGGGCGATCAACTACTCCTCCCATCATCGGAACCAGTTGGTGCTCGTAGTGAAGCGATTTAGTTGCCTAGCTGGAAGTGGTGGTTCATAACCTAAATACGACTGTGTGCAGTTTTAATGGTTGTTGAGTATAGGGAGAGACTTCACTAGAGGATTCTATGAAGGACCTTTAATGCCCAAATATCCTTTATAGAAATCTCATCAATTTGCGTTAAAGACGGGCCTACCAAGAGCTTGCTGTGTGTACACTTGCAAGTGCCGGGCAGTTACTCTCTCCTCTCTCTCTCTCTCTCTCTCTCTCTCTCTCTCTCTCTCTCTCTCTCTCTCTCTCTCTCTCTCTCTCTCTCTCTCTCATCGGTGTTGTTGCAACTGCGACAGTGTGAGTTGTGTGGGCATGATTTCCAATCGGCCAGTGACCTGTACAGACCCCCACCAGTCGTGCGATATGACGTCGCTTTCGTTGCAGGCGATCGTTTGTCCTTGTTAGTCTGGTACATCTGTGGTTAGGAATTTGGAAGTCAGTGCTTAGAGATATTTGCCATGACTGCTTGTAGTGATACAAGTATTTCCCTCTGCAAGCGACCTGCCTAACCAGCTGATCAGTCCTTAATGAGGGGGTCTGCCTGGAGCCTAAACAGACTGAATGACCTTTTTTGGTTAAGTGATGGCCAGATTTATTTTGTTTTAAAGCAGATGGTGCCTTCTAGGTGGCCTCTTCAATCTTCTGGATCTCTGGAGACCACTATATCCACTCAGATTGCCTGGTTTTGGAGTGATGATAATCCTCAAATGTATGTTGAGACACCATCGAATCCACAAAAACTGGGTTGATGGAATAATTGATCCGTACTTCTTTAAAAACCGAACGTTACAATCGATGGCAACCACTATAGAGCCATGATTACTGACTTTTTCGTTCATCAATTGAAAAAGCGCAAGAGATGTGCTTTCAACAAGACGGCGCAACATCTCACACAGAGCTCGTGCCACAATTGATTTGTTGAAGGAAACGTTTTGGTAAACGCAGAGTTTCACGTTACGGAACCGTGAATTGGTGCTATTTCACGTGTCTAGTGTACGCCGATAAGCCCGAAACCGATTGACACCACTTGGCGGACAACATTCGCCGATATACGAGCACAAATGTTGCAGAAAAATGCCATCGAAAATTGGACCGTCCAGATGGGACTACGTCCGAGTCAGCCGTGGCGGCCATATGCCGAAAATCTTATTGAAATAATAATGCCACAAGATTATCTTTCGAATAAAGTGAATTCCATGTCAATTCAAAAAAAATGTCTTTGTTTTATTCCACTTCGAAGTTCTAAACCTCTAAAAAAAAAAAAACACATCCTTTATAAGCTTTTCCGATTTATCCCGCACATTTTGAATGGAATGTCATCATCGTCAGGACTTCCAAGGCGTGCATTAGGTAGGCGAGTCCAAGTCCAAAAACTCGCCTAATAACGCCAGATGAGGCGATGGCGGAGGATCGATCCCGGCCTGGGAGATCTCTCGTGTGTGCATTACCCCCGAGTGGAGCATGCTGGTCAGATGATGACCCTCCTCGCTTGCAAAATGTAATTGCATCCTTGTGGGCAAATGAAATGTCCGTGACAAGTCCGATTCCTTTTCGGAATCAGACGCAATGCTGCTGGAATTGTCTTCAATTGATTGAATATCAGCAGAAACGTTGTCAAGAGGTTCAGATTACGAATTCACGAGCGGATGTGGACTGTCCAAGACAATTGCGCCCTGAACATGAACCAAGAAGCCCGAGCAAATATCTTGTGACAGGATTTCTTTAACTCTTTCAGTTGTTTACCTTATCCGAAGAAAAAATGAGCATCGACTCTCTTATTGAAGTTTTCTGCAAAATTTCTGCAAATCCCTCGTTTTTTTTTTGCAAACAATGCGTAACTGAACCTGGGGATGCTTCAGCTTGAACATTGGAAGATTCACAAAATGGTTGGTTGGTTTAAAATGGCTATCCGACCACATCTCGTAGACAGACAAAGTGAGGCAGACGACTTTCCTCTGAGCGGGTGTCGAGGCAACTGCGACAGAGTGGGTCAGTGTCCCGTGCTTACAGCCACGACTCTAGCGATTTCTACTGAGGAAGTCATCCGGAGGGCCAAGTTTTCCTAGAGACTTTGTACTTGGCCGGCCTGGACCACCTTCTACTAGCTAACGACAGGAAGTGTTGATTGATGGCGTATTTGAGGTGGTTGATTGGAGGGGCCTACCAACTCAGTGTGGGGGCGTTGCTGGAAACTCTTTGCTTGGCCAGTTCGTCGGCAATGTCATTTCCTCTCTATGTTGCTGTGGCCCTGGAACCCAGAGGAGAGTGGTATTTCACCTGCTACTCGCTTGTTTGAGTGCCACCTTACACTGTTGGTCATGATTTAGAGGAAGTGTATACTGAGGAGATGGCTGCTTGGATGTCGATGCAGATTGCTGCAGCTCTCCCATAATTGCAACTACTACTGAGGAGTTTATACACTTCTCTGATTGCTAGTACTTTGTATTCAAATCTCCATGGAATTCCAATTTCCACGAGTTGTAAATCTGTGGTCGCAAGGAAAACCAACTAAAGTCGATTTTAATCATTTTTCAGGAAGTTGTCGACAAAAGCGTGACTGATACGGAAGTCATGCTCACTTATCCGGTGCCATCCGGTCCATTGTGCTGTCACGTTCGGCTTCGGTGTCCAAAACCTATTTATCCCTTGACTTGGAAGTTCTGTTTTTCCTCTTGGGATTTTTGTATTCCTCTTCGGATTTGTTGGTCATGTGTGATTTCTTCTGACCTCTTTTAGAGGCTTTAACAAAATTGTAGTCAGACCTTTGGTACTATTAGTCTTCTCACTTGTTTGCCGCAAGTGCAGGACATCTTTCCTCTTCTTCTTCATCCATACAGCTTCAGCAGAAGATGTTATAAGGTGCCCCCAAGTCTTCTGGCATGGCTGCCTATAAGACAGTGGCCACTCTAGCTTTCGGGAGGTAATCAGTCCTTCTTTGATGTAGCTTCCAGACTTCCAGACCATTTAACGTACGTTAAAGTGACTTAAGCTGTTGTGTTCTTTTGAAACTGTGGCCACATTTTGAAGAGACAGAAAGTTGAACTGAATCGTATGACAAGTCAACTTTAGCGGTTATGGCCACAGAATTATCGAGCTGTTCCCTGTAATATTAAAGTCCTTTTGCGTATCATTTTCACAATCTTAACACAACGCACTCAGTTTGATTTACTTTTGTGCAGGATCTGCAGGAAAAAGAAAAAAAAAGAACCAAGTACGGAACAATAGCTCATTTATTTGAAAATTTCTTTATGTTCGGCATCCATCCAACTTTCCCATCCGTGCTGCTGTCTGCTATGCAAACATTTTCTTTTATATAATTATATATAGTATTCAAAGTGTATATAGAATTTCTGTGTATATGCATATATCTCTGTTTTCCAACTAAGAAAACGAAGGAGTGAACGAGTGATTTTTATTTCAACGAATCTTGCTTCTGTTTTTTTTTTTTCTTTTCTTTTTTCATTTTGTTGCACACAAAAGCAGAAAGCAAATAGAATAAAACAGAAGATTGGAGAGGAAAGCTGTTGAATTTCTTCCTTTTCTCCTTTTTTTTTTTTAAAGTAAAATTTTCTCTGAATACGTATGGAATTCAGGCTGCGCCACACAGAGCTAGGAATTTTATAAATGAAAATCCATTTAAATAAATAAAACTGCTGGGCTGCTGCTCCTGCCGGTCCGTGGAAGAGAGGACCTGCAGTTTAAGGATCTGCTGAAAATGTCCATCGCTATATATAATTGATGAGGGAAAACTCCATTATTTAGGAGTGTGGATACATAGTGTACTTACGTAAGGATTATATAAGATTGTATTGCTTAAGCCAAAAGGACAGCTTCGACGAATGAAATTAATTGCGCTCAAATGAAAATAATCACAGTGGTGGGTCATGTATAACAAATGATCGATTTAACGCGTTTTTTTTCAAACTCACGAAGGTTAACACCGAATTTAACGAAGGTTTTTGCCACCTTAGAGAAGAAGAACACCAAGTAACTCCCCTGACCGGGGATGCAGGCATGTTGATGGGTCATTTTGCATTTTGTCTGATTTTCTCTGATTTTTTAGCTATTATCTTTTTGGCAGCACTGGTTTAAACAGCTGACGCACGTTTAGTGTTTTGTTTCACTGTCAAACATCTTCAGTTTGGTCTATAATTTAACCATGAATTGTCTTACAAACGAACAACGCTTGCAAAATATTGAATTTTATTTCAAAATGCGTGCTCTGTTAAGAAAGTTCATAGCGCGCTTCTTCCATTTTATGGTCAGAAGCTCATTTTTGGCTCAATGGGTACCGTAAATAAGCAGAATTGTCGATTTTGGAGTGAATATCAGCCCGAAACATTGCAAGAGCTACCAATGCATCCAGAAAACGGTCACAGTTTGGTGCGTTTTTTCGGTTTGGTGGCATAATTGGACCGTACTTCTTCAAAGGATGATGCGAATCGTAACGTAACAACTGTGAATGGTGAGCGCTACCGTGAGATGATATCCAACTTTTTTTTTGCCCAAAATGCAAGAGCTTGACTTGCATGACATGTGGTTTCAACAAGACGGTGCCACATGCTACACAGAACGTGCAACAATGGCGAGTTCGGTGAACATTTTATTTCACGTTCACGGACCGGTCAATTGGCCGCCTGCGATCGTGCGATTTAACGCCTTTAGACTAATTTTTGTGGGGGCTATGTTAAAGCTCATGTCTATACAGACAAGCCCGCTTCAAATGACGCATTGGAAGACAACATTGAAGCATTTATTCGTGAGATACCGGCCGAAATGTTCGAAAGAGCATGCCAAAATTGGACTCAGCGGATGGACCATTTTGAGGCGCAGTCAAGGTGAACGCATGAAATAATCTTCAATCATTAAATAATAAAGATTTCATGCATTTTTCTCAATTTTATGTGTTTTTTTTTTTGAAAAACTTTCCTAAAGCTTTTAAAAAATCACCCTTTCTAAGTATGTCGCAAGTTTCGTTGAATTCAGGGTTTTTTTTTCGTTCGTTTTGTCAGATCGGATCGTAGTTTCGAGTGAAAATAGCAACAAAATTGTACGGAAAAGTATCTACAGCGATGGGATGGGAAAAGACAGGTGAATTACATCGAGACTACCACTGCTGGCCATCCCGAAGGATGACGCGATGAGGAAATTCAATTTCCAAAAGGAGCACCAAAAAAAAAAGACTGGAGCAATGAATCCATACCATCCACAGACTGGACTGGACTGATGGATCAGAAACTGATGAAGGAACATGGGGCGGGAGTACTACGAACAAATGGGCAAATGCACCAGTACCTCTCAAACAGAAGTCTATGCCATAGACAGATGCGCACAGATCACTCTTCACCAGGAACTACACCCACTGTGACATAGCAATAATGTCGGACAGTTGTGCCGCTATCCTGGCGCACTAGACTCCATCAAATCATCAAATCATCAAATCCAGACTCGTGTGGGAATGTCTACAGAAGCTTAAGCAGCTAACTTTACGTACTGAATAGAGCAGTTGGTCCCCCCGGTCCGAATCGCAGTGACAGCAACGCTTTTATCTGCTTTTCAAATCTGGTCCAGTCATCACTTGATAGCGAGGTGTGCTGCTGGTAGGACAATGGACCAGTTTTCAGTCTGCTGGATACCTGGCCATACAGGAAAGGAGCTAGAAAAGGAGCATTGGAACACCTTATAGCCACCCCGAACCATTCGGCGCTGTAGGAGATCACGTCCTCTGGGATGAGTTCAGGGAACTAGAAAGTAGGATGCGGGCAGATGCATGGAACAACGCTCTCGGTATGAAGCTGGCCAAGAAACTCTTGGGTCAACATAATCGCAAGAGGCGTGAAGCATGAGCAAAAACAACACAGGCTTCCTAACAGGGCGCTGTAAACTCAGGGAGCACCCAAGGAAACTGAGAGTATCGGAAGAAGGTCTCTGCAGACTCTGCGGAGAATCTAATGAAATTCGAGAACATTTACTGGGATTCTGTGCGGCGCTAATATCAGAGGAAGCATTCTAAGTCACAAGAACCAGCTCGGAGTCTCGGATTCCTAAAGGGAACTGGCTAGAGAGAGAATACAAGCGCAATAGGAGCAAATAACCCTCAAAAGAGCTGCAAGAAGCAAAGGTATGACTAGGGGGCACTACAGGGTAGCTGTGCAATTTACCCTCAACCTGTCGCGTTTCTCGTTGTTACAGCAGTTCGGTAAGCTTTAACTGGCAAATGTCATTCGCTAGAAGAGAATTTCGAGTCTTAGAACAACTCTGAAATGTTTCTTTCAGCAGATCGTCGTATCAGCATATTTCAAGAGAACGATGATGAAGATGGCAGCTCCTCAGAAATGGATTCACAACTCCTGCTAAGCGATTGGGCATTGGCCAGGGAACAACGTTGAACATTCGAAAGAATAGTCGCACTAAGAAGTCTGGCGGGAAAAAAAGCCACGTAACGCAAGGAATAGCAACAATATTTGTTCATTTATTTAACGTTTGGTAGAAGGACAACGAATACGCCTGGATAATGCCCACTGGACCACCACTGTATCTTCGATTAAAACACACAAAAGCCCTCACGACTCGCAAACTCTCTGCGATGCCAAATTATCCCGAGGATGTATTTACATCATTTTCTTTTTTTCAAATTAGAGAAAAAAAAAGGACTAATACGATGTCCTTAATTAATATTTCCCCTTTCAACAAAAAAAAAAACTGTCACACACAAATAGAGAAGGGTGCACTGCACAACCGTGTAAATTTCCATTGGCAGTTGTTGTTTGCACAATTCCATTGTCCCCCTTACCAACGTTTCACTTGTACGCGCCTGACATTGCTCCGAAAAAAAAAAAAAAAAAAAAAAATGTCCACTCGTTCAGTGACACGATTGTAAGGTGATCTATGCAACCGATACCATGAAGAGACCGAATCATATACAGATGTTCGGAGGACGGTTGTGATTACAGCAGACAATGAGCCCGAAAAATACTACACACGCGGTATTCATTCAACCCCCTTGTATTTTTTGTTTCGTAAGGGTAACCAAACATTGTATAGCCCATTAGGAATTAGTCTATTTAACATTCTATTAGGAAGTTTGTCAAAATATTTCCTTCTCTCGACGAAATATTGCGATTTTATCGATATAAAGGACATGGGGCGAACGACTATGACGATGCCGATGATAATGATGGCAGAAGAGAGATTAATTCAAGTGCATTTGCTGTATTTAACTACGAGAGCCGGTTGATGTCCATGTAATAGGCATGCAGTGAGGGTTCATATTTTTGTTCTGCTATTGGGCATATGTAATATTTGTGTAAGAGGATTATCTCTTGTTTATGGCGTATAACAAAGCCACCAGCAATCGCCTTTGATATACCATTTGTCTTGAATACGTCTGTGTCTTAGCAAGAAAATACTAATGCACACTTGAGTAGGTTTAGTTGTTCCATCGTATTTTCTTGTGCTTTTGTATAGCTGCTGCATGTTTATTCGTACACTCTGCAGCTGGAGTCCGTCCATGCGTCTAATTCCTTCTCATTGAATGCTGATAGATTCAACAACACGGAGAACCTTGAATGCAGAAATCACCACGAATGGTTCCTGGCAAGGAGTCAGCTTTTGGTTGGTTAGTGACACCTAAAATGTGACGTCCAGTAGTTAAATCCTTCGCATAGCATTGGAGTGACAGGGCGGCACTCAACATTTGCCGTTCAGTCTTAACAACGTTCAATGCTTCGCATAAAATTGGAACCACAGGATCAGAGCTCGTGTAATTGACCACACCTGGGAAGACGAATGGTCGGCTTGACAAATCAGCGTAGTGTGTCGACTAACTTGAATGCATTCTGCTCGTAACAACGATCTTGTCGACGATCAGCACGTTGGACTATATCTGGCTCAATCATAATAAAAGTACGCTCCTCATTCGCTGCCATTGGCCGCTTAAACACACGCTAAATTCGTCGCCGATTTGTTCAGTGTGGGTGCCATTTTTTTTTTGTGTGATCCCTTTTGTCTCAGCTCCCAGCTCCCTCCCAAAAAATCGGCGACGAACTTAGCGTTTGTAAAAGCGGCCATTGCTGGTGAGAACAAACGAGAAGAATCCTCCGGAGGCGCTTCTGTCTTCTCGACCTCGAAGCCATTTTTCGTCAACCAGCCCCTACACGAGAAAAACTTAACGAAAAGTTCGGCGAACATGTTCCTCGTGAAGGAGTTAATAGGGGCATCCCCACAAGGAGGAGAACTCTCTCCCCTTGTTTGACACGTAGCGCTAAATGAGCTCCTATGAATACTGGAAGAGCCAGGATGCAAAGGCAGCTGTCAGCCACTACACCCTAACCTAACCAATGTTCGTCGTTTAGGGCTACACTTTAAGACCAAGCACATTTGGGCGTTTGACGAAGGTGTAGTGGCCGGCAGTCTCTTCTGTCAAGAGATAACACGAATGTCGCCGACTTCTCTACAGACGTTAGGGAGCCGAGTGCATCGGTTTGTCAACATCCTGTAGTCATGACACTTCCGGATCCGGCTCTCGCAATAATCAGAATATGGGTTGCCAGTCCGATGTGGATCTAGATTAGGTTATGTAGTTGGGCTGCCAGCGAAATCGCCAGCACACTTAGGCCATGCTGGGGACATAAGCCTAGCTTCTACAGCCAACTACAGACTTCTTACAGACGCTAGGGAGCCACCTCGAGTTCCGGCTCTCGAAATAATGATAATAACATGGGTGACAGCGCGAGGTGGACCTAAGCCTAGTTTCTACAGCCACCACTCGTGCAGTGCGAGCTTTTGTTCTCTCACGAGTGGAAGGGACCTGCAGACAATGTGTGTGACTCCGAAACAGCCAATTTTAAAAGGTCTTTCGAAAGAGGTGGAGCCGTGGAAAGTAGTTTTGCCGAGCTTCAAGTGGCGTAGGAGTCGACGCAGAGACCTACAACGCCACAATTTGTGAAGTTTGTGCCGTGAATGGTTACAAGTTACTGAATTCGGGGATTTGAAACTGACACCCTCGGCGTAGGAGCCGACGCAGAAGCCTACAACGCCACAATTTGTGAAGTTTGTGCCGTGAATGGTTACAAGTTACTGAATTCGGGGATTTGAAACTGACACCCTCGGCGTAGGAGCCGACGCAGAAGCCTATAACGCCACAATTTGTGAAGTTTGTGCCGTGAATGGTTACAAGTTACTGAATTCGGGGATTGACACTGGCACCCTCGGCGTAGGAGTCGGTGCAGAGGCTACAATTTGCGAACTTTGTGCCGGACATTGTTAAAGTTATTAAATTCGGGCGTTGAAACTAGCACCCTCGGCCACGTGAAATAATGTCCTTCCTCTCCGACCCGGGAGAAGTTACCATTTGATTCGAATATGCGACAGCTTCGTAGCCTTTCTTCGCGTATTATCGTCTTCTCCATTGTTGAAGAGGGTTACCAGGAAAAAAAAAACTCTTACATGAATTTTCTTAAGTCTATGCCGAAAATTTAAAATGTGGTCTCTTGTGCACTGAATCGTATCATTGTCGTCGATGTCAACGGCCGCCTATTGTTATCGAAATTAGTGAGGAAAAATCTACACACATCCAGATCAGTGCGTATTTAAAGAGAAAAAAAAAATCCAGTCATCCATCGATTTGTTATTTACCTACCGACACACGCATGTACTACGTGTGCACTGAATGCATTACTTCCTTTTTTTAAAGATTTCAAATTGTAAATTAAAAAAAAAAAAAAAAAAAAAAATCAAAGTAAAACCCACCACCACCCCATTTTTGTTTAAGAATGAGCAAGGGCAGAAACAGCACCCTCTTATCGATTGACTCTTTTTCACTACTTAAGGATAATGAAGGCACCGTCTCTTCTCACTAACACAAATACCTTGGAATTATGTTAAAACCCCTTTTTCCATTTTATAAAAACCCTGGCACACACACTCACACACAGGCACACATCTATCAATGTGTGTGCACGCTTCGCCTCAATACAAGCATCGTGGGTATTTCGTATTTTGTATACATTATTTCAGCCTGAAACTTAAGTGGATTTTTATCAGTCGTATCATCGCATATCTTGTGCAAAATGGAAAAAAAAAAAAAGAAAGGGGTCCAAAGTATCAATTTCGTTTATCCTACAAAATACATGCATTTGCTGCTGCTATTCACAACATACAGGCCGAGGCCGAGAGGGATTACACAATAAAATTACTCATTCATTATGTCAAATAAAGCATGCGACAAATGACTACAATGCTGCTGCTGATGATGATGATGATGATGACGATCATCATCCCATTCTATACCGTTTGCCTGTACAAGGAGGGTGGTAAAAATGAAAGATACAATTTCTTTGCCTTTCATTTGAGTGCAATGTCTGCTCGATAGAGATATGTGGATGTCTAATTTTAAATGTGTTAGATTTTAGTGTCGTTTTCACCCTTTAAACGGCAGCAAACTATAACCTAATCCGGTCTCTGCTCGAGATAGTTCAAATCATTAACTACCTTCAGCGTCTCGTTCTCGTTAATGACCGATTGGTGTTTTATTTTTTATTTTTTTTGTTTTACTTTTACACTGTGTAGAGTATATAAAATTGTTAAAGGGTACGAAATATAAGCTGAAAGAGAGAGAGAGAGAGTCAAGAAATCGATTTTGTAGGTCTTCTGCATGCACAGCGAAATTCTATATTATTCCGCCGACCTATGAGCAAAAAGATCAAAGAACCACTGTCGTCGTTCCGTACCCTTGCGTTTTGGGGTTTGAATTTTGTTTTAAAGAAACGCAAAAAAACAAAACACAAGCCATGACGTTGAAATGGAAATAATATGAAAGAAAAAAAATGAATAGCAAATGAATTTAAATACTGCAAAATTCATTGCAGACTGCAGTGAAATAACTTCACAAGCGTTTTGGTTGTTTTTTCCCGCACACCAGCAGCACGACTATGCCCGGGCGATACGACTCACTGAAAACAAAGGAGGGAGTAAAACGCCAGAGTGACTATTATAATTATTGAATTCCCAATTGAAATGCATGTCGGTTTGAAACCACGCTCTCTCTCTCTCTCTCTCTCGTTAAAATTGTCTTATTTTGCATATTCTTATGCGAAATGATATTCATTGTCACATTAATTAAAGAATGACCAAAATGAGAAAGACTGATTTTACGCACACACACCAGGAGACACACAACTCGTAAGGGTAGGTTTGAGCCGACAAGTGTCGCACGACGGAGCTCTTTTTGTCACTGTATTGTATTGAATCTTTGTAGATGGCCCAGCATGTGAATAAAAAAAATATCTCTTCATCTATCTACTACTGAGAAGCCGATCCAGACACTCCCTTGTCGCATATTAAATTTGTATATTTATGAAAAAAACAAAAATGAAAGGAACAATTTTGAATGCCCTTTTGGACGACATATTACGACGGTATTATCAACGGGGCAAAAGCAGGCATGTGACGATTATTACCTTCCACCTGAATTAACGTCCATACATTTGCTGGCAAATATAACAAAATGTGCAGACGTGATGACATTCTCTGGCCGAACAATCTAACAGATACTTACAACTCAATGGCCCGTGGAGTATTAGTCATATAATAATGATAACAACAAATAATACCCATCTGATGTTTGGCCGGGCATACGGCCATTGTTGTACAATTGAAAAGTGAGGACGACTTCAAGTTATTCCCTTCATTTCGATATTGAGGGTGTTTTTTTTTTTTTCTTTTTTCTTCTCTCTCTTTATTTGCACTTGCACCAGTGAAAAGATGGTAGTTTATTTGATACTCTTTTGTTATCAGTCATTGCATAATAGAGACGAACAAATTATAATGCCGGAGCGGCATTTTGGTCCATGAGGAATCACTTACTCACAAATGACCCCATTATAGCCGTCGAATTATTAAGTATACGACATGGGAGAGTTTTTTTTTGTTCCGCATTAAGTGTGAAGGAAGGTGTGAGGCAGCAGGAAAAGCATGCATATTGTCAGACCTGAATGGACGTGTGTGACAGAGAGCCGACTTTTTAAACGAACCAACTTTAAATGGACTTGAATTAATGTAGAAAATCCCACACTACGTCCTGTCTCTTCAAATTGCCAAAGAGGTGACAGGAAACGCGCGATGAAAAAACCCCCCGCCCCCCCCCATTAGCTCCACTTAAAGTGTTAATCGATCTTACTATAAACAACGGGCAGCAAAAAAATAACAAAATCTTATTCAGTTAATTAGTTTCCAATAGATGCTTGTGCAGTCTTTTGGTCGTTCTTCGATTGAATTTTCTGCATTACATTACACAAAATGGCAGCAAAGGGGAGCTTCTTCACAAAGTCATCGATGAGACTTTTTTCAAGAATTACTTCGGGGAACGGAAAGGACAACAAAAAAAAAAAAAAAAAACAAATATCGTGTGTAAGGACACCGCAAATAAATTGAATTGTGATGCAAAACGGAAGATTGTACAAAACACGACGGGAAAGCGAAACGATGATGGCAGGGACCCACAAAAAGACGATGTCGCATCTAGATGCCCTCACAAATATCGTCTTCTGTCGATTTTGATCGAAATCGAATAAAGGGACACACAGTGAAGTGAGTGAAAAAACTGAGCAAATATTGGCATCATTAGTTTGCAATCGAATTTTCACGTGAACTGTTTAATTTCGAATTGAAGTGGGGGGGGGCGGCGTTGTAAGGCATTTGCGTTTGATTTTCTGAAGAGATCTAGGTATACATATTGTATAGAAATACAGTGGTTCCACGTGAAATGCGTACTTTATGAGGGAACAAGTATGTTTTTGTTTGTATTTATAAGTACAAGGTGGCGCAAAATTAATCATAATTTTTTGTTCAAAGGCCGTCGTCCGTCGATCATATTTGACATTTGTGAACTAGAGCGCTGCTGTAGACAAAGGGACAAGCAAATGGAGCGCGCTATACTCCGCAAGGGTATCAACAATAGCCTGAACAACGAAGAGGACGCTTTTTAGGCGAAAATCATCATGAGCGACGAGACGCATTTCCACTTAAGCGGTTAGGTACGACTTAAAACCACATCTTTGTTTCTGGGGCACTGTTAAAGCCGCACGAAGAGCCATTACATCGATTCGTTCATATTTTTGAAGACGCAATACGATCGCTTTTACTGGCAATCGCTACAGGGCCACGGTAGACGACTTCTTACTACCGGCATTGGATGAGCGAGGCTTGGTGACCATGTGGTGAATTGCTGTTACGATAAATTAGCCCATTTTTGTTCAATGACATGTAGTTTCGGCGATTGGGGCCTTTTACTTGGACCTTTTACATGGGAGCGTTAGACGCTTTCTTGAAGCTTTTACGGCGTTATACACGATGTGTTTTTCAGCGATTTTGCTTCTTAGTTAAGGTTCCTTTTACGCAGAATGGAAAGACACGTCCTTAGACCCATCAACCATGTCGCTACGACCAGTACTACGATCAGAAGTTTGTAAAAAAAAATGTGGCCAAAATTAACCTCAAGTAGTAGTAAACGATTGGCTTGTTTTAGATGCGCTTTGTTGCGCTAGATTCAGCACGCAAAGACCCTTCTTTTGTGCCCTCAATCATACCACTGCGACCAGCAGAAAGTAGGGTTAAATGACCGAGAAATCGACCTGAAATGGTGAATTTAACAAAATGGTCAGTATCTCGAAAACGGTGCGTTTTCCGGCGATTTTGGCTAATTTACTCAATTTTTCTGATGACTTTGCACATGATGGAAAGACGCTTCTTTAGATCCATCAACAATGCCGCTACGATCAGTAGATCTGAAGTTAGTAGAAATGAGTGTCGAAAAAATGCGTTGGAAAAAAGTGACCGGAAGTAGCTTAATTTAGCAAATCGGCCATATCTCGGTTCGTTTCTTTTGGATGCGAAGGATCCAGCACGGACAGACGCGTCCTTTTTCTCCCCAACCATGCACGCACTACCTGCAGAAAGCTGAGAAAAATGACGCAGGATGTAAACTGAACTGATAAATTTTACAAAATATCTCGCAAATATCTCGAAAACGGTGCGTTTTTCGGCGATGCGGTTTTTGGCATTTGGAATTTTGCCATATTTGCTACTTGATTTGACGCTTCTTTTGCCACCAAATTTGTTCGAATCCGATCAGTAGAAGGTAGGCAATTGTGCCCGGAAAGGTCCTTAAAAAAGCAGTCTCGAGAACGGTGCGTCTGATGTCGGAGGTCTAAATACCCATCGATAGGGGTTGAAGAGACACGTCAGGCCAACGGTTTTGCCGACCCTACCAGGAGATTGGAACGGAAAATCGCGACTATCTCTCCAAGGTTTCTTATCGACTTATAAGCAGGATGGAGCTGGTTTAAAAGTCAATGACGACATAACAAAATTTATTCTGTCGTTCCAAGAAAACGTTCCGTCACCCACCACCATCACGATCGACAGGTACCATTTAGAGGTAGGTATTGGAAGGAGTTTATCTACCTCGGGGCAAACGTGAATTCCACAAACGATATCATAGACGAGATCGGCCTTGACAACCGCTCCCGCACCGCTCCTGACTCGAAGAACCAAGATTAAAACTCTCAAATGTTGCCAATCCTGCTGGTTCTTGGTGCCTTCGAATGGAAAATCCTACGTCTGATATATTTGTCCCGTCAGCGAGGAAGGTGAATTGAGGAGGAGACACAACCGCGAACCCTACGAACAGTGCCAAGCTGTGGATAGTGTCCGGTAGCTTGGCTACATCGAGCGCATGTACACAGGCTAAGAGGGTCTTCGAATCCCATCTTCCTGGTCGCGAGGAGAGACAGAACCTCCGCTTTAGACCGAACCACCGCTTTATCGCAGACGTAACACAACTTGGCCCCGATGACTGGAGGCAGCCTGCCCAGGACAGAGCTATTGCTCAGGCTCAGACCCCATCCGAGGGTAGTTGGCCTGATAAGAAGCAGATACACCTTGTTACGTGTGCTGAATTCCTTGTGAAGTCCACTGAATGAACATAATACTGGAATCTTAGGGAACTCTTTTCGTTCAAGTCTGACTGGTTTGAAGGTGAAATTTGAGTTTAATTACTAATTGCGTCGAGTTACTATTAAACTTCCTCTGCCGGAGGTCGTATGAGTTTAACCTGGAGCCCACAGTATATGTATATGCAACAAAAAACGTATCAATTGAAAGGAAATGAATTCGGCTGTTCAAAGATGATTCAATGTATACATATACGCACATTATTTCAAAAGAAATTCCAAAAGGGGTTCGGAATTGAACTTAATTAACTCTACCTGTACCTGTGCTAGCTCATTTAAGTTTAAGAGCCCACAAGCATTTTCAAGGAGGCCAACTGCACCCCCAAACAATGCCACATTGGATGTACGACGACTCCCTTCCGTCCGACCACTCGTTGTTGTTTTCTGGTTTTTTTTTTTTTTTTTTGCTAACAATAGAACCGTTGCCATTTCATGATTACGTCCTTATATGTATGAAAATAACGTATACATACATACATATGTCACAATAAACATTCTATACATAATTAATGGTTAAGATTTTAAAGTTAAACTTACCCATAGCCTTTGGATCCAACTGATACGGAGGTATACCACAGTGTGCAGGCGGGGGTGTAGTGAGGGGATCACCATTATGACAGAAAAAGGGCGGTAAGCCGATTTTGTTTGCCTGTAATTAAATAAATAAAGAATGCAATTCAGTTGAAATTAACACAAATTCTATCTAAGAAGTGATGTTGTTGTTCAAAAATTTTTCGGAAATTTTCCGATTTAAATAGGACCTGATTCGGAATGTATAACAGTTTGAATGTCTAGATGATGGACTTTTGATGGAGCTTACATATGAATGCATATGGATATATGGATATGCGTGCATGTGTGAGTAGAAGCAATTTATTATCGTGTGTGAGAAAAGAAAAGAAAAATGTTGTCGCTTTGATAAGTAGATTTGTTCACATGTAATTCTACAGGATGGTGTTAACAAATATTTACATACTTCAAATTGCTTTTCCTTTCTTTTTCTTTTTTTTTTTTTTGTATGTTCCTTTCCATTCAAATCAGAATCAGTCAGGGAATTTACATAAATTGTTCGCTATTTATGAGAATGTCTGTTGGTTTTCACTTAACAGCAAGAAACAAAATAGAGACGTACTTTTACATTATAAATGCAAACATATAAGAAGAAAACTGATTTTTGCTTGCAGGAGTAAGAAGGATGAGAATGCGATAGAAAGGAAATACATACAATAGTGTTTTTTGTTTTTGTTTTCAATGCAGACAATTCTCTCTCTCTCTCTCTTCATATTATTCTTTAGGAGACAAGAAAAACAAAATAAAAAAAATTAAAAAAAACCCTTGAAATATGTCATTTAAAATAAATATACCCACACCCTCCACACATTTTATCTGCAATTGAAACTAAATTTGAGGAAACAAACACCAAGAGAGATGATGCTCGGATAGCTGAGGCAAAAGCATGCCAGGGGAGCAATTGAAGAGAAACATATAGCCAGCGATGTGCAATGTGCGTGCGTTGAAAAGGCGAGAGAAGGAGAAAATGGTATTTTTTTTTTTTTTTTTTTTGCCTTAACAGAAAGTTTTAAGATTCCTTTTTTTTTTTTTTTTGTTTTTCTCTCTGTTGCGTTTCTCGCTCACCAATCTATCCGCCCACAAATCTATGCAACCATGGGCACTAATACAGGGAAAACAGTTTTGATACACAGCGAAACCGCCTCCGACCCACTCGCTGAAACTCCACACTGACGACCATCAAGGAGCAGCCCACCATGTTGCCTCATTCGTTTGCGTTTGCTTGTGGTGGATTTTGCATTATCACCCTCTCTGAACTACCCTTACTGTATATTTGTGTGTTTCTTTCCTTTTTAATATTCCGAGAGGCGTTCGGTAGAAAAGGAGAGAAAACCAGTCTAATAGAGGTTTAAAAAAAAAAAAAAAAATAAGAAGTAATTTTTTTATTTTTTCGCTTTTGTTGTAATGACATTTTTTTTTGTTTTGTTTTTGTTTTCTTCTTCATCTCCTCTGCTGGGGATCCATGTGAATCTATGACGCGCATGTACTATTTATGCAACAGTGTGTGTACATACATACATATATATATATATATGTTTTTTTTTTTGAATTAATTCTCATGTTCCTTCTTGTAACAACACAAATGTGATGTGTTTTCAAGAGCTTTTCAAAATTTAATAAAAAAAAAAAAAATGTATAAATGACCAAAAAATTACATAAGATTAGGCAAAGCAAAGCCAAACACACACTCTTAAAAAAAATCCAAATGTTTGCCCTTAATGCTCAGAATAGATATTAAATTTCGCACTTTTCTACTTCATAGAAACCATTTCCATTCATAATATACTATTCCACCACAAGCAGAGAAATAAAAATACACGTGCAAGCTACATCCATGTGCTTTCATAGCTCGGGCGGAATTTTCCCTGTGAGGGGGTTGGCTTACAAGTTCAGTTAATAACATGTTTGAGATTGATTTGGATTTGGTTGGTTAGCTATGGTTGCTTACACATTTAGATGTGTTTTTTTTTTTTTTCTAATAGAAATGTGTGCGTGAATTAAACCCGTGTCCCGTGTGGGGGTGTTTGTGAAGAAGAACCCTTCATAACTTGCGTGGTGTACAACCGCCCATCCCACCCTCCCCTCCCCCCTGTACAGGATTCTTTCATTATGAATGTGAAATTAAATTGCAATGATGATGCTTTAGAGTGTATGCACTTCTCAACTCATGAGAGAGCTTCAATGGAATCAATTCAATCATCAATTTTGTGAGGAGAAATATATCTTTAAATACCACAAATCCTTCCTCTCTAAAAGTACACAAAATTGAAGTGTCAAAACACACGCAAGCCACAAAACAAAAAGCAAAAAAGCGCCAAAAACAAAACCATATGGGCACGAAATTCCAGATGATAAGACTACATACGAACGTCTAGCGCTAGTAAATAGTACAGCTTGTGTAGAAAACATATTGAACGGCGGCATAGATAAAAGCGTTTCCATGTTTCACACACTCATAGAGAAAACGTACAACGACACAAAAGAAAAAACAATAAATAAATAAATCTAACGATTATTGCTGATAGATATGCAAACCTCGTATATTGGCTTGGGTTGGATGTAAAACTACGTATAAAGTTGTTTGCGGTAGCCGAAGTAAGATTAAACTGTGCACAAACACACACACACAGATGCACACGCTTCCATAATTCGTAAGCTATGATTTTCTTTAAACAAAAAATAATAATAAAATTTTTGCATGTTTTTTTTTTCTTTTTCGTTCGTTCGTTCGTTCCAGATGTGTACTATTGCTGTTTCAGTGAACCTGTGCGCACATGGAGGCTATATTCTTCGATCATATGAGAATGACTCATGCTAAATCTGGGCTAGAATCAACCCCAATCAAGTGGGGAGTGATTTCAAATCAAGGGAAACGCAAAAGACGAAGGAAGGAAAAAACGACCACGGCATGAGCGACTGTATTCAATTTAGACCATGCTTGATTAGACCGGCATGTATTTCGAATCTTATAAGACACTTCTTCTCAAAGCCAGAGATTATAAGTCATTTTTGAAGCAATTTTGAACAAATTTTGAACCAATTTTTCGAACCAAAGATTATCAATAAAATTCATTTCTTTGGATCAGCATTTGAATATACAGTGCATGCTCGATTATCGCAACTGATAGAAACTGGGATGGTCGAGTTTCTGTCTCGATTTCTGTTGTCAATAATGATGAACAATTCAATTAAGGTTGCATTGATCGAGAGTGGCATTAATCGAGACCGTTTTGTAGTCATTTTGAGCCAATTTTTGAAACAAAATTCATTTGTTACGATCGACATATTGACTATCTACGTGCTAGGAGTTCGGATTATGAACTTCTCTGTCTATTGCGTCCACACATATGCACGTTTTCTGATAGTTTTTTTTTAAGCAACATTTCTACCAACTTTTAATATCTTACAATCTCAATATAATCTTACACACATGTGTATCTAAAATGTTCAACTTCCTTAAATACATCTTCAATGAAAAACGCATGTGTTAAAAAACAGATACTATGTGTGAACGTATGTATATCCATGCCATCATCGCCGACATCATCTTCTAACATTGTTTATTTATATTTTGAAAGATCCAAAAAAAAAAACACAATCCTGTATCTCTCTCGACAGCTATAGGCGCTCAAGTTAAGAAAATATTAAGTGATGCCACCTTGCTTTGACTCGCACACGTTCATTAAAGTATATGACACACTAAATTGATCGTATACGAGGTACACATAAGCTCTCATGTCTTTGAGTAAGTTTAGATGGGATGGATAGGAATTCGATTATTTATATATTTTTTTTTTTCTCTAAAAGTCTGTTGCTAGTAACACTAACTCTCGAGGGATAAGTTTCGCAATATAAACACTTAATCTGTGTTAGTAATTAATAGAATGCGCAATGATGGGTCTAGTCGCGTGGATATTTTGTTGTTTCATTGATTCGGTCGATGGATCATTTGGTGTTCGTTAATTTGATCGAGAATCGTTTCTCTCATGGAACATGTGTGTATTTTTAGGTGATATATTGTGGTTACCTCATTCCCCTCCACCGTCCATTTACAACTAAAATATGCATGAACGTACATGGATGTTCATTTGAATTGAACAAGGCATAATTAGATTCTTGAACAAATTAAACGATTACGATTGTTTCTGTACGGTTAATAGAATAATGACGTTTAACACCTTGAACGTATTCATTTGGGATACTACGTGCTGCGAAGGTATACGTTAATTGTCGGGTGCTGTGTGTTTTCTTCCAGAGAGAGACAATACAAATAATTCATAATATGATTGGTGCTACAAGCCAGGGCCTAGCTTCTCACTTGTGAGGTGCTACTGTTCTCTCACGAGTTGAAGGGACGAACAGTTCTATGCCGACTCTGAAACGGTCAAATTTGAGGAACTAGAGGTGGAGTCGCACTGGTATTCGAACCTAGACGACGAGGTGTAGGAGTCGACGAACAGGCCCACAACGCCAGAATTTCTGAATTTTGTGGCGTGAATTTTTTGTTTGGAGTCCAAAAACTCGCCGGGTTACGCTTGGGCATTGCTCCTGATGAATTAGAGTCGATGGCGGAGGATCGAGTTGCCTGGAGATCTCTCGTGCGTGGTTTACCCCCCGAGACCCCTTTAGTGGATCATGCGGGTCAGAAGATGGATGATGATGAATTGTTAAAGTTACTGCATTCGGCCATTGAAACTTGCACCCTCGGCGTAGGCGTCAACGCATTTCGAACAACCAACCAAGTTTCAGAAGCTTTAAACTTGCACCCTCGGCGTAGACGTCAACGCACTCCGAACGGCCAACCAAGTTTGCGAAGATTTAAACTTGCACCCTCGGCGTAGGCGTCAACGCACTCCGAACGGCCAACCAAGTTTGAGAAGATTTAAACTTGCACCCTCGGCGTAGGCGTCAACGCATTCCGAACGGCCAACCAAGTTTGAGAAGATTTAAACTTGCACCCTCGGCGTAGGCGTCAACGCACTCCGAACGGCCAACAAAGCTTCAGAAGCTTAAAACTTGCACCCTCGGCGTAGACGTCAACGCACTCCGAACGGCCAACAAAGTTTCAGAAGCTTGAAACTTGCACCCTCGGCGTAGGCGTCAACGCACTCCGAACGGCCAACCAAGTTTCAGAAGCTTTAAACTTGCACCCTCGGCGTAGGCGTCAACGCATTCCGAACGGCCAAACACGATTGAGAAGCTTTTTCTAGACAGTTGTCGGTGACTCGCAAGAGGTTAGGGCCGTGATCGTATTGCGAATCGAACCCAGACACCCGAGGTTCAAGTGCGTAGGCGTCGACGCACATAGCCACAACGCCAAGGCCGCCAAACAAGTGAACAAAAGAACAAAAAACCGTGCATTCTCGATTTTTGCAACTAATAGATACCTGGAGTGGTTGCAACTATCGAGCTTCTGTCTTATAAAATGCGTCAATAATGATGAAAAATTCAAGTTAGGTGTTGCCAAAATGGAGAGTCAACGTACTGTATGTACGATCATGCACCAAAAATATTGTCCCCCCCCCCCCCCGACAGCTCATACAATCCAGAATAAAAGGAAGAAACTCCGAACGAAATCAAATAGAAAAAGCCTGTCTAATCGCAGAAGGAACAACACTGAATCCGCAAAGCAACGGCCGCGCATTTACAATACACGCATTCATCATCTGTGCACACAGAGTTTAAGTCTAAATCCTTTTAGCTTCACGTATTATCCTTATCATCGTCTTATTGAACAACTAAATCGCATCATACGAGTTTAAAGTTTTGTTTCTTTTTTTGTTTTCTTTCTTTCCCGCTTTCAATTTCTAGATTATTTCTGTAAGGAGTTCTCTGCAGCCACATTGTGCTTGCATACATATATATATATATGTAAACAGCACAAGACTGCAAGCAATTATCTTAGTGAAAAGGAAGAAACAGTAAAAAAAAATAAAAAAATAAAAAATGTAAACAGAGAGATTCCTTGCAGCAACTACAATTGTTCCAATTGTTACGGGCACCTTTATATTTATTTCTGCCGTGTTTAAGATATAGCCTAAGGCGTTGTCATAGTCATAGTCATCTGCTGGTGGTGCTCATCACAACAATGACGTCATTATCACTTTACTTTTATAAGCGTGCAGATTTTGCTTTATTCTTCTAAAATGGTTAAGCTCTTACATTGTTTTCTTTTTCTTTTTCTTTTCTTTTCTTTTCTGTTTTTTTTTTTTATTTTATTTCGTGATAGTATTGTATTGTTCAAATATGAGAGCACTGAAATGAGTTTGATTTTACACGACGTATTAAATATTTCGGATTGAAGATGATCCATTGTTGAGTAGGTAACTTATGGACTTTTGTTTAAATATGGTGAACCTTCGATAATTTTGGAAAAAAAAACTAACGAATTACGGAGGTGCTGCGACAATTCGATCTGTCTGCTTTGAAATCGTTGACAGAGTAGATGTTATTTTTCTTATTTCGTTCTTCTTCAACGGCCTAGACAATTCCCTTCTTCTTAGAGATAGGCAAAAACTTGTACATTTTGGAACTCATTTCTTTGTCATTTCTATTTTTCTTGTCTTTCTTATACGGCCTGGACAATTTTCTTCCTCTCAGAGATTGGCAAGCAACACTTGTACATTTTGGAACTCATTTCTAAATCATTTCTATTTTTATTCTGTCCCTCTTCGCCCTAGGCAGTCTCTCCTTCTTCTCATAGATAAGCAAACACACTTGTACATCATTTCTATATCCAATCATCGCCCGAATAATTAAGATAAGAAAGAAATAAAGTTGTTAAGGGGTTAGAATACATTTAATGTACCGACAGTCCACTTCGAATTCGATCTTTTGGGTCTTGTTTGCGTTGACGATGTCTGGCGGAAGAGATTCAATTACGAACTGTAGCGTCTTACGCTTAAGATGGCTACGTCGTGTAGAGCGGATGGACACCGGCATGCACCTAGTTAAGCGTCTTCCGATCTACCGCTTAAGTTGGATGGACATTGATTCCAACGCAACACAGGACGTCCTCGAACGAAATGGCACGCACACGTGGAGAAGGACCTCAGCAAACTTAGTGTGCACAACTGGCGAAAGATCGTGCTGGCCGGAGAGGCTTGTTGGCTAGGGCCCATATCCACCACGGACCTGGAGACTCCTTTGTTCTAGCGCCAAACAAAGGAGCAGAGAAGTCCAATTCGTTTGGGTCTTAAAGAAAAGGAAAAAATTGCAAACTCTACTGTCAACCATCTGCCCACCTCTCAAGAATCTCTCAAGCTTTTGTTTTCATGGCTCACTTCGCGGCACGACGACAAACAAATAAACTTCACCTGGATTTAGAGAGGTTTTCATGTTATTTTACACAAAAGCAAACTCGAACTAACGAAAGGGCCAAATTGCATTGGTTTTCTTCGCTTTACAGAGGACTATAAGAATGCTTCTATTTACAGAGGTTTTCACGGCCCCTACCTCTTTCGAGTCACCGACAATGCTTAAAGAGTATAAACTGTCTAGAAAAAAGCTTCTCAGACTTGGTTGGCCGTTCGGAGTGCGTTGACGCCTTACGTCGAGGGTGCAAGTTTAAAGCTTCTGAAACTTAGTTGGCTGTTCGAAATGCGTTGAAGCCTACGCCGAGGGTGCAAGTTTAAAGCTTCTGAAACTTGGTTGGCCGTTCGGAGTGCGTTGACGCCTACGTCGAGGCTGCAAGTTTCAATAGCCGAATGCAGTAACTTTAACAATTCATCATCATCATCTTCTGACCCGCATGATCCACTAAAGGGGTCTCGGGGGGTAAACCACGCACGAGAGATCTCCAGGCAACTCGATCCTCCGCCATCGACTCTAATTCATCAGGAGCAATGCCCAAGCGTATCCCGGCGAGTTTTTGGACTCCAAACAAACAATTCACGCCACAAAATTCAGAAATTCTGGCGTTGTGGATCTGTTCGTCGACTCCAACAACTCGTCGTCTAGGTTCGAATACCAGTACGACTCCAACTCTAGTTCCTCCTCTTTGGCCGTTTCAGAGTCGGCATAAAACTGTTCGTCCTCACCATTCGTGTGAGCACCGAACAACACGAGTGCTTGTCGATAAGCTAGGCCCTGGCCCTCTACAGACTATAGCACCACCAATATATTTCGCCGTCCGAATTATCGCGAGTTCACTGTATTTCGATTCGATTTTCATTCAAAATTGCATGCACCCACCCAAGGATTCGTTGTAATCGCTAGACTCCAGTCCGCCATTTTTGATTCTGACACCATCGAATATATGTATGAGTTCAAAGCTAAAATAACCCTAAGCTACGAAACGAACACTTTGAAGGGACTCCACTTTCGGGAAAATCACTAGCCAGCACAAGGGTTGATCGGATAGTCAGTGGGTGGTGGGAATAGACAAGCTCCTCCCCTTTGATTATTTCTCTTTCCAAACGTAAATAGAGAAATCACCCCCTATAGACCGAACCTGTTGCAGTTCGCATATATGGATGTGTGTACAAAACTATAATGCAACAAATAGTTAGAAAATGCATTCAAATTCTAGGTTAACCTCAGTTATTTGACATGAATATCTGTAGCATATATACACATAATATCAATTCGAAAACAATTAGGCACTACTGCTTCTCAATAACTACCTGCAGAGCAGATACTCAGTCATGTCATAACCAACGAAAAGACGAGAAAAAAAAAAACTACCAATTATTGTCCACAGATTTTTTCTTTATTTTCCTTTGTGCAAGTTCTATCGTCATAGGCACACATGGCATCTATACGTACACACACGGGTCTATACAACCCATCCAAACCGAAGACAACCGCAGTGAAAGTTTTTAAGGAAAAGAAAACACTGATGCCGGATAAACTACGGGCGAATCTTGCGGTGGACCTATGGGTATTATGGGAGGTCGATGATGGAAAAAAAAAAAAAAAATAATGTAAATAAATACAAAAGAATGTTTACCAAAGGGTGAAAAAAAGGTAAAGTAAACAGAAAATAGGAAGAGAAAAAAAAAACATATAAGAAACCAGGACCATCTCCTTCAGTGGCATCATTATTCTCCTTCAAATACTGTTGTATTTAACCCAAAATAACGAGACAGAAATAAATACAAGAAAAAAGAAAAATAAAAAAAGAAAAAAAGAAGTCAGCTTTCCTCTGGAGTAGAACGAACACGAAAATGGGTCCCAATCGTACATGAGTCTAGATTACACGCATTGTTGGGATAGATATTATCCCTTTTTTTCTCCTTCTTTCACTTCCTTCAACTTTAGGTAACACGAACATAATATCGTCTAATGAAACGAAATGAAAGCAAATAAAAACGAACCTAGTTGATAGGAAATGTTATTTTAAGGTGAAACATTACGTATTTGTCCGCATTTGAGTCCCTTATGTATTTCGAATGGTCGTTTGGTCATTCTCAAATGTTGTTTGTATTTAACAAAGGCATTATGGAGAAAATCGACTGTGTCAATGTTTGGTGTTTGATGAATTTATCTCCTTGAAGGAGCGTAGTTTGTCTAGCTCGGGGCAAACGTGAACTCCACAAGCGACATCAGGCCTTGGCAATCGATGCTACTTCGGTTTGTCCAAACAACTGCGCTCGAAACTCCTGACGCGAAGGACCAAAATCATGCTCTACTCTTATTTTGCCAGTGCCTGCTCTATGGAGCCGAAAGCTGGACGCTAAGCGAAAACTGCAGAGCTGATTCGTGGTACATTCGAAAGGAAAATTCTACCTCGGATATACGACGAGGAGGAGAGGACACAATCGGCAACTCTACGAGCTGTACCAGGATGTGGATGCAGTCCGGTAGGCAAAAATCGTCGTCGACTGCACTGGCTCGGCCACATCGAGCACATGGACAACAATGCTGCGGCAAAGAGGGTCTTTGAATCCGAGCCTACTGGTTCGAGAAGGAGATGAAGACCGAGAAGGAGACGAAGACCGAGAAGGAGAAGAAGACCGAGAAGGATATGAAGACCGATAAGGCGACGAAGACCGAGAAGGAGATGAAGACGTGATTTCCACGGGCTCATGGAGGACCTCACGGCCCAGCTGCCCAACCACTGCACGCCCCTTAAAAAGTCGCACCTTATTTCGCTTCTTCATTAAATTCCCCATCCACAGAGGTACCCCACAGTCCTGGACACGTCCTGGTTGCCGAGAGAATCATCGCAGAAAACATCCTGTGTGGATTTTAAAGGGCTCATGGAGAACCCCACGGTTTTGGCTTCAAACTGCCCAACCACTGCACTCCCCTTAAAAAGTCGCACCTTATTTCGCTTCTTCATTAAATTCCCCATCCACAGAGGTACCCCACAGTCCTGGACACGTCCTGGTTGCCGAGAGAATCGTCGCAGAAAACATCCTGTGGGGATTTTAAAGGGCTCATGGAGAACCCTACGGTTTTGGCTTCAAACTGCCCAACCACTGCACGCCCCTTAAAAAGTCGCACCTTATTTCGCTTCTTCATTAAATTCCCCATCCACAGAGGTACCCCACAGTCCTGGACACGTCCTGGTTGCCGAGAGAATCATCGCAGAAAACATCCTGTGTGGATTTTAAAGGGCTCATGGAGAACCCCACGGTTTTGGCTTCAAACTGCCCAACCACTGCACTCCCCTTAAAAAGTCGCACCTTATTTCGCTTCTTCATTAAATTCCCCATCCACAGAGGTACCCCACAGTCCTGGACACGTCCTGGTTGCCGAGAGAATCGTCGCAGAAAACATCCTGTGGGGATTTTAAAGGGCTCATGGAGAACCCTACGGTTTTGGCTTCAAACTGCCCAACCACTGCACGCCCCTTAAAAAGTCGCACCTCATTTCGCTTCTTCATTAAATTCCCTATCCACCGAGGTACCCCACAATCTTGGACTCGTCCTAGTTGTCTAGAGAATCGTCTCGCAAAACACCACGCCTCGCAATTCCTCCATTTCCATGCGACAAATGAGGTTATCTCGCATTTTGCCTCACAAAACTCACCCAAAGTACTCCCGTTCAAAGCGGCCGCCTCACCCCTCTTCCACATGAAATTCCCCGTCCATCAAGACCTCCATCATCCACCGGCTCGCCCCGGTTCCCGAGAAATTCGTTTCACAAGACGCTGTTCGACTGAAATGTGCATCCTTGAAAATTGGTTAATTTTCAGCCAAAAAAATGCGACCCCAGTGCGATGCCGGTTTACTGCATTTTTTCGTGGAAAATGTGTCATTCTTTCAAAATTCGATTTTTGGACAGTTTGAGCCTGAATTCCACCTCGAAAGGATAGGGCTGAGTGTAGGGAGGACATTCGATGTGGATGCCATCAAAAAAAATTGCATCGGAAGCCGGGGAAATTCGAGAAAAGTGCTTTTTTCAGTTTTCATGACGTCACCGGGTGATGAACTGAGGAGGTGATGCTTGGATGCATGGTGAATGGTTTTCGTTGTTCAACGAGTAAGGATCGAGGTGTGTTGGCCTTCGGGAGGTGTGCGGAAGGCTTCAACTTGCATTCGGTGGGTTTCCGTTTCGGAAAACGAGAGAATTTCGTGGTTTTTTGATTGAATTTCATCGACGCGACGGTTGGTGGCCTGTCGCAACAGTGGCGTTGCCATACTCTCGGTATTGGGGGACACAAGTCCTCCCAGTGGGCTTGTAGAGTGCATCGACAACATGGTCTTCAATGCCTGCTCCGGTTGTGCTCTCCAGATGCCCAACCATCTATGGAAGCTGGCGTTCCCAACGTGCCACAGTGGAGGATTTTGCGGCGATTGAAGAACAGGTGAAACGAACTGGCCTCAAAGTTCTCAACGTTCCGTCACACATCGGCCTTCGACAAAACTTCACGATCAACAGCTGCACTTTAGGTGTATTAAAGGAGTTTGGCGACCTCGGGACAAACGTGAACTCAACAAACGACATCACAGTGGAGATCCGACGTAGAATCGCAGATGGCAACCGGGGCTACTTCGGTTTGTCGGAAGTACTCCTGAGCTCCTGACATACTCTATAAAACTCTTATTCTGTCAGGCCTGCTCTATGGAGTCGAAAGCTGGACGATAGGCAAAACTGCGGAGCTGATTCTGGGTACCTTCGAAAGGAAAATTCTACCTCGGAGAAGGAGAGGACACAATCGCCAACTCTACCAACTGTACCAGGATGTGGATATAGTCCGGAAGGTAAAAATCCATCGACTGCCGGCCACATCGAGCGCAGGGACAACAGTGCTCCAGCGAAGAGGATCTTCGAATTCGAGCCTCCTGGTTCGAGAAGGAGATGAAGACCGAGAAGGAGAAGAAGACCGAGAAGGAGATGAAGACCGAGAAGGAGATGAAGACCGAGAAGGAGAAGAAGACCGAGAAGGAGATGAAGACCGAGAAGGAGAAGAAGACCGAGAAGGAGAGCAAGACCGAATCTCCGGTATAAAGACCAACTAATCGCGGATGCAAGACAGCTTGGTCTTGATGACTGGAAGCAGCGTGCCCAGGACCAGGTCAACGATGGAAGGCAGCAATTGCTCAGGCTCGGACTCTCCATGGGTCGCCGGCCTGAAAGAAAGAGGAAAAGCCCCCCAAAATGTTGTAATGCAGAATAACCTAGAAGCTGAATCAATTATCACCTGAGCAAATAACCAACAAAAAAGAAAAAACAACCCAGCGTATGTATATCCGTCCGCACATTCCCATTGATTGATTGAATTGTCTGCAGTCACTATTTGGACAGTGAGCAGCCAAAAGACAGAGCAACCAAACCATTCGATAAATTAACCAACAAACCGAACAACCGACTAACCGCATTTGTAATGAATCAATTGAGTTACCTATAGCGGCAGGCGAGTGATGCTGTTGGGGGTATAATGGCCTATGAATGTGATCCTTGAATGACACGTTTGCCTAAACACATCAATGAAACTGAATCAAATCGGAAAATGAAGGAAACGAAAAACAACACATACAGGAGCGACGGGGAAAATTGATAGATTTTGTCTTACCAATATATCGTATGTATATGGCAGACATTTCTAACCTATGTGCAGAGATTTTTTCTTCCTTTGATTTGCTCATCTATCATCTCTCTCCCTCTCTCTGTCTCTCACCCTAATCAGACATCGAGAGACTGGCTGTGAAATAAAATGAGCAACTTATATTCGCCTACTTCGGCAAAGGACCCTCTTAATATCAGTACCATTAGTGTATGATGAGGACCTGTTACACTCAATGCAAGGTTTGTATCTAACAACCGCAAATTCATTTCATGACCCATCACCATTGCCGCCTCATTGGATCATCATATTTATTCCCTCCTCATAGTGCACACAAAATAATACCCAAACGAATTGTTGTTTCTAAGGGATGTAATGTTATTATGGACCCCTCCTTGAAGCTTCTTCACCGCCCTGTTTTCCTTTCATTATTAATATTACTATTGATGATACGGATGGTGTTTGCTAATGATAATAATAAAATATTTATGGGTGACTGTGATTCTTTTTCTTTTTTTTTTTTTCTTGTTCCCCGCACAATACCAGAGAATAGTAAGTGCGACACTGAGTGGACTTCACGCACAGATGAGTGAATATGATTCAGAAAAAAAAAGAAAAAAAAATACCACACACACAGAGAGAGAGGAAGAACCTCTTCAATTTGTCAGAGTGAGCATCATTATGCGACTGCCATTTTTTTTGTTGCTTGTCACACATCAAATGTGGCGAGCATAGCGATTATGTGTGACGGCCAGTGTTTCAATTACGCAAAAGTTTTGCTCTTCATCTTTAATTATCGGGGCGTATAATAAAACTTCAGCAGTAAATAATGGCGGGGGGGGGGGGGAGGGGGGAAAAAAATAGGAAAGAAGCAAATTAATGTAGCCTTTTAATTTATCAGTTGGGAACATGTCAAAGGGTCAATTCAATCGATATCATAAAGAGTGATAGCCGCTGCGTCGAGCCTAGCTGTGATGATCACAACTCATTTACTGAATTTATGAGTGGCACTTCATTTATTCGATCATCGGGGATCTGATGGCACAAGTTTAACGACGATTTGATTTGACAAAAAGTAGTTAAGCGTCTCCTTTGTTTAGCTGACGTTGAAGATCGATCAAATGTAAGATCGTTCCTTGAGCTTTGAATAAACAAAATATGCTGCCGATCTGATGCCGATGCCGTGAGTAGATGCTAATTTACCCCCTCCCCCCCCCCCCCCCAATGTAGCACTAGCATATTTCCATTTCAATTTCAAAGGACCATCACAGCATTCATTTTCAATTTGTGTGAGTGTGTCTTTCACAAAGAAATTCAGTGAAAATCCATTGAACAACTAGCTGACTATTCAAAAGAAAAAAAAAAAAAAAAAGGCCATGCATACACACAAGTGTGTACATGAAAGGGAAAGGGCGTTCTATTCATTCAGCAGCAGTGAGGCAAGCTCACAGTACACCTTACGCCGTAAGTCATGTGCAATAATCAACTCATGTCGACTTAGAACAACATGCAGCAACAAACAGCGCCAACAACTTGCTGAATAGTAAAAAAAAATTGTAAATTTTCTTTTCAATCGTCATAAAGTAGTGAGGCATTAATGATTGCCTTAAATTAGATCTCCTGATATTTCCAAATACAAGACTCACACATGCAACGCTACCTACACATTCGTATGTTAATTTTATTCTTTTTTAAATACAACAAGATTCTTCTTTTCATTTTTTTTTTTGTAAGAACATGTACGGAGGAAACCACCAGACAAAATCGAGAAAGAAGAATGAAAGCAAAACAAGAAAGAGAAACAAAAAAAAAAAAAAAAAAAGAGCAAAAGATAAACAAGGAAGAACGAGAGAAAATTACATACAAGAATGAAACTGGTATCCATAAATAATTGGGATGATGGCGCGCAATTCCACCGAATTTCCACCTGAATTACAATCGGATTTCACAGACGATACAAACATATAACGTGCCATTGTGTGCTGAATACAACTGCGAGTGGCAGTAGTATCTGCGCGCCCGTACGTGGTTCTTAACTCTATAGCTCCACAGCTCAACAACATCACCATCACCGGAGCTCCAGCACCAGCAGCAGCAGCAGCAGCAGCAGCAGCAGCAGCAGCACCACCCCCGCTGCCGGCCCCTTAAATAAATAAATAAATAAATTCATCGGGGCACACATATTTCATCATGTTCGCTTATGTGCCGTACGCATGTGGATACGTTTAAGATGTTGTTTTCGAAGCAGGGCTAAGTGGATAAAGTGGGATAAGGGAGAGAAATTGACTAATAAACGTACACACAATATATGCATATACGTGTACATATGTATGGATGTATGAAAATGTGTAAATGTACACACAATCTATGTATGATCTGGTATGTATGTATACGAACGTGTTAAGATGTACACTTACTCAAAATTCGTATCTTTTTTTTTTTTTTTCTTTTTTGAATAAAATTTGTACGAATTTTTTTTAATTCGAAAACTTCCATCTAATGTCCCTTGCATGTCATCCATTGATTGCAACAAAGCACAAATTGTCAGTTTCTCCAGATCTTCCATGAAAGAATTCAATGCGACATTCTACTGGCCCATCAAAAGTAAATGTCTCCGCTAAGGCGAATCAAACGAATCAATGTCAGATATTCTATGCAAATAATATTCAAATTCTACAAAATCATAGCGTCCAAGTGCCGGCAAGCAGCAAGCAGCAAGCAGCAAGCATACTCATTGAATATGTGCGTACATACATATGTGAAGCCGATAATTTTCTGCATTTTCTTTTATTGCAAATGAATTAAAATTCCAACTGAATTTCCACCCCCCCCCCCCCCCCCCCTCCGCCCCTCACCAACCTCCACCACCCCTTGGCGCGCTTGATAATGTTTCCGTTTGTAATATAGCACCAACATCACCATAAAGTGCCAAGAAGTACTTACACTTCAGGATCGTTGCACATTGCATATGAGAGAGAATTAATGGCATGAATTGGAAGAGCAAACCAGACCAAAGCAGAGCAGTAAAAGCAAGACACGACATCAGCACCAGGCACCAGCCAACATCAACGACAAGCAGCAGCAGCAGCAGCAGCAACAACGGTAAGGCGAACTCACAACACACATAAAACGCACCGGCAAAACTGCCAAATGTATATTTTTTTTTTCTTTTTTTCTTAGTCATACTATATAGTATGTTTATTATAGCCACATTTAGTGGTTGGATGTTGAAAGGTAGATAGATAGCTGGGTGACTGAATGGATGGATGGATGGATGGATATGTGTTGTTGGCTTGGTTTTGTTAGTTGCCTATGAGGAGATCTACACTTGTCGCCGGAATACACTGCCACCACCACTAGAGAAAACAAAGCATTTTTTTTTTGTTTTGTTTTAGTAGAAGTATCAATGGCGTCGGCGTCGTTGTCGGTCATTCATTCAATCAACCGATCAGCCACTCGGCATTCCTATATCATCTGGGAATTTATCATATTTCATTTATTCTTTAAGAGAAACATGGATCCTTTCACTTTCCACTAAAAGAAGTTCAATCAGGATCTGCAGAAATGACCACCCTTTTGATCACTGAAACACCTCCATGTGTGTAATATATTAATACCACACATATGTATAGTATAGCACGGGTGTGAATAAACAAGGAGCTTACACACGCCATTATATGAGGCAACAAACGGATGTAGTTTAAACGGAAACCACGTTGTGGTTAAAATAAAAAAAAAACAAAAAAACAAAAAACAGGCAAGATGGAAAATTAAAAACAGAGAATACATAATTGCATTTGAACGAAGAATGGACATGTCGAACTGACGAACTGACGAACTGACGAGCTGACGAACTGACGAACTGATGGTGGTGTGTATTTTTAGAGAAGATATGCTCTTCTCATCGAATTTTCCTTCCATTTTATACCATCCATGCATATTTCTCAAACAAACTACATAATTTATCTCTCTCTCATTGATGTTCGCAAAACTTCTGTTCAATTCGATGAGAGACTGAAGAATAATGACGTGCAGATATGTATGTATATTGTCCGTAAAGACAATTGTTACAAATCAGCCGGGCTTTCTTTTCATTGAGCATCTATCTAAGCACATGCATTGTCCTATATATTCAGACTTAAATACAAGAACACAAGTAATACTCATCGCATTGCAGATATATATATATATGTACTTCGTGAAAGTTTGGAGAAAAAAAATAACCGAAACTGGGGATATCCTTGAACCGGTGTGTGATGCAAAAAGGGGTGCACACAAAACGCTAAAGTGATTAAGTGGCAAAACAAAGTGCTAAGAAGACAGTTCTGACAGTGTGATAACGAGAGATGGCAAGGTGAAGTACATTGAAGTAGCTTGTGATAGTTTTTTTTTTTTTTTTTAGGTTTAAAAGTCGTACATACCCACAGCCATGTGAACAGGCAATTAATGGCAGCGCAACGAAGGAACAAAATGGAACACAGCTTGTGATGGACTTCTAGAACTACAAAACTTTACAAGCTCCATAAACCTATTACCTATTCGTCATAAGCATTTGTTGTGTGACAATCCGTCAAAAGGCGAAATGTGTGCACTTAAATGCATACAATGTACGCTGTACATACGATATATTTATATATATGTATATACATTTGTCTGTCCTATAATCAACTGTGAAACTGTTTTGTTATGGCGACTTCGAAGAGAAACATGCACAAATAAAATCAGCAAAACATAAACAACAAATAAAACAGAACATTTCACCAAAAAAAAAGGAAAAAAAGAACTTTTTTTCTGTATTTTTTTTTTTTTTTTGATCGTTCACAGAATTCGCGCGCAAACAAGATCCATATAATAAATCCAAAGAAAACTAACCAGCCGCCAGACATCCTACCCACTCGTGACATGTAAGTACGGAAGACGGTCGAAGCAAAGAACGAATGCAGTCGCAACCTACCCAATCAGCGTCATCGCCGTCGTCATCGTCATCACAGTCATCCGCAGTTAGTTAGTCGTTTATCCATTACTTCTGCTTGCTACAACGCTGAGCAGGTAATTCAGAAACAAGACAAAAATAACAAAAAAAAGCAAAAAAAAAAAAAACCTTGCAAAGCCCTTACAAATATAAGTAAATACACAGGCCATGCATAAAGGTACACAAAATACAAAAAAAAAAAAAGAGAAGAAGACAAAAAAAAAAAAAAAAGAAGTATCTTGCGCGAGGCGAGTATAAAAGAAGCAGTAGAATATTGCAGAAGATTCGCGCTTCATCACCACCACTGCTTCATTCTGGCCGAGGAGAAGCAGAATACAAGAAGTCAATGATCAGTTAGCACCATGGTAGGCTCCCCCTGTCCATTCCCATAACAAGGTGAGAAGACGAAATTATTGGGCACTGCTTCAGCTCCCTTCACTGTTTCGTTTCTTCTACTCTTGTTCTTTGTTTAAGATTTCATTTAGAATAAAGTTCTTAAGAGGAATGAGTAACATTTTCATAAGCGCTAGAGTAGGACAGATTCGAGACAAGACATTTTATTTGTATTTGGATTTTTTTCCTCTTTTTTTTTTTAAATACAAAATGGTAGTTCTTCTCTGGCTGTTTTTTTTTTTTCTTTTTGAAATAAAATTTCGAAAAGACGATAAAAATAATTTCTTAACTTGATGAAGCTAAAATAAAATTTAGACTCCCATCGAATCGATGGGCGCACAGCCGTTGATCATCTCTGCCGCCCTCAGTGCCAGCGATGATGTTTTCCAATTCATACACAAAACACGCGTATTTGTATATGTTCACATAAGTAAAACATATGGGACATTCCGTATCGTTTTACCGAACTGAAGAAAGAAAAGAAAGAAACTAAAGAACTATCTAAACAATGAAGCCTTTGATGTTTGAAATAAAAAAAATAAAATAAAATGCATTGAAGAAAATTTAAGACACAACATTTCCTTTCATTCGTTGGATTTTTTTTCTGTTTTTTTTTTTTTATTTTTTTCTGCGAAACGAAGCGGGTGTGGTTAGTGTCAGCGATGTTACTGTTCCGTCCTCTGCTGTTACAATCGCCACACACCAAGAAGCGAAGTGAGAACATGATGTCGCCAAGAGAGACTATGATATGAGATCGTTGTAGTGGACTTATTCTCTACACGGTGCCACTGTTCATTTTTGCATTTAATATAAATTACGTGCAATGTTACATAGGAAGTGTAAAAAGAAAAATGCACAAAATGATTGATAAATGATTAGAGAACACAGACATTAACTGGAGCAAATTCTAAAGCAGCCACAGCTGAAAAGGATGCTCCACACCCATACACTGGGAGGGCAATAAAACAATATTAATTATCTTACGTATGATCATATCTATCAGTAAAACCTCCTCAGCAATGTATATACACACATGACTGGATGTACGTACATTTCTTTTTGTCACATTGGAACTGAAAGTCGTCCACTAATAAAGATGAATATAAAATCCGACAATGAGCTTAATTGAAATTATTCAGCGTTGATCTTAAGCAAGACTTAAATGAAACCGTCATACGTGGCCCGATCTCTAATTAGCTAAGGTCAAGTTGACACGAGACTGTGTGCTTTCATCATGTAGCACGAACGAATATATTGAATTCGTATGATTGAGATCTACATGTACGTTGGTTTTTTTTTCAAAAGAAAAAAATAAATAAATAGAATACTGAACAAGGTTGTCGTCCCTACATAAATGTATTCTTAAGATTTTTTTTCACCTCATCATTCATTCATTCAACCCCCTCTTTACTAACAAGTGTTTTTCAGTGCTCATAATTAAGACAGATCTACGCGCAAACCATTAATGAAACAAAAAAAAAAAAAAGTTACGACGGGAAATGAATACCTTTTGATGGAAAAACATACAGAAACTGCTGTGGGGGCGAGGTTGGCGACGGAAAATTCGTTCTGACATGCAGCACGTGCCATAGAATATAAGGAAAGAGAGAGAGAGAGAAAAACAACACTCATCATTGTAGCTGTTTAGCCATAACCATGCAGATCTCAAAATACGAATGTAATAATTAATTTCATAAAAGCAACATTTCTCCCCGATAGCTCGTGTAAAACGAGCGACAAAGGTACTACCTCCATTCATTCCTTATCGGGCAACAGACAATGCGGCACATCAGTCTTTTTTTTCTTCCATAAAACCGATAATACATGTAATTACCATCAAAGCAATAGAAGAACCCCCTCAATTATCACCCGTTTAAATTTTCATCGCTACAAAATACCAAGGGGTTTGGATAGCGTTTTTTTTTTTTTTTTCTTCTTTAAATAAAATCCTCACATACGTTCAAATGCAACATATAAATTACATGGGTCTTATTAAAGGGCTGCGAAACAAGTATTTGAAGAACGAAGAGTAGAAAATAATTGCGTAGCATAATTTCAAGTGGACGCGCATATAAATCCCTTGCGTGAATAATGTGATTCCCCAGTGAATTCTAAATTGCACATAACCAACCACCATGACATGACCCGGTCGTGTTCCCCTCTTACCAGGCACTTACCCTATGACTTAAAACGAACAAAAATTTGTTACGGAAGTGTAACCATATCATGGATAGAGAGACCCATAACTATTTGTCGTTCATCTGTCATCACAAAAGTGGTTACTTCATTTTATTTTTTCTTTTTTTTTTTTTTCGTTCTCCTTTTAAAGATCTCAATAAAAGGCACTGAGCCAGCCAGCGGTATTGTAGTGGATAAGTGGTAGGAAAATTATTAATTGGAATTTATATCCGGCGAAAGTGTATACAATACCGATGGTTAATCCTTTTTTTTGTTATCGCAGTCAAAGGGTGAAATAGTAGAAGGAGTAGGAGAAAGCCCACTTGAATACACTTGAATATGGCTTTCAAAGAAAAAAAAAAACGCCGATTAAGAAAAAAGAAAAATGTCCACCGCCAAGTCGTCTGTCGTTGGAGAAATTAATGATCATGCGTTTTGTAAATACTGCACGCAGTAAACCGAATGAACCTCAGTTCAAAAGCACTCTAGCACAATCGTTCTGGTCATAAATCCATAAGAGATGAAAATGAAAATAATACATTTTAATGCGTTTGCCACAACTTGGTCTTTATGGCTTCCCTCTAACAGCCAGCTCAGCCAAGGATAAAAAAAAAAGGTTCTTTTTTTTTTCCTGCCTTACTTTCTTTTCAATATTCAGCATTACTTTTCATGCCACTTTTGCGGTATATTTATTTTATTTTTTCTCACTTCAAAAAATAACAAGATAAGGCATAAGGGGGGAGCGCGGATCAAATGCTTAAAAGATAAACTTTGTATATATAGATTATGAGGGGATAACAATAAAAGCGGAATACAAGAAGTTGAATCTCGCCCTCCCTGTTCGGTTTTCGTTTTCTTTTTTTATTAATATTTCTTTGTATGAATAGAATTGAATAGGTGGATAAAACAGTGTTATGGTTACAGCTTCCGATATGATTTTATTCGAATGTTAGGCGTTTTATTCACGTGTTTAGGAAATATGATTAAATTCTAGAACTCACCATAGAAACAGGTAATCCGCCCGCTCCACCATTTGTGTAGGAATATGGGGATACTAGGTAGCCCATATTGAAACTCGACGCATGCGGCTCAACTTTGCCTAGATGAGAAAAAAAAAATAAATAAGAAACAAAACCACAGAAAAAGTAAATATAAGAAAACCACTTTTCCAGATTAGTTTATATTCGTTTTAAGGAAAAAAAACACACACAATTTTATTCAGCTTCCGAGATAGAGTACAATATTGGTGACACATTTGAAAATTCGTCTGTATATGCATATATAACCCCCCCCAATCAAGGCCCATGCACATACAAATATACATAAAATTACTTCTGTGGAATGCCCCAAACCGTAATGGAAATCATCATCATCCAAAAAAAACAAAAAAAAAAGATCATCAGAAAAGAACTACAAGTTTCATTAGTAATTATCCTGTTACGGTACGTCGTTAACATATTTAGCATGATAAGGCAACAATCTTCTACAAGAATTCTTCCCGACAAGTATAAATATATGTAGATAAATACCAGAGAGGTAATATAAATAAATAAAATGGAAAAGGAATAATATAAATAAAACAAAAAACAACAAAAAAAAACGAAACGAGAAATTCAAAGTTTTTTCTTTTTTTATTGTTTTTGTTTTGTTGTTTTTTTTTTTTGCTGTTCGTTCCTTTTTTATTATCATTTACTTTTTTTTTTTTCTTTTCCCGATTTCTTATTATATTATCTACCTTCGGTTTTGTTAACGATACAACAGGCAAGACAGGCAGGCAGGCAGTCAGGCAGGCAGGCAACCTGACTGTGCTTGCCTGTTTCATGATGGGACTCAAGAAATTCACTCACGTACAAAGGAACCAACTGCAATTTACACACACCAAAATAAAAATAAAAATCGGAATAAATACAAATGGGTACAAAGACATCCTTCACCAGAAAACAGGTAGGTTTTTTTTTTGTTTTTTTCTGTTCACTCTTCTCGCCCCTATTTCTCTCTTTCTTCCATGAGCACACACTCTTTTCGTATCTGTTGCTTCTAAAGTTTATGTTACCGATTTTTTTAAATTTTTTTTTCTCTTCTTCTCTTTTTTTTTTTTTTTGTTCATGTTTATGCTTCACGGCAGACCTGCACCCCACAGGAGTTGTTTATCTTTTCTTTTTTTTGTTGCCATTCTCATCTCTTACCTTCTGGAAATATACCTAAGGAATTATATCTTCGGATCGGGTAATCTAAAAGTTTTCTTACACCATTTTATCAAGTAGCAGGATTAGAGGCTAGCTGAAAAGGCCCATCGGAAAGCAACGAGAAAAAAAGGTATTCTGGCTATTTCAAAATGAAACGAAACGTGATAGGAAAGGAAAATGATCGATAGGGCTCACGGTCACATTTAATCGTTCTCTTTTATGATATCAAGATGGAAAATAGATTTCAATCATATTCGATTTTTCTATAGATGTTTGTGCGGTTGAATTAAAATCGAAGAACTGCATGTGTACACTCATCATCATCGCCACATTGATACTCATACCTCATTAGCTGAATAAAAATGTAATTTTTTTCAAATCAAATATCATTCTTCAAGCTATGTGCTCTGTCTTGAAGAACATATTACGTAATGTCTAATAGGGATTTATCAAATAGTTAATAGTACAATAAAGACTTACTGAAAACTGGACTATGGTCTGGTCTCGTTATAATTTTTCCACCTTTTTCCTGTTGAAAATAATCAGAGTGAAAATAGAAAATAAGCAACGCATGTTACCAATCAGTGGCAACTGCGACGACATTGCAATTGATCAAAGTGCAATATTTCAAAATACATTCACAATCCTCTGCGTTGAAATGAATTGAATAACAAAGCCTTCAGTTCAACGATGAGGCTCAAGTGTATTTAGAAAACCGTCGAATTGATAATTGCATTGTTGTCGCAGTTGTTTTATTTGTTGATGTCGATGGTATAAACGATTTTGGACTACATCAACAACATACAACATCCAACATGCATCATATTTTATACCATCGACAAATGTTTAAAAAAACTAATTATTTATGTTTAAAAAAAATGTTTGTAATTACTTTAGATGGCTTGAGTAGGTTCCAACTCACCTCACTCTCCGTCAGATCAATTAAGCTAGACTTCTCTTCGACTAATAGGTTTTCGGATGAGATTTTCTCATCCTCTCGATCGCCTTCATCTTTGAAGATCTTTACCTCATCAGTACTGCCCAAATCGTCGCCGGATGATCCAGCATGACGAGAATGCGAACTATGACTATTATGTGGCATATCTTTATTTGCTTCACTTATAAAGTTACTTCTCTTAAACGGCACCACAACATTCGTAGCAATTAATAGGAAAAATAAATTAATTTATTTAATAATTTGTATATATGTACGTATCACTATAGACGCTTCTGTATGATATTTATTCTCTTTCTTTCGTTCTTCTTTCTTTCTGTTTTTTTTTATTCCAATTTTCTATCTTTGAATTATGATATTTCTAATATTTCCATATTGTTTGCTTGTTTTGGTTGCTCTGTGTTTGTTTGTTTTTTTTTTTTTTGTTAATCAACACATGTTCACTCTTTGAATTGAATGTTACAAGTTACAAGTTATTGCTTTGAATCGGTTTCTGCTTCGTCCTTCTTCGGCCGCTCTACGTATAGCGACGAAAATGATTATTCGCTGATAAATTGCTGTTGGTGTTCAGTTTTATGTTTAAAATAAGCAAAACATTGGTTTCGTTTCTCCTTGTGTAAACCATCTTCGTTTTAGATTGTTCTTATGTGGATGCGTTGTGTAATTGAATTTCACATATTCGTGTGAGTGCTATAAAATAGCGCATAATCGGAGCTACAAAAACGAGTACAAAAACAAAATAGAAAATCAAAAAAAAAAACAAAAAAAAAAAACAAAAAGAAAAACTAATTAGTTATGATCAATAGAAGTGGATGTACGAACAATTTAGTTTTAGAAATATAGCGCAATTTGTTAAATTAGACTAGGGATATGATAGGAAAAATAGTTTTCGCCCTAAGGAACGCCCTGTTGGATCGAATGGGAAAGTGAATGCAGACAAATGTTCCTACTTAACTTCTATCATTCAACAAATCGAAAGGGGAAATGCTGTATTTCGCCGTTGTTCACTTAAACAGCGTCAAGTAATGGAGTCGTAATGGATAATGGCGTTTTAAAATGACACAATTTAAGTGAAAAAGAATGGCTTTAAAGTACACACAAGCAAGAAACAACGTAAGCTTTAAGCACAAGTACAAGTATAATCTTTCTTTTCTTATTTTTTTTTTTTTTTTTTTTTTGGCACAATCAATATATTATTACCTCTCTGATAAGATAACACAATTGTAACTATCGAATATGGAGATGTTGAGGAACATATTTGACACTCACGTTCGATTCGCTTGGATGTGCTGCTCTCCAGTTTGGGATTTTTCAATTTTTCAAACCAAAAAAAAAACGAGGCAAAATAGTCGCTCTAATCAGTTTTCGCAATTTTCACTGACATTTACTTTTCACTCAATAAGCCACCTTAAGAGACTAACAAGACATTTTACGGATGGTAAATCTGATGTGGAACCATCATACCTGCCACAGTCACGAATTGTTTGAACAGGGAACGAAAAAAGGAAACAATAATAAACGATGACCCTTGGCATTGAAGAAAAATGACGACAACACAGCAAGACACATCCTTTGGATGCGCCTAAAACCAAACGAGACCCAAGATCCTTTCAATCTTCGAACTAGGAAAAACTAATAACACCCAGTTGAAATCAGGAAATTTATCGCCACCTCTGTGCACTTGCAGGTAGAATCTTCTGAATGTCCTTATAAAAGTTTCTTTCACTCTGTCTCAACGTAAAGACTATGGGGGATGGAATTAAACAAAAAAAAAACGAGGAGACAAAAACAAATGAACGTACTTTCTCAGAATTTCTGATCCTTATCAAAACATACTTATGACAGAATTAATTGACTTCGGTTTTTCTGGCAATTTTATAGTGAATTATTGCGGTTGTCATTTGAACATGAATATACACTGCCTGCCTGTTACTCTTTATGGGAAGCTACATATACACCTATTTGATCCTCGACTATTCCCCTCTCAAGAGCCTATTTCTCCTATTTGTCCGGCTTAAGTTTGACGGGGGGCATATTTTCGCTGAGTATTTGAAGAAATAAAAGATGAACAACCTCGACTTGCATTCGTTTCCTAATTTGCCTTTTCTCTCGAATCGGTTGGATTCTTTCTCTGTGAAATCAGCAGAGAAACAAACAAAGCCAACAAGTATTATGTCTACAATGAAGAAGACAATATTAAACATTTGAATGTCAATAGCACACGTTTCGAAAATTCGGAACATTTTGTCTGCATTTTGACTTGAATTTTACGTCTTTACGCATTCAATCAAATGACTGAAATGTCTGCAGATTGAGACTACAACCATTGCGCACGTTTCGGAAAGTCGCAACATTTTGTTTGCATTTTAACTTGAATTTTGTTAACGACATTTGATGCTTAGCGTGCAGCTCTTTACGCAATCAATCTGCAGATTGAGACTGCAATTAATGCGCTAGTTTTTTTCTCTATATTTATACTAAAAGAAGAGAAAGAAATTTCCCCCCCCCTACGTCGACGTACAATATTTATGTTCGTCACAGGTACCCTCGAACACCTTCAAATTACGATTTCACGTATCGTTTTGTCATCTAAAAGACAAAAACCATGTACTGTGATTCTGTCTCCCCCCTTCCCCCAACAATGTTGTGAAGGTAGACCTCATGTACAATATTGTGTGGACAGAAAAAAAAAATAACACGCCTTTATAATGTACCTAGTATTTTTCATCTTATCAATGTTATCTATTACACATAATCTTATCTTTGTAGAACGGGAAAAAAACTATAATTTTATACATACACATATATATATATATATGTAAGAGGAATGGAAAACTTTATCTATAAACCGAAATGAAGACAGTCCGAGGAAAATGTTGTGCTAAGGTTGATTTTTTGAAGCATGTGCAGCGCAGCAATGATTTCGCTTCGGTATTACGGACGACGTACGTGTGACGTGTTCGATTTACTCGTGCCTTGTGACACAATATTAAATGAACTGTGTAAACATACAATTTTGTTTTTTTTTTTTTTTGAAATATCTGCTTATTAGGAACTACAGTTTTTCGAAGATAGTCTGACATTTCTATACCTACGATGCAATTTGGTCCGTTTAAACCGTTTGTGTGTGCACACTGAGTATCACAATATTTTGAAAACAACCTGAATCGTAATGGATAACCTTGAATCGAACCAACACGTGTATGCATTGTTTTAAAAGATCTAGATACAGCGAGTGAGAGAGAGTATATTGTCAAATATTACAAGTAATCCTATGGGCTGGCCAGAGGTAGACATTCTGTATAAACATGGACATTTTGGGTTGGATAAATAGGCGCCTTTCCTATGTACCTAAAACTATGTTTTCATCGAAATTCAACGGAACCTACGTACATGTATAAATAATAGATACGTTTTTTTTCTTCTTTTTCTTCAAAATACCCAACAAAAGACAAACAAGAAAACAAACACTTTTGTGTTACCTCAAATTCCTGGAAAAACATTCATTTTGCATTCGAAGTAGAATTCTCTTCATTTTGAAAGGGATTTGAGTCATGTTAGTTACCTATATGACTCTGAAACAAAAACGGAAAAAAAAAAGGGGACTCTCAAGCCAGGTATTATGTTAAATACCATCGAAATCTCAGAAGGTGGCTGGAAAAGAGGATTGAAAAGGAAAAGAAAAAGAAAAGTACGTTTCTTTTCGAGAATCCAAGAATACACCTGACAGTTAACGCAGTCGAATGATGCTTAGAGAATTTAGAGAATTTTCTAGAACACCTGAAGGCTGATGGAAAATCATTGGTTTCATTTTTTGTAGAAACTAAATAAAGGTTTGTTTCATAACTTTTACACAAACAGAAAAAGCTGTGTGATTTATGCGTTCCGAAACGAAACAATTTGTCGTCCAATTTAGACTGCACAGAGGAACAGGCGACGATGGAGGTACTTCTCCAATAATATGTGACTGTTGGCGACTTCCTGGAATCCAGTCTAGGTCTTCGAAGGTGGCACAGTAAAAAAAAAAAAAAACTAAGCTAGTTAGGCGCAAAAAAAAAAAGTTATTGCCGCCATGGGGAAACTTTCAATAAAGTAAATCAAACTATTTTCAATCGGATTTCAGTTGATGTTCACACGAACTATTTTTATCCTCTTTGATTGTGATTGTAAGAGTTTGGAAAATTGTATTTTTGCATCATTAGTGAGTCTACAAATGGGAAATGAAATATTTACACAGGGTCTGGGCAATGTTCTACGCTTGTTTATTTTATTTTACGGGTTTTATAATTCGCCAAACCGAGAATGTTCTCTCCTCAGTTATTTGGGGTACAACAAAAAAAAAAAAATATATAATCTTCGGGGGACAAAAGTGTCGATATCGAATGACTCTATTAGTAATGCGGTCTGTGCTTCTTTTATTATTTATACAGACATCCTTACTGAATAGAATATTAGATCTCATACTATGTCCAAATGATCGTTAATATACATATGTTAATGTTAAAACAGAAAAGATACACAATTACACTTTATAGCCCTTTTGCGCGGATGTTATGTACAGAGAGCGATAAATGGAAAAGGGAAAGAAAAGAAAAAAAACAAAGAAACAACAAGTAATAAACATTTTCACGGTCGCATCAAGCTCAACAATCGAGCGTCAACGTCAGCATTGCACGAGATGTGCGAAAAGTTACACGTTTTCTTTCGGAAAACACATGAAATCTTCACACAGTTGAAATTGGTGTTTTTCCGCCGGATAAACGATTTTTGGTTAGATTTTCGCTAAAACAAAAAAAAAAAAACAACACGTCTATTATTAGAAACGGCGGCTCACCTCGTGTGGACCTGATGGACAAAACTGAACAACTAACTCACCATATACATAAAACAAAAAAACAAAAAAAAAACTACCGACGGGTGGGTATATTCTTTTTTTTCTTCTTCTTTTTTTGACAAAACGTGTCCAAACAAAAAATAAACAGAAAAATATTCGAACATTTGAATGGTAAAAGTAGAAAACTTACTTTTTTTGAAAGTTCAGATGATTTTCATTTTTTTTTTTTTGTTTTTTTGCCGTGAATCAGTTGACACTCATGTGATATGTTTTTTTCTCCATAAATAAACAAAAAAAAAAACAACAATTTCAATGAAATCCAATGGACACTCTTTCAAGTGATCGGAAGACTGCAACCATACGATATTGGATAGAAGTCGCGTGGATTTAACTGTATTCACGATAACATGAATGTTTTGAAATCTATAATGTTGATTGCAGAGATGAGCTGTTGTTGATGATAGCATATAGCGCCAATAAATGTGAAGAGCTTGACGCGCGAAGAAATCGTTTTCAATTAAATTATCTTTCGGTTGCTTGGATGTATGAGCGCACATTATAAAATAATTCATAACTCACTGATAGCACTGTGCAAGTAAAATATATGAAACATAAAAAAAAAAACAAAAAAAAAAGGATAACAACCAGAAAACCGAAAAAATTTAACTAAATTTATGTTGATTGTAGATTTGTTGTGTTGATTGTTGAAGCATGTCAGTTAGGGAAGCCAATACAGATTTTGTTAAATGCAACAGACAGACAAACGGACACGCAATGGCGGTGAAAATTAATGAAAAAAAATGAAAAAGAATAATTAAATATCATCGGATTCCGTAGAATTACGGACATTCAAAATGTTGCTTCTTGGATTTTGGATTTTGGATTGGAACGTTGATTATGGAAGGCGCGTTTTGTTGGATAAAATGATTGTGTGAGTGTGTGCGGTGGTGGAGAGGGAGGGGCGGAGGGGGGGAATGGAACATAGTTAGATTCATAGATAATAAGAAAACCAAGAAAGAGAGTATCAAACAAATGGAAGTCTACTATCTTTCGTTGTTGATCATAACATCGAAGTAAGAGCAAACTTCTATGTGTGAATTTGGACCTTAATTATTTTGTATGTGTTGAAAAAAAAGTTAATATTTACATTGAAATAAGCTGCCGAATGTGGGAAGCGTTGCTATGTTTGTTCTCTGTTGTGGAACTAAAACAAAAACACGTTATTATGGTTAAAACTGAACTTCCACTTAGTATTTTGATTTTGATTTTTTTGATTTTGATTTCTCTACTTTATTTCACACGTAATCATTTCAACAACCAGCCAAAAAAAAAACCGTTGTCAAACATTCATTCACTCCAGCCACTTGGAAAACTAATCGTAGTTGATTAATTATTATTATTATTTTTTTATTTTTTTTTTTATTTCAAGACAGAGATGATCGGATTAATGTTCTCAAACAAATGTAAACGATTTTCGCGTTATTTACAATATTTGTAGAAGCACGCGAATTAGTAAACATACTACTTGCTGATGAGGCGGTTGGTTCGACTCAGCTTTTTCGAAAGCTTGTTGTCGCATTTTTCCACGCAATTTTCTACACTTGCACTTTGTTTTATATATATTTCTATATATATATATATATACTTAAATTCTTCGATCACCCCGCAATTAGTTGCCAGTGTGTGACTAAAGGCCTGTTGCCCACCCACATAACGCAGCGGCGAAGTACATTCAAACTGATTTTATTATTTTTTTACTTCTTCTTCTTCTTTTTTCTTATTTTTTTCTTCTTCTTCTTCCTCTTCTTCTTCTTCTTCTTCTTCTTCTTCTTCTTCTTCTTCTTCTTCTAACACGACACTAGACACGAGAGATACAAATAAATTTACTTGAAGCAATAACAAATTAGAAACGATAAAACACCGTCGCATTTCAATCCACCACCGATATAAATATGACACACATTTTATTTTTTTTTCTTTTTTCTTTTCTTTTTCTTTTTTATTCCAACTTGTTACAAGTTGTCAAGACAAGATCCATTGAAGTGAAGTTTTCTTCAATATCGGAATATATATTATGTATGATGTCAATTTGTTTCTAATTATTGTTTCTTGTATCATTACACTTATGAAAGATTTATTCAATTATGGTTCACAATAATAATACACAGAAATCTCTTAACAAACAAAAAAAAAAAAGAAAAAAAACGATAAACGAAAAACCTATGATATGTGTTCGAGAAACGAAATAACCGTACATTCGGGGCCGCAGAGGAGACGCACGCGATTATTATTGTTAAATATCCATTTAGTTTTAGTAGTTGGTGTTGTCGTCGTCATTGCCGTCGCTGTTGCCTCTCAGTTGTTGGCCTCTTCTGCGTCGGCCAGTTGAATGCTCTCGCGTTCAATTGTGAGATACACTAAGATAGTGCTATGTGGGTGTGAAAGAGTTCGAGTGATTGCACAAACACTAGCAAACTGAGGAGTTTTGTAAGTTCTAATCCTGTATACATGTGTAGCCCGAATGGAATTGCGGCAACCGATGCTCACACAAATACAACACTTACACCGTCTACTTATACATAAGCGGTTTGTGCTCATATAAAGTAGCCCTCCCATTTCATATATATCTGTGTTCAGCGTTTTTTTTTCTTCTTTTCTTTCTTTCTTCAAGTGAGAATTGTATGGAATCGGTTTGCAACCGGTTCAGTAGAGCCAGATTAGATTACCGCATTACCGCATTACCAAGTTTTAGTTGCATGGGTTTTCTGAGCGTAAAGTGACGAAGGCACGCTGGAATTGTATATGTAAAATCGCAAGAGCGGGACAGAATTCCTTCACTCGGCACTCATGTCGCGCCATCTCATTTAAAACCATATGATGATGGTGACAGAAATGTTCTCTTATCGGCTGAATTCAGTGAAGAAAATCATTTTCGGCGCCGGATGTTGTTGTTTTTAAACAAGAGAAATTGTTTTATATTTTTATTACATGCTCTAGCTGGTCGATGTTTTGGAATTTTTCTACACGCAATGGGATGTTTAAATTTAATCAAAAATACCTACATTTCCTGAATTCGCACAGCACACAAATTGAATATTGAAGTCGCTTTGAGCTGTCGATCGAAATGGCTGCGATGTGAGGTGATCCTGTGCAAAGGAGATGTCCGTTAAGAAATAACCGATTGATTATAGGACATGTTCTTGTCCTGGATAGTTCCTTTTTCCTGTTCCCTGTCCTTTCAGACTTACTACGAGAAACAATTGTGCGCCATCTTGTGGTGCATAGGACAAGGATACAATTCAGTCAGTTATACTTCAAATTAAGGAAGAACAACAGAAAAAAAAAAAAAAAAAAAAACGAAACACAAAACTATCCGAATCTTATCCCGGTGGATACCTTCAAGCGAAGACATTCCAAAGCCCTTGACAACGCGTTGAATAAAAGAATTGAGCAACATTGTGATTGGTAGATAGTGGTAACAAATACACTTGCAATAATACTTGTATCCCAGAAGTATTTAAGGGTTGATACGTTTTGTTTTTTTTCTTTTTCTTCTTCTCTTGTATCAAGTTTGCCCTACACAAGGGGGGATTTTTTATTTTCCGTTTGCGCGTGCCTCAAGTATTCGAATACATGGCGGAAATACACCGGCCATCCATTGCGCGATTTCAATGACTTGAAAATATCAGTCGGTGGAGTGAAGGAAACATGAAAGAAGGTGAAACGAAAAGAAGTTTAGCTTATCACTGAAGGAATGGTGTATGGGGTTGGTGGGGGGTGGGGATGTGAAATCTATTTGAGGGCGGTCTTATGCCGGCCGATTATGATTGTATTGGTGAACTATGTCTATAGGGTAAGACGTATGAAATGATTGCATTTTAAACGGATAACTTGACAACTGGTTTATTTTACTGACTTTTTACTGCAAAATTGAGTGGTGTTTCTTTGAGTTTTTATTTTTGAATGATTTCACACTTGGTGGCAGTGCTTTTCTCTGATTAGAAAATTTATTTTGTTTAATCATGCGAGAATAAACAAAAAACATTGCATATTATCTCCTATGGTTTGAAAAATATAAATTTACTAAACATTTAATGGTATCTCCATCTACCGGGCAGTAGAAACATACATACATGCACACTTAATGGTTCCTGCATCTGGTTTATCCTTTCCCGGTAATTAAATAGAATATTCCATTCCACAAACTAAAATGTGAGCTTTTTAGTTTAAATGCCACACGCGTCCTCACTGTGAAATTCATCTCGTGTCCCATCACAGACCAACTGCCACCCAGGGAGTGTAAATGCAAACAAAAAGCTCAGCCAGTCGCGGACACGAACGATCCTACTCACAAAGGATAGCTATTCCTTCTCCTGGAATCTAATAAGAAATAACGAATTCGTTAAGTTCTGCGCTCCGAGTGAATGAACCTTTGAGAGTAAAAATATTCGGAAAAGCTTGAACGCCGAGAACTTCTATGAATCACATACAGACAAATATCTTTGTTCGTGATTTAAAAGCGATTTATGCAACAACTATGCTTAATATTTACTAAGGGTTAGGGCAGCCATTCAGAACCTGTGTTCGCGACGGCCTTTCAATACATATATCTGTATTGATTACATTGTCTGTTGGGAGGTGCCCGCCGAGAGATAAATTCGTTGCTGGGGGTCTAACTATGGGTTAACTGATGTACGTTGCTTAATTCAACATTTGGTATTACAATATCGGTTTATTTTCATACATCCTGCAATGTCCAGTGCTCGGACCGGGTTGTTCAAAGCCGTGTGCCCATGTTGCCCGATTTAGCCTCGATGATGACGGCCTTCGCTGCTCTAGTCGACACCATACAGCTGGTGGTTGGATGGTGTTTGTTCTGTTCGCTTAGCAGATTTCATGTATTGCTCGACATCATAAACAATTCACCATCTAATGCCTTGAAGAAAAGTTAAATTGGCGATACTTAATAGCTCACATGACATTGTGACGCCACGCTTAGCAAGTTCATCAGCTTGTGCAATCAAAGAACACTCGTCCCTCAAAGTGTCGTAGCATGCTCCGCATCTACATTGAATTTCCCATCCATCGAGGCATACCTTAGTCCTAGGCTCGTTTTGGTTGCCTAGCAAATTGTTTCACAGAGCACTCCACAGCGATTTCAAGGGGGTTATGGAGGACCCCACGGTTTGTGCTTCGAACTGGCAAACCAAGGCACGTCCCTTAACGTGTCGTACCTTGTCACGCTTCTCCACTAAATTCCCTACCCATCCTGACATCCCTCAGTCTTGGACTCGTCCTGGTTACCGAGAAAATCGTTAAACCAGACATCCAGTCGCGGCTTGAATGGGGCAAAGGAGGACCTCACGGTTTTTGAGTCAAACCGGCAAACAAAGGTGCGCCCCTTGAAAAGTCGCTCCTTATTACGCTTCTACATTAAATTTCCGATCCATTAAGGTACCCCTCGAGCCTTGACTCGTCCTAATTAACGAGAAATTCATCTCATAAAACAACACACTGCCCAACTCCTCAATTTCCATGCGTCAAATGAGGTTATCTCGTATTTTGCCTCGCAAAACTCATCGAAGTCACTCCCGTTCCAAAAAGATGTCTTACTCCGCTTCTACTTGAAATTCCCCGTCCATCCTGATACCTCACATCCTCCGATTCGTCCTAATTCCCGAGAAAATCCTTCCACAAGACGATGTCCCCCTAAAATCCACGTCGCCGAAAACACGTTCATTTTCAGCAAAAAAATGCGACCCCAGTGCGATGCCGGTTTACTGCATTTTTCGGTGGTAAATGTGTCATTTTTTGAAAAGTCGATTTTTGGAATATTTCGACCGAAATTTCATCTTGAATGCATGGGGCTGAGTGGGGGCAGGACATTCAATGAGGATTGCATCAAAAAATCGCCCCGGAATCGTTGGAAATTCGAGAAAAGTGAGTTTTTCATTTTTCATGACGTCACCACTGAACTGAGGCGGGTTGCTTCTGCTGCTGCCCTGACAATGATTGCGTTGCGTGCAAATTGATTGATGTGTGGATGGGAATGTTTTTCATCATTTAACTACGCAGTGGTTTAGCCACGAAGTGCAAGGGGTACGTGAGGGTAGCCAAAAAATCGTCTCACAAAGCATTTGCTCGCGATTTCAAGGCGGTTATGGAAGACTTCAATGTTTTCGCTTCAAACTTGCGAACCAAAGCACGCCCCTTAAAAAGTCACACATTGTTATGGTTGTACACTGAATTTACTATCCATCGAGGCATACCTTAGTCCCAAGCTCGTTCTGGTTGCCGAGCAAATCGTCTTACAAAGCACCCCCTCGCGATTTCAAGGGGCTTACAGAGGACCTCACGGTTTGTGCTTCAAACTTGCGAACCAAGGCACGCCAATTAAAAAGTTGTACATTGTTATGGTTCTACATTGAATTTCCCATCCATCGAGGCATATCTTAGTCCACGGCTCTTTCTGGTTGCCGAGAAAATCGTCTCACAAAACACCCCCTCGCGACATCAAGAGGGTTATGGAGGAACTCACGGTTTTTGTTTCAAACTGGCCAACCAAGGTACGCCCCTTAAAGAGTCGTACCTTTTTCCGCTTCTGCATTGAACTTCCTATCCATGGAGGCATACCTTAGTCCTAGGCTCGTTCTGGTTGCAGAGAAAATCGTCCCAAAAAACGTCATGTCTTTAACGTCGCAAGTTGATGGAGGACGCCACGGACTTTGCCTCAAACTGGCGAACCACGGCACTCCGGTTAGAAAATCGGACCTTCTTCCGCTTCTACATTCAATTTCCTTTCCATCCTGACATCGCTCGTCTCTGGAATGTTCTTATTTATCAAGAAATTTGTTTCAGAAAACAGCCTGCCATCCACTTCATGGATTTCATCGCGGCAAATGAGGTTATCACAGATCTTACCGAAAAAAAAGCCATCGAAGTAACTCCCGATAGAAAGTGGTGTCTTATTCCGCTTCGCCATTGAATTTCCTATCCATCCTGGTATCTCTCAATAGTGGACTCATCCTAAGTGTCGAGACCATCGTCTTAGAAAACATCCTGACTGGGTTTCAGTGCTACAAGAGAGGACATCCCGGTTTTTTTCATAAACTGGCCAACTAAAGCACGTCCCTTAACGTTTCGTACCTTGTTCCGCTTCTGCCTTGAATTTCCTATCCATCGAGGCATACTTTAATTCTAGGCTCGTTTTGGTTGCCGAGAAAATCGTCTCACAAAACACCCCCTCGCGATTTCAAAGGGGTTATGTAGGACCTCACGGCTTTTGCTTCAAACTGCCCAACTAAGGCACGCCCCTTAACGTGTCGTACCTTGCCACGCTTCTCCACTAAATTTCCTACCCATCCTGACATCCCTCAGTCTTGGACTCGTCCTGGTTACCGAGAAAATCGTTAAACAAAACATCCAGTCGTGGCTTCAATGGGACAAAGAAGGACCGCACGGTTTTTGATTCAAACCGGCAAACCAAGGCTCGCCCCTTAAAAAGTCGTACATTATTACGCTTCTACATTAGATTTCCTATCCATCAAGGTACCCCTCGACCCTTGACTCGCCCTAATTAACGAGAAATTCATCTCACAAAATAACACACTTCCCAACTTCTCAATTTCCATGCATCAAATGAGGTTATCTCGTATTTTCTCTCGCAAAACTCATCCAAGTCACTCCCGTTCCAAAAAGATGTCTTACTCCCCTTCTACATGAAATTCCCCGTCCATCCTGATACCCCACATCCTCCGATTCGTCCTAATTCCCGAGAAAATCCTTCCACAAGACGATGTTCCCCTAAAATCCACGTCGCCGAAAACACGTTCATTTTCAGCAAAAAAATGCGACCCCAGTGCGATGCCGGTTTACTGCATTTTTCGGTGGAAAATGTGTCATTTTTTGAAAAGTCGATTTTTGGAATATTTCGACCGAAATTCCATCTCGAATGCATGGGGCTGAGTGGGGACAGGACATTCAATGAGGATTGCATCAAAAAATTGCCCCGGAATCATTGGAAATTCGAGAAAAGTGAGTTTTTCATTTTTCATGACGTCACCAATGGTGTGAGGGGTTGCTCTGACAAAATACTTGTGTTTATGCGGATTGTGAATGGGTTGGATCGGCGGAGTGGCACTTGGTTGGATGAGGGACTTGCAAGGGTTTTTTGGGGAACGCCATCGTCGGTCGTTTCGAAAAAGGGGGGCGGAAAGAGATTGATCCAACTAGAGGGGCATATCTCTTTTGAGTCTCCCCGGGGAAAGTCTACGCTCAGGCGTTGGAGGCGCGTTCTAGAGCTATGGTCGAGGATGGGGGGATGAACAGTGCGGCTGATGTACAACTGACCAGCTTTTCACTCTAAGAATGGTACTCTAGAGGGCTTGGGAAGAGGCACATCCGGCCGAGTTCATCGTGGCAACCTGTAAAGTGTTCTGCAGGTCTATGGGGTTGATGGTTTTCTTCTGAGGGCCACTCAGTCTCTATACACAAACTCTTGTGCGTCTGAAGGAAGTCCAGTCACCTCTCCTTTCCATTCATTAGATGGACTGGATGTTGCAGCGCTGCCGAGGCTAGGAATGTTTCACATTGGGAGAGTTGAGGGTAAGTCATTCTTCTTTTTTTCAGATGACTCACTTCGTCCCAGACGAGACTTCAGCGCGCACTCGATGGGTTTGTTGCCGGATGTGCAAGAGAGTCTGGGATGAAGTTTTAACGTGGAAAAAATCAATATTAGATGGAGTCGCATTGAAGCAGGATTCCTATTGAAACAGGTGGAGCAGTTCAACTATCTCGGGGTCTTGTTCACGAGTGATGGGAGGAGTAATGCTGAACTTTCTTGTACGATTGGCCAGGCTGGCTCAATTTTTGGAACAGCTTGGAAGATCTGTAATCTGGAAGGCAGAGCTAGCGGTTTTCAATTCAGTATTTGTTCCAACTCTTACCGAATGACCGAAAGAATAAGAAAGAATAAGATTTCTTCGTCACTCGGCGGGCGAGGGTGAGCTAACACGGCTCAACGTTTAGCAGTTGCTTCTTCGAACGGAAAGGGCTATGCTTCGATGGGTTGGTCAGCGTGGCACGAATGTCCCCTTCATCATGAGACTTCGAGGCATGTCTTGAATTGTGATACCCAGAGTCGGACTATTGATGCCACTGATCGACACCTCTAGTGTTCTTCTTCTTCTTTGGTTGGCTCTTGGACCTGTGCCTCAACCAACAAGCCTCCCCAGCCAGCACGATCTTTCGCCAACTGCCTCCAGTTGTGCACAGCAAGTTGGTTGATGTCCTTCTGCACTTGTGTGCGCCATCTCGTTCTAGGACGTCCTCTGTTGCGTTGGCCCAATGGCTCGGAATCGAAGACTCTTCTGGCCGGAGCTGTGGTGTCAATCCGCTCTTTATGATCCAGCCATCTGAAGCGTTGGATCCGAAGACGATTAACTAGGTGCATGCCGCTGTACAGCCCGTACAGTTCGTGGTTGAATCTCCTCCTCCTCCAGATGCCATCAATACAAACAGGACGCAAAAGTTTTCTCTCAAAACGACCAAGAGCTTCTTCATCCGCTTTCAATGGCGTCCATGTCTCTGCGCCATAGAGCAGGACAGGAATGATTAGAGTGTTATATAAAGTCATCTTGGTCTTGGTGGGACTTGGTGGAACTTTCGAGAGATGGCTATGTTACTCAACTGCCTCGTGAGCCCAAAGAAACAGCGATTGGCGGCAAAAGTAATTCTGCGCTTGATCTCGGTACTGGTGTTATTGTCCCTGTTTACTGCAGAGCCGAGGTTGACGAGGTCCTTGACTACCTCAAAGTTTCTGCTGCCCATTATGACACTCTGGTCCTTTCGTGATGACAGCATGCACTTGATTTTGCCCTGATTCACTGCCAAACCCATTTTAGCCGCCAGCAAAAGCCTCATTGACAGCTCGCTGTCTTCGTCCAATCACGTCAATGTCGTCCGCGTAGGCAAGCAGTTGAACGGACTTTTGGAAGATCGTGCCTCATTTGAGTTTCGCACGATCTTCACAAGTATGATTTCTTCAACCTCCAGTGCTAGTGCCATTCATTTGATCCCCAACGGCCAATTGTCACTGGGACCTGGATTTGAAAACGTATTTACTTTGCTTTCACTGGGATCAGAAATATGAGAGCTAGGAGATATCCAACTTCTACCTCCCTTTCATCTGGCAGCGGTTTTTATACGCTTCTTATCGCGTGGCTGTGCAAATACGTGTGAGCTCTGGGGTTGAATTAGAGTTCGCATTTGAAAATTCGCTCGCTTCAAATGTCGCTGCTAAATTTTCAGCACAGAAAGGAGGAGTAGCGCTCTCTTATTTCTGACTAACTAGATTCTGGACTGGCCGCTGTGTTGACGTAACAAAAATAAAATGCATGGTTTTTGTTGTTTTTCTCTTTATTTTATATGGTAATTTATTTAGTCTCATACATGGTTTTGTTATTAAATGTTAACAAACATTTTTTTTTGATGTTATATATATATTTTTGTGTGTTTTTATATAATGTTATCACATGTAGGATTTTAAATTTAACTTTATGGATAGAAAAATTAGTTTCATATTTAAAATTATAATTATTTCGTTCTTAGCCAAGAATTGATAAAAAAATATATCTATTAATTACTCTATAAGCATTTCGAGAGATATTTATCGCCACAGTTGGTCAGGTCAAAACATTTGAAGTTCTGTTCTGATTTTTTCTGTTTTTTTTTTTTTATTTTTTATTTCCTATATATAATTTGTTCGAAGACGTGTACTTTTTTTTTTTACATTAATTACGTCCGTAAGTTTGTTTGTTTTTTTTTTTTTGGAGTGAAATCTGCCAAAATATCATTCGTTTCGCTTGTACACCTAAAATTTGTTCTCAAATATAAAATAGATATTATATTTGTAAATATTCTTTTTTTTTTTTTGTATAGATTTAAGGCATTTTCTTTTTTTCATTTCATTTCTTTTTTGTTCAATATCATTCGAGCTATCTTACATTTTCATAATCGTAATACCTCGTCACATTTCTTATAAAAATTTGTACATAATTTGCTTAGATTACACTTTATGTCTACATCGTAAAATCTACTTCATTTACCAATAAACAGATAAGGTTTTGAGTAAAAAAAGACGTTGAAGGAATATGGGGGAAACGTTAAATATAAGGTGGGCGTGGAAAAACGATTTAAAATTTGCTGATTTCTTGTGTAAAAATTGAAAAAAAAATTTGCGTGTTTAACGGTGTTTTTTTGTTTTTTTTTTTTTGTTTTTCATTCAGTAGCAATAATAATTTCCGTTCAGGAATGTTTTTTTAAAAACAAAAACCATTTATTTATACTCACTTCTGTGAAATTTCGTCGAGTCTATACATTATTGTTAGTTTTGAAATTAAAATAGTTTTTTTTTTTTTTTTTAACTAAAATTGCAACATGATTGGTAGTCAGTAGGCCGTACTGTTTTTTTTTGTTTTTTCACTTGTTTCTTTACCAGTGATCGTTAAAAAAAAACAGCAACAACAACACAGCAACAATGTCAGATGGATGAGAATGAAAAGCATCCGAAAAAAAATGACTTGTTGCACGTTGCCAAAAAAATAAATAGCCTTTCTAAGAACATCTTTAGAGTCAATTGAATGTGAAAATCGCACATCCATGCCTTAGAGAAAGCATTCTAATGGCTATCGACTGAAATTTTGTGTATGGGTGTTTTCATGAACGTCGGCAAATCTGCGCTAGTACAATCGCGTCATATCTCGGTGACGGTTCGCTCGATTTGAATGCGGTTGATCTCGTTGGATTCAGCATGAAAACAGGCTTCTTGAGAGCCATCAACAATGCAAGTACGACCAGTAGAAAGTAGGGAAAAAATGTTGGAGAAAGTGACCATAAAATGCTGAACTATACAAAATGGACCGTATCTCGAAAACTATGCATTTTTCGGGGTTGCAAATGATCACTTTAGTCATTTTACGCATTTATAAGCGCGCTGCAAAGACGCTTCTTTAGAGCCATCAACCATACCGCTACGACCAATAGGTCAGAAGTTAGTAAAAAAAAATAGTGTCCAAAAAAGCGGCGGAAGAAGTGACCCGAAGTGGTTTTGATTGGTAAATCGGAGACGGCTCAGTTGTTTGAGATGCGGTTTGTTGCGTTGGATGCAGCACGCAAAGACGCTTCATTTGTGGCCCCGACAATGCCGCTGCGGCCAGTAAAAAGTACTAGAAAATGACGGAGAAGGTGACCCCTGAAGTGGTTGGACCTGATGCAGTTTATTTTACAAAATCGGTCATATCTCGGTAACGGCTCGCTTGTTTTCGACGCGGTGGGTTGCGTTGGTTTCAGCATGCGTTTATGAACACACACACACGATGCAGAATATCTGCAGGCTCGCTTTAGTGCAAAATATTTGGTCGACTCGACTCTTTTTTGCAATCAAAAAACTAATGACTGCACAATCTGCCCGTCATCGATGAGCTATTGGCGGTTATGAAGCTACTGGAGGTAGCCTAAGTTAGTGCGATCGTAGATCTGCATTAATGGGCATGGCTAACGCAGTCATTCGTTAGTCTGACGTTTGTGAAAACACCCTATACCTCATTTCCTTTTTGAACGTATTTGCTTGTTCTTTTTTCTTTCTTTCGTTTTTCCTCTTTTTTTTTTTTTTTTAAATATATACATAAACATTTGTTTGTCTACAAAGCACAATATATCACATTTCCATTAATTTACTACACAAATTTTTGAATTCATGTTCATTTCTTTCGAATACTGTTTGAGACAAAAGTAGTCAAAAACACAAGAAAATGGGCTAAATTGTAAAAAAGAAAAAACTATTTCATATTCATACGGAAGAGAGTAAATTGAATAAAAAAAAAACAAAAAAATAAATCGAATCTTATCTCTTAAATGTAGGTTCTCTTAACCTTTGTCAGTGTGGAAGTCTTACATGGTATTTCCTTTTCGAGATTTTCCGTTGAATTCTTGCATTCGTGACTGCGATCCTTGTCGCCAACGAAATCCTGCTCCAAGTTGTCCTTCTTATTGTTGCATGGCACTGTGGCAAATGCATTTGTATTCACCAGGAGATTGACGTCTTTGCCACTGTTTCGATTGCTGAACGGTCGAGATTTCCTGTCAAAGGAGAAACAAAAAAAAAAAAACAAAGAAAACAAAACAAAATGTATTTACTGCGTTTTATCGTGATCGAATTGAATTGATTTACGGATTGAGTTGGTTCCGGTGTTCGGTGTGAAAGCCGGGTGTCTTGCATATGCGACGCGAAGCGTAGCCAACAATCATGCCGACGGTGAACACCAAAATGAGCACCAATATAATCCAGTAGAAACTTTTACCAGCTAATTGCAAATCTTTGCCCTCGTTCAATTCTTTTTCCATGTTTAATGAATCTTAAATGAGGGAGAAAAGAAATGTGTGAATATATAAGAAAAAAACATGCCATCCTGCCATGTACCTGGTATGGAATTCATCAAATCCTTCGGATCCACAGACGTCAGCGTGATCTTGTTCTCATTGCTAAACGTGCTAATAATGAAGGGTTCATCACCGCCGAGGACAGATTTCGTTTTAACTTCATCGTCGAAGCTTGGTAAGGCCTTGCCAACGCCCGAGACAGTGCCTCGCGTCGATTGCGAGGGAAATGAACCGTGTCTGATGTCGACACGATTGCCAGCATCGCCGTGTTTGCGACACATGCGTTCAGTATTTTTGATCGTTGTATTTAAACTTTGTATATAGCTATCCATCATGATGGGCGTGAGTGTGCGCATGTTCACCAGTGTCTTGCACTCGTGATTATTGACGTCCCACACGCAGCTGGGATCCTGCAAATTTATACAATCCTCACAGTGATGAATGTTGCCGCATAGGTGCATCGGAACCGATGTCACATCTCCATCCGATACGACTATGAGTGTTTCCGTTTTATGCGATATGATAAGCTCTCGTACTGGGGTACCCGCTGGTAATGCTTGCATTTCAAATATGATCACCGTTTGCAGCTGACCACTGTCGTTTGGTGATAAATTGATGAACTTTATAACACGCCCATTGTCTGTAACAGTTAATGTTTGCTTTGATTCTAAAAAAAAATGAACACCCTATTTGCCATACCGGTGCCGGTGAATATCACATTGTAGGTTGTCTTGTCCAGCGCTGCTACATTCGGATTGATAACGATCGACGTTAGCCGATGATCCATGCTTACTTTCGTCAACATTGGCCGTCCGTATTGTGCTGGCACGGCCATCTCCATCAATGGATGATTTTTAACGAAATTCACCGAAGTACTGGACAGGGTTCGTGAGTCATCCACGCACAAGCCCGGTCGTGGTTCTGGCACATTTTCCACCTGTATTGGCAGCCAATTTGAGTTGCTATCCTTTTGCGACTTGAAGCGTCCTTCGAACGCCATCAGAATGTCGTTCAATGAAAACGCACAAATCGCCGAGCCAGGTATTGCATTGATCGATGTGGTGAAGACGGCGTAGATTAAATCACTGCCGTTGCTCGCCCCAGCGGCGGCTTCGATTATGCCACTCGTTGCCTCTGAAATAAAGTTTTCGATAAGATATTGTTTGTTTTTTCGTCCACTACCAATGTCAACTCACGAATTTCATCGAAATAGAATGGATACTCTCCGGGCACGGAACAATTGAGGCGAGTTTTCAAAAACGACGTCCAACTCTTTGACAATGCATACGGTCCACCGCGATCGTTCTTACAAACTCGCCCAACACGAGAATAGATTGCCTACGGAAACGATACGGAAATGTGTAAACAAGACAACTGAAGCAAACTCAACACCAATCACTAGCAACAAACCTTTCCACAATTCATGTACTCCATTGATATTTCACGAAAGAAGAAAAACACATAACCATTCCTCTCCACGGCGCCAACAAAATCCGGCTGATTCAGTTGCTTCAAATCGTACTGCTCTGTGCGTAGATTCTCACGATATATCAATGGATCACTGCCAGAGAAGTCGGCAACAGTTGCTGAATACAACTGACCATCTGTATACACATAGGTGCTATTATGTGTCGGACTATATGGACAGAGTCCTTGTGCTTCCACCTCCTTGATCAGCTCAAATGAATGCTCATCGTGCACCCCATTCGTGTCTGTGTAGTAGCGGCAACGTGGCTTATACGAATTCGTTCCACAAATCATTATCTGGCCATCGTTTGTTCGCGCAAGGACGCGTATATAGTTTTGACAATCCTGATCGCGTTTCCCCTTCAGCGCGCACAATTCTCTATCCGCCACTGAGGAGGCCCATTCTAATTTGTAATTCTCTCGCAGACCATTCATACTTATGTTATAGATTGCATTTCTTTTGAAAAAACCAAAAAAAAAAAAAAAAGAGAAGAGAAAATATGCAATGTTTCTTGGGGGGGGAGAAAGAAAAACAAAAATTTGTTGTTTACCTGGCGCCCAACAATAGGGTCGTCTGATCGTAGTCCAGAACCTTGAAGTAGTCCGTGTAGTTGCCGAAGTACCTCGATATAACCTTGTTTTCTACAACGAAACATAGATTTTGCTTGCTTGATTTTCAGCCAGCTAAAGCTGCAGTAATGTACATACCCGGCAGAAGTTTCGGTCGGATTTCTGGCGCCCAAGCGAAGAGATTTGCGGGTAAAAGTATAACTAAAAATAGGGTCGCTTGCAATCGGAGCATAGTTAACATCAAGAGTCTATTGATTATTTCCTCAAATCCTGGCATCTTGTTTTTTTTTCTTTTCTTTCTTTTCTTTCGTTTCGCGACGCGTTAAAACGACTTAAAGCAGTTGTTGTTCTTTATCCAACGTTCACATGCATTATAATGTTCTAAATTCGTTTTTATATCTCAGCAAGTTGCACATATTGTAAGTACATGCCACGGTATTGTGATGAAACTTCCTCATGCTATTTCGAAGAATTTTCGAAAATCCAACTCAATCTCCGTCGGTCAGTGAAATAGTGGCATCCTTGGAGATGAAGAAGAGAAAAAAAAAATAGATAATTTGCAAGTTCATCGGACATATGTTCCACTCCGGTGACAGCGACACAAAGAATGCTAACTATTCATCGTGCGCTCACTACGTTCAATTGTCTAAATTAAAACCGGACAACACACACAAATCAGATTTAATTCATCAAAATGATCAACATTTGCTTTTTTTCATGTTTTCATGCATGGAACACATGAATAATTAGTCACGTTTTAATTTCTGTACACAATTGAATAGACGATTGGGGCGAATTAATGCACGAAATGAGAATGATTGCATGCGTCCTTTATTATTTAATTGTTTGACTCGTCGAAGGGAATAGTTTTAAACAAGCTTTCTGTTAAAAAAAAAAAAGTTGTTTACACTTGTACACTTTTCTTTAATGAAACAAACAATTCCGAATCGAATGGGAATTCCGAAAATAATTTCTTACTACTACACTTGTGCGTTTTGTGGGGAAATGTGGAATTGCCTCATGTGTAGTTACATAAATAAATTTACGATATCCACTCAATACGTCAATTGTTTTATTAAAACAAACATTTTTTTTCTTCTTTTTTTTTTTCGATCAGTAAGAGCGCACAGGCTTTACAGAATATAATACATAAGACAACAGTCAGAACGTACGCCTCATAATAGTTCAGTTATTATGTATGCCCGTTGATTTATGTTATCATGTTTTTTTTGTCTATAACACACCTTGTAACTAGAGAAACCGGTTTTTCACCTCGTATCTCTACAAACAACTTGTTTTTTTTATTTTTTCTTTTTTGTTTCTCTTTTCTCTCTCTTTGCACGCATTCGAAACGTCGCTATTGTACATGAAATGGGTATGCATATATAGACGCGACTTGGGTGCATTTGTGTGCGTCTAAAAATGAAAAACTGACCAACAAAACTTGTCAAACCCATTAAGGGAAAAAAAAAAAAACAAAACAAAGGGAAAGGTGAGTCAAATAAATGGGCAGCCCTCTCTGTGGTATGACTATTTCCTTCGCATTGATTCAACAGCATGCTTGGCCTAAGGGATGCCTTTAAAATCTTCCATCACTAGGCGGGGTGCATCATTTCGCCGCCCCATCGGATGGCTAGAAAACCCATTTCCAAGCAATAATTGTTCAACATGAACGTGGCAAACAAGAGGAGAATACTTAATGATCGTGTGTTTAATTTAAATTCACATCACCTTAGCCCACATATGTACTGTAGCTCAAAACAAACACACACGCGCATCAGGCACGCAAGTAAATAAACAAATATGTGGGCAGTCGCCAGATGAAGAAAAAAAAAAAGTCGCTCTTCAATAATCACTTTTGCATGAAGCATGATTACTCAGCTAATTATGCACACTTGGTCAAGTAGACCAATTGTTTGGTATACTAGTAGGAATGTTGCAAACATCGTTTTCTTAGTCACACCGACACACACACACTGACACAGCGGTGGCCATCTTTCATCTAGACTTTCTTGAACAATTTTCTGCTTTACCCACCCACTTTTTGATCAAGAAAACGATGGAGAATATCTCCATATTTATTAATTGTGAAAATTCCGCAATTTATACGTATGCAGAGGCAACTCTGATTATGTACCTGTGTACATAACACCTGCTGCTTGGTCAACTATGTTAATTTATAATGCTAGTAGTAGTTGTTTTTTTTTTTTTGTTTTATTATTTAATTCAAATAAGAATGGCAACCTGTAGATACACAGATATAGGAGAGAAGATGCTGATTTGTAGTATAATCCAGTCTTACCACTTTTCAAAGTCGTCGCTGCTATTTTCTTCGTAAGGTTGGGGGCATAAAACAACAACTTTTGTACGAACTGAACTGTGTGTGGTTTTTTCCTTTAGAAAACCTTATTATTTACGATGCATTTGATATGGAAATTGTTTTTTTTTTTTTTTTTCCAATTTCCCACTTGAACAATTCATAATAGAGTGCGATTAAATTAAACAACATGCAGTGTTGTTGTTTTTTTTTTTTTCTTTTTTCTTTTTCTCTTTAACAGGATATTGTTTTTAGCTTAAGAAATAAAACAACAAAAACCATCAGACACTTCCGCCACAAGTGATATTGAATAGGCAATTTTTTCTTTTTTTTGTTTTTTGATGACGAAACCGATTCCCGCTGACATACGAAGAAAAACAAAAAAAAAAGTTCACATTCTAAGGGGGATTGTACACGGAATATGATGATTCGAAATGAAAACCAAGGATATGTAACGAAAACAAAAATTCACAAAAATAAATCAGAAAAAAAGGCTAAAGTAATATATTGTTAGAAATTCACAACGTCATTACACAGCAGTACGAAGACACAAAATCCCACTGAGAAATCGCTTTAAAATACACTCATGTTGCTTTCTGCCTTAAGATGGGCGTGTGTGTGTGTAAATTTGTAATGTTTTCAATGTAGGTGCGAGCGAGATAGAGTCAGATGAATCAAATATGGCCGAATTATTTTGGAGCCATCTTGATTATGTCGCTTGTCAACACAAGCAGTGTGACCAGATGCGAAAAAAATTGAGAAACTCGGTGTGGCTTAGGCAGCCTTTACTCGCGATTTCCTGCGATTCCCTTTTGCGATCGCTGGCCACTTTTACACGTAGGAATGAACCCAGTTGCAATTCCTGTTCAATTTGTCCGCTTTTACCCCCACCCTGTCACACTTGTGTCGTCATGTGTCAACTTCTCACAGGCGTTTCATCTCTCGGACGTTTCACCACTCGGACATTTCACCTCTCGGACGTTTCACCACTCGGTCGTTTCACCACTCGGACGTTTCACCACTCAGACGTTTCACCTCTCGGACGTTTCACCACTCGGATGTTTCACCACTCGGACGTTTCACCTCTCGGACGTTTCACCACTCGGACGTTTCACCACTCAGACGTTTCACCTCTCGGACGTTTCACCACTCGGACGTTTCACCTCTCGGACGTTTCACTACTCGGGCGTTTCACCTCTCGGACGTTTCACCACTCGGACGTTTCACCTCCCCTGCCAACTCGACTGGAGACGAATTTAGCGAGTGTAAAAGGGGCCTTAGGAAACTGTGTCTAAAATTCAATGTTGACATCTAAGGACGCTTTTACACACGCTAAATTCGTAGCCGATTTTTTCAATGTGTGTGTTATATCCTTTGTGTCATCCCCTTTCCTTCGCCAAGGGACAAGGAAGTCGACTTTATACAAAAACCGGCGACGAATTTATCGTGTGTAAAAGGGGCCTAAATAAATGTAAACATTTTAATAAATTCGAAAGATCTGTCAAAAAAAAAAATGATTGAAATTGCAACTAAGAGCTGTCAAAATGATTTCTTTTATAACATGATGTGTCAGATAATTTAATATGTATGAAGAATAGAGAGTTTTAAACAGTTGCTGAGAGGCTAGCTAGGCCTGGCCCTCGGCGGGATTAATTTAAGGGCCATTCATATGAGGTCGCTGCGAATTGCGAACGTCGCAAATTCTGACAACTCATTCACATGGAGTTATCTCATTATATGGAATATAATAGAATTTTGATATATATAGAATTTGGGAAAACTGACACTTCGTTGCGAATGAAGTGAATTTGTTGTCAGCGATGACAGTTCGCAAAGAGAATGACTGATTCTAACTTTTGTTGTTGATTTCTGTCGAGAAAAAAAAAACGATCTGTCGATAATTCAAGTCCCGTCTGTTTGCATACCAAAAGGGATAACTTTTGGTTTATATTTGATGGAAAATGGGTGTTTCTGACAGTTCGCAGTTCGCGGCTCATGTGAATGCAAAAATAGAAATTCCACTTCAAATGGCAACACTATGCGAAAAAAAAAAACATTAGCCTGACGATATATCAAAGATGTATATGCATTGGAGAAATAAAACCCATATATACACATCCAGACATTACGAACGTAGTGTCAATTTTTTGACATTTAAATTGATGAGAAATTTAATACAATCTCTTGTAAAATGAACATGCAGTCAAACCTACATGCATTCATAATTGTATATTGTTCTATTAACTTTATCAATAGAAATCGAAATCGTGCTCCCACATACACATGTGCATATACGTGTGATGTCAACACTAAGCAGCAAAAATATAATTGACATTTTTGTTTTCGTGTTGTAATCATAAACTTGGAATTCTCACTAAGGAGTTTCGTATTAACTAATTCATTTCAAAAAAAAAAAAAAAACACCTTCGTGGATTATTTCTCTTGCATCCGGATAGATGTTGAACGAATATTGAAGAAAACGAAAATATTTACTTCCATAATATTTATTCATGTTTTTTTGTTTTTTTTGTGTTTTTTTTTTTTGACTTAGATTGTTGAAGTCGTTTCATTATTGTGACGTATTTTTTGAGACAAAAAAAAAAAAATACTAAAAAAAACTTCAAGTGAGTATGAACGAATTTTCTACGGAATCCTGATTGATGTTTGATTTGTGCCATGTGAACTAATTTGCTTTTATTATGTCTGTGGGTTGGAAGTTTTTTTTTTTTTTTTTTTGGGGTAAATCGGAGACAATATGTTGTTTTTTGTGTTGGATATCTGTTTTTTTTTTTCATGGTCAGTGGGTTAGCCAGTGTAATTGTCTGCTCGTTTGGGGTGAAAAATGCATGCATGATAATAAGCTAATGGGGGTGTGATAAGTCGCATAGTTTAATGTGCTGCCTAACAATAAAAGACGAGTGAATAATTTTCTCCTAATAACACATCATTGTCTGGTACTTTCTTTCAGATTATATATTCTTAATAAACATCCAGAGTAAAGAAGGAGAAAGAAAAAAAAAAATACCAAAAATGACAAATCGTAAGCCAACTGCAATGTCACGCATGAAACAAGACTACTTGCGACTGAAACGCGATCCAGTTCCTTATATTACGGCGGAGCCATTGCCGTCGAATCTGCTCGAATGGCATTACGTTGTGAAAGGTCCCGAAGATTCACCATATCAAGGTGGCTACTATCATGGTACGCTTCTATTCCCCCGAGAGTTTCCATTTAAACCGCCTTCCATCTATATGCTAACACCGAATGGTCGCTTCAAAACGAATACGCGACTTTGTTTGAGTATATCGGGTAATGATGCAATGATGATACTTTCTCATTTATTTATTTATTTATTTGTTATTATTTTGCAAAAGATTTCCACCCTGATACATGGAATCCGACTTGGTCTGTTGGGACAATATTGACGGGCTTACTCAGCTTTATGGTGCGTTGTTGTTATTATTATTATTTTTTTTTTCTTAGCCTTTTATTTGAGTTTTGTCACGTTTTTAGATGGAGAACACCCCCACACTTGGCTCGACCGAAAGCACCCTATATGAGAAGCAGCAGTATGCAAAAAAATCGCTAGCATTCAATTTGAAAAATTCAAACTTTCGCGAACTATTTCCGGACATCTGCGAAGAGATCAATGCACGTTTGCATAAGCAACAGCAGCTATTACAGGCGACAAGTGGCAATCAAACGAATGCCGGATCAATTGCCGGGCCAAGTTGCAATGGGAACGATACAAAATGCTACACGAATTCCAATAACAATTGCTCGGGGGCAGTTATAAATGAGACCGATTTCAATGATAATTCAAGAAAGGAAAACACTGTTAATACAAACAAAAATTCCAATACTGATAGCTATTGCAATTGGCATTCAATATATTCAAATTTAATAGCGATTATTAGTTTTGCTATATTTGCTTTAATAGTAAATTACGTGATTAAAAATTTAAATTAGCCCTTAGTATTTCATAAATATGAAAAAAAAAAAAAAAAAAAAAATTACTACCATTGTAAAAACAAAACAAATATAAATTATAATTTTGTAAATTATCTTTAAACAAATTGCAGAAGAAAAAAAAAAGAGGAAGACAAAAAAAAGGGGAAAAGAAAAGAAAGAAGAAAAGCTGATCAACTCGAATGATGTTCTTTCATGAAGGGGAGGTTGTTGTTTTTTTTTTTTGTTTTCGTTTGTTTTTCTCACGCTAATCCATTCAAAAAGAAAAAGAACGCAATTTTATTTGTAACACAGATGTACCTCTTGGACATAGTATTACTTGTTAGAACTCTTGTCCTGAGAGATCAATCCAAATTGATTAAATATTTAACATACCTTATGCAAATGTTGCAGGGCTATAGCAGTGGGTTATTGTGTACTTCTAATAAACTAGAGAATAGTAAAACATAAAGCATCCTGTTTTTATTTCCAAAAAAAAACACTTTTCAACGACCGTTTTTTTTGTTTTTTTGTTTTTTTTTTTATTGTAACGGTTTTTTCCAGAATGATGAATATTCAATATTCACTGCATGTTCTATTTCCATATAAAATACGTTATTAATAAACGACAGTCACAGTTATTCACAATTTAATTAAAATTAACAAGTGGACATCAAAAAAAAAAGACCTGAATTAAACTACGAAGAAAAACCTCGATTATTACTGGCAACTGGTGAGGTAATGGGCTTTCCAATTTTTCTCTCTGAACTATTATTTATATTTGAAGCGGTCACTGCGTCACGACGTGGTGGCATTCGTTCGTTAATGGCATCCAAGCCCTTGGCTTCAGCGAACGATGTGATTTTGTGGCTAGGTGCAAAGCCTTCTAGCGCTGAAATTCGAATTTGAGAATGAAATGTATGCTCAATTAGTCATCCCTATCAGGAATTCCATTGTAATCGAAAACGTGCTACGAACTCCGCAGAAAAGCGAACTCCGTTCAGGGTGAGGGCCTAGCTTCTCAGCAACCATTCGTGTTGTGCGGGGCTATTGTTCTCGCACGAGTGGAAGTGGAAGGGACGAACAGTTTTATGCCGGCTCTGAAACGGCCAAATTTGAGGAACTAAAGGTGGACGGATTCGAATCTAGACTAGCTGAGGCGGCGCGTATGAGTCGACGAACAGACCCACAACGCCAGAATTTCTGAATTTTATCGCGTGAATTGTTAAAGTTACTGCATTCGGCCATTAAAACGTGCACCCTCGACGTAGGCGCCGACGCAATCCGAACAGCCACCCAAGTTTGAGAAGCTTGACACTGCACCCTCGGCGTAGGCGTCGACGCACTTCGAATGGCCAACTAAGTTTGAGAAGCTTGACACTGCACCCTCGGCGTAGGCGTCAACGCACTCCGAAGGGGGAACCAAGTTTGAGAAGCTTTTTCTAGGCGCTTTATACTCTTTGTCTCAGTGACTCGAAAGAGGTGGGGCCGTGATTTCAATTCAGACATGCAGATCCAAGTGCGTAGGAGTCGACGCACATACCCAAAACGTCACGGGCCTTCACACATTCGCAGAGGAATCGTAGTGAAAAATCTGATACGAATTTCGTGAAAGTTGGCATCACGAAATACGAAATGTGACTCCGTTCGGATTGAGTGATCGCATTTTTCTCTCGCAGTTCGTGTTGTCAATTTGCTACGAATGGATTCTGTGATAGGGGCTGACTAATTCCGTTCTCCATTAACTAACCATTTCGCAATGAGACCTTCCCTCCGGACAGCGCTCCAACGGGGAGAGCACCAGTCGGTGTTAGGCCCTTAAGCTGCAACACCGATTCGGATTCCTCTCTGAAAGAGTACACACTTTAAATCTGGTTTATTTTCAACTAACAATTTACCTTAAGATGGAAAAAACTCTTGACATTTTCCCAATTGCTCGGATTTTATTTCGTATAATTTCCTTTCGCAGCTGTGACACATTTCCAACTGCAAGACAAATTGAAAGGAATTCTCTGTGAAATGATGGAGTAATCAAAGAAAAGAAGCGCTAAAAAAAAGGGAAAACCCAATCGCCGAATCAAAATCAATAAGCACCACCCTTAGCCTTATTTTTTTTTTTTTTCAAAGATCTAGCAGATCTAGATCCGTCGCCAAAAAAAGCAGAGAGAAGCGTGAGCACACAAACTCAAAATGCTTACCAGGCCTAACTGGGACTAGGGTTATTTTTTTCCTGAGCTCTAACCGTTGGTAAAATGATATAATTTTCAGAAAAACAGAGATAAATCGTGGTTAAATTGTATTGAATAAAATCATGAAGGTAAACTATACTGACCCTCTTCAAGTTGATCATCGACATCGGATACGAGTTCCTCATCGGAGCAAATGTTCAATATATTCACTAGCATTTCCGTGACCTATGGAGATGCGAAAAGAAAGTCATCAGGTTCATGTGAATAAGGGGAGTTTAATGTTTTTTACCTTTTCTCCAACAAATGGCAAGGACCATGTAAATACATCCATGAAATTTGGCAGCCAATACGGATGGGGAGAGCAATTGAACTGCCTTATGTTCATTACATTGTTTTCATATTTTAGTACAGCTGCCTGGAGAAAGAAAACAAAAAGAAGAAACCAACGCATCTTGGAATACTTAGAGACATCAAATCAAAAGATCCTACCTTGTTGTTGTAGACATCGAGATAGTTTGGTGCTGAAAATATCGTTATAAGCGACGGAAAGCCAGTAACTTGATTCTTTCTATACATTCTGTAGCTGAAAGTATCAAACAACAACGGCAAGTGTGAACTTTTTTTTCAAAAAAAAAAAAAAGACGTTAAAAACCAATCAACTTACCCAGCGTCCTGAGCTTCATGTGCCCGGACAATGGACAGCAAGTTATTGTTTTGCAGAAAATCACAACAAGCTGCATAGCTATGGTTCGTAAAATCGTTTAGAAATTTATTATTTTATGAATGACATCTCCTGTGAAAACGTGTACCTGAAGAAAAACGAACATCCTCGCACCGAGTTGTGTGAATAGAAATCGGAGCTTTTTTCATTGCCAAAATCTTCAAGAGGATCCGACCAAAGAATATCACACATCGGCCCATAAGCTGGTGGCTCTCTAAATCGATCCAACTGCAAAAGGAACAGCAAACTCGCGTATCAAACTATAAGATTGAAATGTGTATAAAAAAAAAAAACGTTTACTTTTCGTATATCGTCCAGTGTGTGAATTTCCGGCGAGAGTCCTCCGTGAACGCATAGAAATTGCTGATTCATTAATGCAGCCAGTGGGAGGCAATCAAAAGCCTCCATACATGCATCGTAAATCTTCTCCGAATATTTGATCTTACCTAATTTTAAGTACAGATAAACCAAAAAAACACCTCAACTCACTTACTTATCAATTAATGTATTGCCTTACACTCCTGTTTAAATGTAAAATATTCGGTTAAATGACGGCACTCATGATTTCCGCGCAGCAAGAACAACGTATTCGGATAGCATATTTTCAATGCCCACAAATATAAGACGCACTAAAGGATTTGACACACTTTAACTGGATTTGTTTTATCATTTGAAATGGACAAATTTTACTCACTTCAATGCTAAAATAGCCCCTGTCAACATAATCCCCAAGAAATAGATACTTTGTTATAGCCGGTGGGCCACCGACTTCAAACAATTTAACAAGGTCATAAAATTGTCCATGTATATCGCCGCACACTTATTCAAACAAAAAAAAAAAAACAAATTAGAAAAAAAAAAAAAAAAACGGATTTGAGTTAAAAAAAAAACATAAATACCTGTTACAGGCGCCTCAATATTGATCATGGTTTTTTCCGCCCGCAATAGAGCAGCTCCCTCCTGGATGATTCTCAGGGCGGGCTCCTCTTCAATGCGCCCCTCAAGGACGAAGTGCTTTTTCAGCAACTCATAATTTGGTGTGCCATCTTTCGTGTCGAAAATCTCCTTAGCCGTGAGCTTATGACTTGGCGGATATGGTACCTCTGTGAAATCAAAATCTAAGGTTATTCGAACAACCCCCCTTTCAATCGTTTACCTTCAACGATTCGATCTTTTGTTTGCGAATATTTACTCAGCGATTCCTTTTGCGGTTTCACTTGTTTATTGCCACCTGACGGTATTGTTGTTGCTACATTTGTGCACTGTTTTTGGGTGGGATTTTTCGCTGAAATTCGCTGCGGTGAAGACATTTTGCACTCGTCCAAAAACTCACTGACACAAATTGAAAATTTGCCTTGCACCTGTATCGTTTTTTTTTTTTTTTTTTGTTTTTCTTGTTTTACTATCAAAATATATTCCGATTAACAAATCTATATTTAAATATGTTAGTACACATACATATTATAGTAATTGAATTTTTTCTTTTTCCTCGTACCACTTTAATTGCGCGTAACTGTATGAATCTGGCATTCAAATAAAATTAATTTTCATTCGAAAATGTATACATTTTCATATTTTTTTTTTTTTTTCTTTATCTAATATATGCAACGACAAGATCATTCGCAAGTTCAAATAATAAAGAAGAGAAAATAAAAAAAAAAAAAACACACAAACCTTTGGACGTGGCTACTTAAAATCCTACTTTTGGCGGTAAATATAAGAAAAGACGAAAAAAAAAAGAACAAAAAAAAACAACAACAACAACAACAACAAAAAAATTGATTCAAGTTTAAGTTCAGAAAAGTACTATACTCTTTTGCTTCGCTCCTCACAACCTAGATGAAGTCTGTGCTACTAAAACAAAAACATATAAAACACATTTTCGTCGGAGCGCAGTCGGTATCCTCTTCGTTTGTCGGCGGGGCCTCTCAAAAGCAGCCAACCACCAGTATTTAATAGACGAATAGATCGATACACATCGCCCGAAATAAAAAGTTTATATGTAAAGATTGAAAAAAAAAAAAAAAAAAAATATACATTTACATATATATATGTGTTTTGTCTTGCTTATTTCTAAAACGCTATTTTTACACACTTAGGATGAAACAATCATCCAATAAACAAGACAACACGGTCGACAAAGGATTTATTTATCTATTAAAGCTCACGATCAATGAGAAAACGAACAAATCAGCTTGCGGAGAATTTAGATTTTCGATTTGACAAAAAAGAGAAAAAAAAACTTTGGAAAACACACAAAACCACTAAAACGAAAAGGAAAAAAAAAAAGTATTTCGTACACACTCTAGATGCTTTTACTAATGATCAACTCGTAGTAGACCTTTAATTATTTGCTGAAGGTGACTAGAATAGTTTTAGTATAGACGTTCTTTTATTATTATTTTTTTTTTCTTCTTGTGAATCTTTTGTGAAGAACCTTGTGATCTTAGTTCAAAAGAGCCTTAGAAACGTTGTGTGTTTTTTTTTTTCACTAATTCCAGTTGTACTAAAAATGACGGTAAATAGAAGAAGAACAATTCACAAGCATGTCATAGTCCGACTATTGGTCAACAAATTTTTCAGGGTAATATGCATAATTAGAACTTGAATCTGCCTCTCTCTGTGAATTGTGCGATGGCTTTTTGCCTCTTAAAAATAGAATGTACATAAGCAAATGTGAAAACTTCGCGATGGTACATTATACGAATACGTATGTAAGAACAGACAAACGCTTATATATAATTTGGCATAGCTTTTATTTCTCCCAATAATAAAATACAAAACATTCATTAAGTAACATTAATTAATTCAGTTTTTTTTTTCTTGTTTTTAAATTAATTTCTTTTGTTTTTTTTTTCTTTCTGATTTATTGTATGATTTTATTCCCAACAATATAACAACCAAATATACATAGTCTCTTTAGTAATTCTTAGTTTATAGGAAGAGTTAAACAAAATTTAAACAATTCCATATATAAATATATTAATTTGCAGTAAAAATAAACAAAAAAAAAAAAGATATACAAAAAATAACAGCAAATTAATTTCGTCTCCATTATACATCTGACATCGGTTTTGTTTTCTTTCAAAAGGATCATAATAAATTTAGTAAAACCATTACAGTGGTGGTCCAGCAGAACGAATGATTTGATGTGCAGGCGTATACGCAATGTCGAGCGAATCTTTTCTTGTACGAAACGTTAAATAAATGTGTCTGCACAGCATCTATCGGTTTTACAACAAACGTGCCTACATCCCCGAGGGAGTTGCTTTGTCTCCGTCTTCTCTAAGGTCAGAAAAAAACCTTCGTTAAATCGAGTTCACCACAACAGACCCATAAACACACCTTCATCCCCAGTCAAGGGAGCTACTTTGTGTTTGCTGGTTAGGTTCGTTCTGCCGCCATCGGAGGAACTCCTCTTTCCGCCCCATTTCGGGTTTGTTGCCCTCATCCTCTAGTGTTTCGCTCGCCTAGGGTACAGCTTTGCTTCGGTATTTTGCCTAACCGAGCCAGCTGGAACTTGGCATTTCTGATGGCCCTTTGTTTGTCGGCCGAGGGCGTTTTTGTTCGCTTGGCCGTGAAGGCCGTGTTGTCTACAGAGCTGAAGACTGAATTGTCCGTCCGTCTCTAAGTCGTCGCCCGTCTCCAAGTCGTCGTCCGCCTCTAAGTCGTCGTCCGTCTCCAAGTCGTCGTCCGTCTCCAAGTCGTCGTCCGTCTCCACGTCGTCGTCCGTCTCCAAGTCGTCGTCCGTCTCCACGTCGTCGTCCGTCTCCAAGTCGTCGTCCGTCTCCAAGTCGTCGTTCGTCTCCAAGTCGTCGTCCGTCTCCAAGTCGTCGTCCGTCTCCAAGTCGTCGTCCGTCTCCAAGTCGTCGTCCGTCTCCAAGTCGTCGTCCGTCTCCAAGTCGCCGTCCGTCTCCAAGTCGTCGTCCGTCTCCAAGTCGTCGTCCGTCTCCAAGTCGTCGTCCGTCTCCAAGTCGTCGTCCGTCTCCAAGTCGTCGTCCGTGTCCAAGTCGTCGTCTGTCTCCAAGTCGTCGTCCGTCTCCAAGTCGTCGTCCGTCTCCAAGTCGTCGTCCGTGTCCAAGTCGTCGTCTGTCTCCAAGTCGTCGTCCGTCTCCAAGTCGTCGTCCGTCTCCAAGTCGTCGTCCGTCTCCAAGTCGTCGTCCGTCTCTAAGTCGTCGTCCGTCTCCCAGTCGTCGTCCGTCTCCAAGTCGTCGTCCGTCTCCAAGTCGCCGTCTGTCTCCAAGTCGTCGTCCGTCTCTAAGTCGTCGTCCGTCTCCAAGTCGTCGTCCGTCTCCAAGTCGTCGTCCGTCTCTAAGTCGTCGTCCGTCTCCAACTCGTCGTCCGTCTCTTAGTAGTCGTCCGTCTCCAAGTCGTCGTCCGTCTGCAAGTCGTCGTCCGTCTCCAAGTCGTCGTCCGTCTCCAAGTCGTCGTCCGTCTCTAATTCGTCGTCCGTCTCTAAGTCGTCGTCCGTCTCCAAGTCGTCGTCCGTCTCCAAGTCGTCGTCCGTCTCCAAGTCGTCGTCCGTCTCTAAGTCGTCGTCCGTCTTCTCTAAGGCAACAAAAAAACCTTCGTTCTATCGAGTGTCAACCCATTTTTCCCGCACGTTCTATAGAGACACGAATGCAAAGTCGTTCATTCGTTAAATAGGCATTCGTTAAATGCACGTTATCTCGATCGTTCGTTATACCGGACCACTACTGTATTTAAAATGCTCTCATCCCCTTGCGTGAACATCCGAAAAGCTTCCCTTATCTTAAGTCATGCGAACAGTTTTTTTTCTTATTTTTTATATCTTTAAACAAACATTCATATTCTCTATATTATTTCATTAATTTCTCTCTTGTCTAACAATTAATAATGCATCAATAGAAAATAACAATTAAATATGCCTCAGCATTATTCATAATACTTAAGTTTATATGCAATGCAGCGAAAACAACGTTTGAAACTAAACAAAAAAGATGCATAATAAAAGCAAAACAAAACTATGCACCTATAGCCTACAGACAAATTCGAACTAATTAGAGAGGGATCGAGCCCTCAAATGAAATAATAGTTGAGGCTGAGGATAGTAGAAATAATTACATTATTTAAGTAACGAATTTGTATGTAAAGAACAACCAGCGTTAGCCGATAATATAGTTTTTTGAATGATTGGTCGCCGACTATACATCCGTAAGATTGAGTATATATTATCTGTAATTTTGCCTAATAAGACCGATATGAATTATGGGGTTTTCTAAATGACGGAGAACAGTACATTTACTTTCAATATATTATAGATCGGTATTACGTATATTCTACTGATTTGAGTTAATTAACTTTGTCCGTAATCTGTTTGCTAAGAGTTGAAGTGGATTTTTTCAGCGCCATTTGATAGGCGACCTCAAATGATTCCGCCAACGTCAAAATGATCTCCATTGCCAGGTGCTTCAAATAATAATTCAACTTGTGATTATCTGAAATGAGAAATTGTATATCTTACCATGCTGTCAACGTTGAATACATGACAGTAGTGGGTGTCTAATTCGCTATCAATTGTTATGTAGGCAAAATGTCTCATATCGTCGGCATCCTGACAAGCGCAGTTTATGTTGCGGATCTCATGTTCACAAATGGTTGCCTTTGAAAATGAATAAGTTAAGTAGTGTTTCTTGAAATTAAATAAAATCCTTGTCAAACACGTACATTCGTTGCGACATCAATGAACTCGACGCCTCTGTAAGAGATGGACAATTGCACCAGAGACCTCCAGTCGCTATCAGTTGGTTTTTTGTTGAATTTCGGGTCGTTACGTTTCAGCTTTTGAATTGATTTTCGCGTCGATTCAGTTCCTCGCAGTTCCTTGACCACCGTCGAGCCAAGATACTTAAACGAAAAAAAAAAAAAACACACACACCAATGTAGTGTATGGAGGACATGTTCATTTGTATTCTTACGTAGACTTTGTACTTGAGAGGATGCGATATTATTGAATTGGCTGAGTGTGGCCATTTGATGCGAAGATTACTTGGTAAGCCTATGAGCAGTTCACTAGGCGCTCGTATTTCGATATTAAGCGGTGGCTTTGGAGCGGGCCTATATGTTGGATTGTATGATCAGATTATAAATTGCAGAAAGCTAATGCAGTGCTAAGTCGAATGCCCTCGCTAAGTCGAATTTTCACCGGATGTCAGTATTAGTTCGAGATAGAGGGGTCTTTTTGTACAGAAAATTGAGGGAAATGCCAAATTTGTTCGAGTTAGAGGGAATTTAGGTAATTTTAGTAACTTAGGGAAAGTTCGACTTAGGGAGAGTTCGGAAAGTTCGACTTAGAGAGAAGTTCGACTTAGGGAGAGTTTGACTTAGGGAAATTTCGGAAACTTTGACTTAGCGAGAGTTCGACTTAGGACGAGTTCGACATAGGCAGAGTTAGACTTAGGAAAAGTTCGACTTAGGGGGAGTTCGACTTAGGAAGAGTTAGACTTAGAAAAAGTTCGACTTAGGGGGAGTTGGACTTAGGAAAAGTTAGACTTAGGAAAAGTTCGACTTAGGGGGAGTTGGACTTAGGAAAAGTTCAACTTAGGGAGAGTTCGACTTAGGGGGAGTTCGACTTAGGGAGAGCTCCACTTAGGAAAAGTTCGACTTAGGAAGAGTTAGACTTAGGGAGAGTTCGACTTAGGGAGAGTTCGACTTAGGGAGAGTTCGACTTAGGAAGAGTTCAACTTAGGAAGAGTTCGACTTAGAGAGAGTTCCACGTAGGGAAAGTGCGGAAAGTTCGACTTAGCGAGAGTCCGTATAGGGAGAGTTCGACATAGGGAGAGTTCGACTTAGGGAGAGTTCGTCTTAGGGGGAGTTCGACTTAGGAAGAGTTCGACTGAGGGAGAGTTCGACTTAGGAAGAGTTCGACTTAGGAAGAGTTCGACTTAGGGGGAGTTCGACTTAGGAAGAGTTATACTTAGGGAGAGTTTGACTTAGGGAAAGTGCGGAAAGTTCGTCTTAGGAAGAGTTCGACTTAGGGAGAGTTCCACTTAGGGAAAGTGCGGAAAGTTCGACTTAGCGAGAGTTCGACTTAGGGAGAGTTCGACTTAGGGGGAGTTCGACTTAGGGAGAGCTCGACTTAGGGGGAGTTCGACTTAGGGAGAGCTCGACTTAGGGAGAGTTCGGAAAGTTCGGCTTAGGGAGAGTTTGACTTAGGGAAATTTCGGAAACTTTGACTTAGCGAGAGTTCGACTTAGGACGAGTTCGACATAGGAAGAGTTCGACTTAGGGAAAGTTCGACTTAGGGGGAGTTCGACTTAGGGAGAGCTCGACTTAGGGGGAGTTCGACTTAGGGAGAGCTCGACTTAGGGGGAGTCCGACTTAGGGAGAGCTCGACTTAGGAAGAGCTCGACTTAGAGGGAGATTTCGACTTAGGAAGAGTTTTTATATTGAATTGAGATTTCAGAAAATCCACACGAGTAGACATTTTACTTGCCGATTCTTTTTCAAAGGTTTTAAAGTAGATTTTGGATTTTTTAAATTATCCCCAGTTTTCCTAGGCACATCCGGTGGTTGACAAACATGGGCGACAGAGTGCAAGATACGTTTGCGATGGCCAATTTTATTGATCTCCAGGACTGTTTGCAGTTCGACTTCCCAGACTCCGCACACACTCTTGAACGTGTTATACAGATGCTTTCTTTAATAAATGAAGGAAAAATTTAAATACAGAGCCTACACATGTGTAGAAAGAAGACCTACTTGAAGTTTTCACTATATTCCATAAGCTGTATGCTATTGAGCCATTTATCCAAACTCGAGTCAATATCTAGTTGATCGAACTTCGCACACGGTAGGCTCTTAATAAACTTTAGCAACAGCTTACTATCTGCTTCGGAGATATTCATCAGCGCCAGATCGCGTTCATCAAAGACGCCATTCTTTTGAGAGGGAAAAAGAAAGAAGACATGAGAATTGAGAAGGCTTAAACAGAAGATTAAGATGACCGCACCATAAACCGCAGTGAATCATATCCATTTGCGATAAGCAGACACTCTAAATGCTGCAAACCGTTTTGACGCAAGACATTCGCTAACTTTGTACGTTCATCATGCGGATCGGGGTCACTGTCACATGCGGGCGCCTTTGGCCCATTCAAGTCGTATTCTGAACTGAAAATAGTGTCGCCAAAAGTTTCCATGATTTCTGACAGCCTCATCCAGGCGTCCAGGTCCTTTTCGTCGGCGCGCCCTTTACCCTCTGATTGTGTCTGCATTGAAGTGGAATCAAACGATAGGTGCTCAATCGAGGACGGGACATTTCGTTTGCTGTCTTGCGGGAAGATTTTCTCTTTTTTATACTTCCTGCCATTTAAGGCTTCTTCGGGTGATGCTGTAGTTTTGATCTCTTTCGCAATGTTTTGAGATATCTCCACCGGTCTGATGTCATCGTCGATATTATAGTAGCCTACAGTTTTCGAATTTTCATTATTCAGATTTACCGTGGATCCTTTAAATAAGCCTGTGTTGATGGAAGAAAAAAAAAAACAAATAAATCACAAGAAACAGTGAACAGGAAATCAAGGATTACAAGACCTGCAAAGGGTTTGTCTCCCATGTACTCTTCCACGCAGTCGGTGGACACGCTTCGATCGGAGAACGACACGCCAGAACTTATGGATCCACTTGAATTGCAGAGGGAAATTTGACAAATTTGACCTCGTGGCGACACTTCCGGTTCCATATTGAGACTCTGCTGCAGATAATCACTTGCCGGTGGGTATTTCTTAAAGAAACAAAGAACACATTTGCCAGTGAAATAAACCACAAAATGGGCTGTATCTTTGAGATATACGGTATACCTGACTAGTAGTCTTCATGAGACTATTCAATTCAACAGTCTCATCGGCTATCAATATTGGACTTGGCGTTGGCGTTGTTTTATTGGGTGAATTTTGCTGTTGCGTCTCATTGCTTATGGTCAGACTGAATTGACCCTTTGCGAAGCTTCGGTGTGAAATGGAAACAATGTACGCAGATCATTGAACAAAAATGTTAACTTACTAGTTCTCTCTGTTGCGTTTGAGCTTTCGATTTGGATTGTACGATTTGAAAACCGAACTCTCGTACGACGACGATTGATTGTGCAGCTTCCTTGGGGCGGGTATCGGTTTTACATCGTTAAACTGTGTTATATCTATGTAACATGAATTGTTTGTAGCAACATTTGTCTTCATAGATCTGTTCGGTTTGTCATCTGAAACAGGATTCATTGTTGAAAGGAAAGACTGTTGGACTATTGGAGAACATACTACCGCTGTACGTAGCCGGATTCACGCAGTCATACACATTTTCGTTGTGAGCAATTTCCGGCTCTTCTGCGACATCGTCGCCGCTTAACTCACTCGTTAGGATTAGTGATTCATTGTTTATGAATGCATTTTGTGTATGAGTTGGTGAAATTGATAGATTCCGACGTGGCGGCTTCTTCGGTGGGGGTTTCTGCATTTTAAACGACGCCATTTTGTCATAAAAATCGGGAAAAATATCGTTACGAAGTTCTGTTGACGATGTCATCGACTGATCGAAGCTCCGCATTGACACCGATGGGCTAATACCGGCGATACTATAACAGAAAATCATTTAGGATTTCGAACGAAAAGAGTGCTTTGTTTGAGAGAAAAAACAAAAAAAAAAAAAACTGAATAACTAGGCAAATCGGATATGAAAATGAGAGAGATGCAAAACAAACTGAAGTAAATAAAATAAAACAACTAAAGCGTCTGTGATTGGAGTAAATTTTATTAAATATTACGCTCACGTTCATTTGGGTAAATCAAAGTAAAATTAAGCTCAAAATGAGAAGTAGTAGTTCATACTTATTCGATTCCTGCAGTGCATGCTGCGACAAGTGGCGGGAATACTCGTCAGAATATTGACTGGCAGCTTGGTATGATTTCTTCTCGATAGCATTGTCAATGCATTGAAAATTATCCTTTTGACTGATGTCATCGCTGTCGTATCTTGTGCTGAAACCTTTGCAAAGCAATTAAACCAGCAATTGAATTGATTTGCAGAACAACTTACTATTAATCACTGAAATGATGCCTTTGGTAACGTGCGGCGGAAACTCTTGCAGTATATCCAATGCAGTTCGTCCATCGGAATCTTTGGCATTTAAATCACAGCCAGCCTCTAAGAGGGTTCGAACTACAATGTCTTTGCCACAGAGTGCTGCCTCATGGAGTGCTGTCCCAGATGATGTCAAGAGGTTGACATTAACACCGGCTGCGAGTAGAATTTCAACCACATTATTATGTCCGTTGCGACTGGCTAGATGTAACGCTGAGTGCGTGAAAATCGTCGAATTCGTCTTCGAAGAGTAATAGTTTCCACTACAGTATGGCTGCAGAAGCTCGGGATGTGCCCGTATAAGCATTTGAACCGCCTGCAAGCGGCCATACTGTGCGGCTAAATCGAGTGGCGTTTCATGGCGGCTATTATATATATTCGGATTTGCGCCATGTGCCAACAGTGTTGTCAGTGCGCCGGTGTGACCGTGCTGGGCTGCACAATGCAATGGTGTATCGTTTTCCGTTGTCTATCTCGAATAGTAGTTTAGTTAGTCGACAGAGGAAATATTATAGCCTTACCTGCATATCCGGATTTGCAGGCTTATACGGATGTGTAAGCAGCAATTTAGCAATCTCCTGATGACCAGCCCAGGCGGCCAAATGAAGCGGTGACGATCCTCTCGAGTCTAGCAGATTTGGCGATGCCTCATGTATCAGCAGCAAGCGTACAATATGCCTTTAATATTACAAATTTAAGATCAGCAATAAAGTTTGTTTTTTTTTTGTTGAGTAACATTACGTATGGCCATTTAGAGATGCATAATGAAGGGCCGAATAGCCTCCATTGTCTTGCACATTTATGCCCGGACCTCTGCGCAAGCTGTTCAGTATAACATTGCAAGTGTGTGTTTCATTATTTTTTGTCGACACTGATTTTGTGTGACATTTACCTGGCTAATGGACCACTGCGCTTCGCCTTTTGACTCAAGATTTTCTCAATTAGTGTAATGTTGCCGTTCCGGGCGGCGTCCAAAAAGTCTTGATCCTTGCCCATAGCTCGATGTTATCCACCTTATTTACACTTTAATGGACAAAAAAAAAACGTATTTAAACATATTTAATCGAAGAAGGTGTGTTTCGAACAAGGAGTGTAGAGATTAAGGTGTCAGTTTATCAAGTGTAGAGATTAACGTCTAATCCTAACAAGGAGTGCACAGATTTATTGCCGCACTCATTCGCAATTTATCACAGGTCTTATGTGACAGACAAACGTTTTGTTTATCATTCAAATCACAGTACAACAATAGGGAATTAGCACACAAAAGTATTCACAAAAAAAAAAAAAAAGAAGTGCACAAAGGTATAGTTTTTTTTTTTTTTTCTATCTCACATTTGAGAGTGTCGAAACGACCCACCCACTTATCACAGGGAAGGACTAATGAAATTTTCCAAATTTCCTGTATACTCATAAATTTGAATAGACCACATACACCTTCAATAGTTATTGCATTAAATTGAGTCGAAAAAAAAAGAAGGTTGCACCCGTCAACTTTATCCCCATGCAACAACGCGGAAATCCGAAATTCTATGCACTCTACATCAAAACCTATACCTTTGTGAAGGAAATGCAATTATTTTCATATATTTTTTATTTTATTTTTGTGCATAAAATTGTAATACCGCTAACAAGTTGATTGAAGAACGTTTTTTTTTTTTTTTTTTATCACACACACAGAAGAAAAAAAAACGAAAATCAACAAATCTTACACTTATCGTCGTCGATTCGAAAACAATACTAGCCTGTGTATAACAAAATAATCGAAATCTTACTGAAGGGTGTGTTATCACGTTATCCACAAGTTGCTGAACGTATCGACGAAGCTTTGAGTCATGTACAAAGTGGCGAGATTGTTCAGAGGTATAATAGATACATATTCAGATATATATGCGCACTGTAGGTATCTGAAATCACTTGCCAGTGCAGGGCAGGGATAGAATTTCGTGGTTTCCTTTTTAATTCAATCTTTTTTTCAATCCCGTCTCTAATACTCACCATTTGAGCACGAAAAAAGAAAAAAAATGAATACAATCCACCCTCCAGAGTTGGCGAAAATATTCCTCACTATGGGGGTGGTTTTTTGTTTTTTTTTTTCTTTTTCTCCACAAGGTATCGGTTTCTGTGCAGATTGTGCGACTATTTGCTGAGAGATGGCGCGTCAGTGGGAAAAGTTTCATCCTTTGCGCCGGACCGGATATTTCTTTCTTTCAAACACCTGACGACACAAACGGCTGGACTCTTTCATATCGATCGATTTTCCTACATTTGAATTTAATGTTACACATATTCCCTTGCAGGTGTTTCATTTTAGCCACGAGAGACTGTCGAAGCACTGCCCAGCAGACCTGCCTCACCGACTTGGAGGACATCCTCTCATTTTCGCATTTCAGCGTCGATTTGCAATCAAATTTGTGACATCAGCACTTCGTGTCCTCTTCCCCTTCACTCCCAGTCCATCGAAATTTCATCGAAAAACCCGCGGAATTCTCGAAAAAATCTCGACTCGACGCTTGCATGCCTCTTAACTCCGATGTCGTCTCATTTTCGCATTTCCTCACCGATTCCCTTCAAATTTTCGATGCACACTTCATGCTTACCCCCCTCCATCCACTCCACTGAACTCAATTTCCATTCAAAACTCGATCGAATTGGCGAAACAATCAACAAAAGCCAAGCAAACCTCCAGTGTGTCAACATTTTCTGACAGCCCGACCAACGACGTCGTCTCATTTTCGCATTTCCGCGTCGATTTTCTCCAAATTTGTGACCAGCACTTCATCTCCCATCCCCCGTCACTTCATTCCATCCAATTTTTACCGAAAAACTGGCCCAAATTTCAAAAAAATCAACAAAATCAACAAAATCTCAAGCAGTCCCTCACCACATGGCTCCCCGACCACGACATCGTCTCCTTTCCCATTTCCGCGTCGATTTCCTTGAAATTTTCGATGCACACTTCACCAATCCCCTGCACTAGCTCCACTCCATCCAACTTTCACCCAAAAACTAGCGAAAATTCTCCAAAAATCGATTTTCAAAAATTTGCCACCTCGCACCGGAAAAAGTCGACTCAATTGGTTTCACAATTGACTGCATTTTTTGGGGCGAAAACATGCATTTTTTCGATTTTCCAAAAAATGCGAACTTTTGATTCGGACTTTTTTTGAATGTTGGCTTGGGATGTCCCGATGATGATTTCATCAACTTCGAGTGGTTGCCGAGGTGTTTTCGGGGAAAAATCAACGATTTTGGCACTTTGTCGTCGGCTGAGATGTGCTTGAAGTGGAATTTTTGCAAGGAATCGTGGCCGGGTGGAGTTGAGAGACGCTGGAGTGCTTGGTTCAGTAGAGAATGCACCACGGGAGGGTGGGTGTTTTGCGATAGGAACGTTGGAGGAGGAGCACTGACATGCGGCGTCCCTACGACTAACACGACATCTTCTTTGAGATTGCCTTTTTCCCTAAACCACCACAAAAAAATCCCGAATCTCTCCGGAGACCATATCATTTTGAAAATTTAAATTCGGCCATACAGGCGCAGAGAGGCCACTGAGCGAGGGCCCTTCCGACCGGAAGTAGGTCACCCATTTACACGAAACCAGACCTCTTTCCGCCGCTGCCGTCGGAGGTTGCTTCTTGACATCGATAGGGGATTCAATGACGCATCCAAGCGTGTCACGTTTGTGCTGCTACAAGAGCCAGAAGACTGGGAAATCATCTTCGCTTGTAGACCCGAGTGGACTCGGCTAAAAATTGACGACTGTTCTGCTTCCACCGACGGCGTCACACCACAAAAACTGCCTCGTCCATGAAATTTATATTTCTCTTGCTATTTTGACCGTCTGGTGTCATCGTTCATCGTCTTTGACATCGCCGGCGGTTGAAATTTCACTCCACAGAGAGTGAATTAATGGCTTTTCGTCGTGGAGCAACAGCTTCAGCTCTATGGCTGAAGCTGACCAAAAGGCAATCAACCTTTTCGATCGAGTGTAGACTCAAGGAAGTACGCAGGCTAATAGGAGTCCTTAGCGGGCACTGTGCCATAGGTACACATGCAATGCATCTAAACATCCTTGCCAACGACTTTTGCAGAAGATGCAGAGATGAGGAGGGAACGGAATCTATCCAGCCCTAGTCGTGCCCAGTCCTAGTAAAGAAAAGGAGGTAGGTCCTAGGAAAGCACCTCTTCAAAGAGCTGGAGGACTTAAGCGCGGGCCTCTAAAGAATCAAATATGAATCTGGATGGTTTTCAGACTAAATGCAGGCTTCACTGTAGTAAACCATCCCAAAAAAGGGCTCAATACGGCCCATAGCATTGGTTGAAGTGAGCCACGTTCATAAGGCCGTCAGGGTATCAATTTACCTACCTAGCAGCCAAAAGTCTCCTGGATTAAGAGACAAAGCTGCAGAGACAGCCACAAATTTAACCCAGCCTTGAGTGTGATCTTGGAGACAACATCGTGTTGAATGGGAGAGAAGCTGTTTGGTCGAAGATGTCGCGCCGCTTGAAACAGGCAACTTCCATCGTGTCCCCGTCACCCTGACTGAACCTTTGTTAACTATTCATTCGAATCTACCAAGGGCACCTTCATTCAAATTTGACTGTGTCCATGTCGCATGCTTGATGTGTGATGGATGTTGTAGAACAGAAGAAGATGAAGTCTACGTCTGCTGTGTAAAGCGAGTGCACCTTGAGAGGGACATAGTTCTCTGTGATGCAAGTCTTGGTGTGTACACCGTTCCCGTGAAGTGACATCGCCGGCGGTTGAAATTCCACTCCACAGAGAGTGGTTTAATGGCTTTTCGACGTGGACTCGGGACATCTCCGTTTGTCTGTCAACTCAGCCCTCGGCTTGGGAGTTAAAAATGAGCTCAATCGATGCGACGTCAAGCACACTGCGGGTGTCTTTTTTTTTGTTTTTAGTGAGCAGAGGCTGTGCGAAGAGTTCCCTAAAATCAGTGCACTTCGATGGCCCTAAAGCAGCTTGTCACAGAGGCAGTCTCTTCGAAAATGTTTTGTTTACCGAAAGTGATTGGTTGCGTCGTGTATTCGGTATAATCAGGATCTAGTTCCGGATTTGAACGTGACACGAAACATGGTCACACTGAATTCGCCTTGTCTCTGTTCCCACCGGCGTGGCTTAACCGCTGACTCTTCGGTGGTTATTACATCATCAGGCTTTGATGTGCGAGAATTCCCTCAAAGCAGTGCACTTCGACGACAGGCACAGGTTGGTAGGCCTAAAGTCACCTTGTCGCAGAGGCAGTGGCTATCGAAAGTAAAGGGTGATTTGTTTAAAGCCATAGGAAAGTTTTTCAAAAAAAAAAAAACACATAAAATTCAGAAAAACGCATGAAATCTTTATTTGAATCGATAGTACGGTCCATATAATTTAATGATTGAAGATTATTTCATGCAAATGTTGACTTTGACTGCGGCTCAAATGGTCCATCCGCTTAGTCCAATTTTGGCATACTCTTTCCAACATTTCGGCCGGTATCTCACGAATAAATGCTTCAATGTTGTCTTCCAATGCGTCAATTGAAGCGGGCTTGTCTGTATAGACATGAGCTTTAACATAGCCCCCACAAAAATTAGTCTAAAGGCGTTAAATCGCACGATCGCAGGCGGCCAATTGACCGGTCCGTGAACGTGAAATGAAATGTTCACCGAACTCGCCATTGTTGCACGTGCTGTGTGGCATGTGGCACCGTCTTGTTGAAACCACATGTCATGCAAGTCAAGCTCTCGCATTTTGGGCAAAAAAAAAAGTTGGATATCATCTCACGGTAGCGCTCACCATTCACAGTTGTTGCGTTACGATTCGCATCATCCTTTGAAGAAGTACGGTCCAATGATGCCACCAGCCCATAAACCCCACCAAATTGTGACTTTTTCTCGATGCATTGGTAGCTCTTGCAATGATTCTGGCTGATATTCACTACAAAATCGACAATTCTGCTTATTTACGTACCCATTGAGCCAAAAATGAGCTTCTGACCATAAAATGGAAGAAGCGCGCGATGAACTTTCTTAACAGAGCACTCATTTTGAAATAAAATTCAATAATTTGCAAGCGTTGTTCGTTTGTAAGACGATTCATGGTTAAATTATAGACCAAACTGAAGATGTTTGACAGTGAAACACAACACGAAACGTGCGTCGGCTGTTTAAACCAGTGCTGCCAAAAAGATAATAGCTAAAAAATCGCCCTTTAGTTGGTTGCGGCGAGGGATGCTACCTGTCTATCAACTCATTCATCGGCCACCTCTGCGGCGGCGAGTTAAAAAGGAGCTCAATCGATGCGATGTCAAGCACGCTGCGGGTGTTTTTTTTTTTTTTGGAGTGAGACGAGGCTATGCGAAGAATTCCCTTAAGTCACCTTGTCGCAGAGGCAGTGGCTACCGAAAGTGGTTGGTTGCGCCGACAGACAGGCTGCATCGTCTGTTAACTCGTTCCTTTGCGGCTGCGAGTGAAAGAGGACCTCAATCGATGCGATGTCGAGCACTCTGCAGGCTGTACGAAGAGTTCCCTAAAATCAGTGCACTTCGACGGCCTTCAGGCAGCTTGTCACAGAGGCAGTCTCTTCGAAAGTGTTTTGTTTACCAAAAGTGATTGGTTGCGTCGTGTATTCGGTATAATCAGGATCTGGTTCCAGATTTGAGCACTCCTCATCGTCTGAGGCGCCCGATGCCCACATGGTCACGCTGAATTCGCCCTCCATCGTTTTGATTTGAATTTGTCTCTGTTCCCATCGGCGTGCCTTAACCGCTGATTCTTCGGTGGTTATTACAGCCTCTGGCAAAGCAGTGCACTTCGACGACAGGCACAGGTTGGTAGGCCTAAAGTCACCTTGTCGCAGAGGCAGTGGCTACCAAAAGCGGTTGATTGCGGCGAGAGGGATACAGCCTGTCTGTCAACTCATTCATCGGCCCCCTACGCGGCGGCGAGTTAAAACGGAGCTCAATCGATGCGGCTGTACGAAGAGTTCCCTGTCACAGAGGCAGTGGCTACCAAAAGCGGTTGGTTGCGGCGAGAGGGATACAGCCTGTCTGTCAACTCATTCATCGGCCCCCTACGCGGCGGCGAGTTAAAAAGGAGCTCAATCGATGCGATGTCAAGCACGCTGCGGGTGTTTTTTTTTTTTGAGTGAGAAGAGTTCCCTTAAGTCACCTTGTCGCAGAGGCAGTGGCTACCGGAAGTGGTTGGTTGCGGCGACAGACAGGCTGCTTCGTCTGTCAACTCGTTCCTTTGCGGCTGCGAGTCAAGCACTCTACGGGTGTTTTTAATTTTAGGAGTGAGCAGAGTCACCTGTCACAGAGGCAGCCGAAAGCGGTTGGTTGCGGCGAGAGGGATGCAATCTGTTTGTCAACTCATTCCTCGGCCCCCTCTGCGGCGACGAGTTAAAAAGGAGCTCAATCGGTGCGGCTGTACGAAGAGTTCCCTGTCACAGAGGCGCTGGTTACCGAAAGCGGTTGGTTGCGGCGAGAGGGATGCAGCCTGGTCTGTTCGGAGTTGATTTGCTCAAGCAATGGCATTCTGGCGGCTCAGTCGACATCCCAGATGACGGGGACAGCACCACGAATACGAATACACACAAATCAAATACATGTTTTTCAATTGTTTTATTTATACATAGAATTAATGTGTAACATTAAATTTATCTGTTTAAATATTCGTATGGTTGTTTATATTGTGTATCTTGTTGTTTACATTTAATTTACTTAAAGAAAAATATTTGTTTTAGTTAACATATTTGGTACCTGCCCATCACAAAATACGTCGACATTGGCTTCCAACTGTTCTCTTTTTGTTTTTTTTTTTTAATTTTTAACTTTATACATTATTTTTGTTTTTGTTTTTTTTGTGTGTTTGTTTTGTTTATAGCGAAAATAATCTCGATTTACTTCGTACTGTTTTTGTTTTTGTTTTTTTTTTTCTTTTTGCTTATATCACTGATATTTTGTATTCTCACCAATCATTGACCTGACTTCAAAATGTTACTTTACCGTTTTTCGGCCGTTCGTTCTTCGTAGAAAACATAATTATACATATATCCTATGTATGTTGTACATGATATACATACGATTTATTTCATGCCCCTTAAAATGTAGTACTTTCAAAGAATTAAATATTGAAATAAACTCCAGAAAGGATCCATCAATAATACGGAGAAATTATGCGGATTTTGTTTCCTTTTACATTCTTTTTTTTGTGTTTTTTTGTTTGTTTTTTATAAATAATGAGGTTTTGTTTTTGCTTCAATTTTCGTCAGCAAATCTATGTTATTCAATAGAGTAGTTTAATAATAGAGACAAACGAATACTTATAACATATACATACATTTTCATCATTTTTGTTTTTTTTTGTTTTTTGTTTTTTGTTTTCAAATGAACTCCCAGATAATACCCTATTATGTCCTGAATTTAAGACCAGGCTAACCTAGATGTAAACTAAATTATACGGATGATGATTTGTTTGCTCTGCAGTTCGTTTCCTGTTTCCTGTTTCCTGTTTCCTCTAAACGACGCAATAATCTTCTTCAATCATGGTGTGATTAAATGGAAAAAGAAACAAAGAAAAAAAAAAAAAAAAAAGGAAAAGAAGAAGAAAACGAAAAGAAATTTATTCCGTATACACAATGTATGGTGAATTGGATTCAAGTTCGGACATTTCAACTTTGATGAAATTCTGATTTGGAATTTGAAGAGAGTTTCTACTGCTTCCAACGGAGTTGCGCCTGTAAATTTAAACCAACAAACAATTCAAACATATTCCATGAGGGATCGCCGTCGTCGTAACAAGAGCAACTTACTTTGCTTTCGCATGTGTCAAAATGTGTGACTTTAAATTGGTCGATTGGGCAAACTTTTTATTGCATCCATCAAATGGACACACATACGGTCTATCGCCGGTATGTATTCGAACGTGAGTTCTATAAATGAAATCTCTCTTCAATCATTTTTTTTGCACATTTTGAGGTGAAATAAAATTACCTTAGATTGAAATCAAGTGAAAACCGCTTGCCACAGCCTTCGAAAGTGCATTGGAATGGTTTCTCGCCGGTGTGCACCAATTGGTGTCGTTTCAGTTTCGAACTCTCAACAAAAGCCTTGCCACATTCAGCGCACACATGCACTCGCGGTCCGTGTGTATGCAGATGTTTGCGCATTGCCGAGTTGTCTCTGAACATCTTATTGCAACCTTTGTGGGGGCAAGCTGAAACGATGAGAAGACGATGTGTGTCAAGCGGTGTGCGAGCTGTTTTCGAAATTTCTCCCCATATGGCTTACCTATTTTTCGATCGTGCATATCATTTGACTGTGTGGTATTAGGCAGAGCCGATGAAGACGATAAAGTCGTTACACTCTTCTTCAATTTCAACTTGTGACCGGGTCGGGCGAATTCGGCCAATTGCTTGGGATCAGACAAATCCAGACCGGGTACGCAATCTTGTGTGATCTTCTTTCCACCCGTCATGTATTCGGTATAGTCAGGATCTGGTTCCGGATTTGAGCCCTCCTCATCGTCTGAGGCGCCCGATGCCCACATGGTCACGCTGAATTCGCCCTCCATCGTTTTGATTTGAACTTGTTTCTGTTCCCATCGGCGTGGCTTAACCGCTGACTCTTCGGTCGTTATGACATCCTCTGGCTTTGATGTGCGCAGTCGACTAATGACGTGACGCTGTTTCGGTGTGGAGACTGCTTTCCTCTTTCTATTTGGAAGAAATTGATCACTATACCGAAATCATCATCATTATCAATCTTTCGCACAGAATGTATGTATACACAAAAAAAATATACTCACTTCGACGGGCCCGGTATCTGTTCAACGTATATATCAGAGTCGAAGGGTGAGGCATCCGCGTACGAACGGAAATGATCTGTTGAACCATCTAGGACCTCCTCGTGCGACTGCATGTTTGAGTCGCTCTGTAGGACAACCTCTTCGGATATGAAAACTGCAACAAAGAAACGGATGAATATGAGTTACAGGCGTTTTTTTTGTGCGTTTAACGTTACCATCATCAATGTTTTGCATCATGAGACCTTGCGAGTCTTCAGTCTCACAAGTGACTTCCTCATATTGGTCATCGCACACCTGAATGCCATAGTGTTCATAGGGGACGCCATTCATATCCGAAAAGTGCTCTGTATCGACGACCTCCACTATCGATGAATCGGATATTTCCACTTCGCACATTATATCTGAATGAGCCATTGCAAGCGAATGAATCGAATGTTAAGCACCGGCGCAATAATTACGATCAATAATTTGTTCACATCAAGTTTTGTGCAACAACTGAAAAGAGAGAAAAGATCACACAATCACAATCACAGGCAAGAAATTGATATTTTCGATTAGATGGAGAATATGGGTGGCGGCCAGGGGCAGCAACCACTCGTGTTGTGCGTGTTCTCTCGCAAGAGTGGAAGGGACGAACTGTTTTATGCCGACTCTGGTCAAAGTTGAGGAACTAGAGGTGGAGCCGTAGAAACATAGACGCCGAGGTTCATGGTGGCGCAGGAGTCGACGCACAGACCTAAAACGCCGCAGCCGCCACAAATTGTGAAGTTTATGGCGTGGAATTGTTAAAGTTACCAAATTTGGGGATTGAAACTGGAGCCCTCGGCGTGGGAGTCGACGTACAGACCGACAAAGTCACAATTTGTGAATTTTGTGGCGTGGAATTGTTAAAGTGACTGCATTTTGGTATTGAAACTTGCAGCCGTAGATGGCCACCCAAGTTTGAGAAACTGCACCCTCGGCGTTGGCGTCAACGCACTCCGTAGGGGGAACCAAGTTAGAGAAGCTTGAAACTGCACCCTCGGCGTTGGCGTCAACGCACTCCGTAGGGGGAACCAAGTTTGAGGCGCTTGAAACTGCACACTCGGCGTTGGCGTCAACGCACTCCGAAGAGGGAACCAAATTTGAGAAGCTTGAAACTGCACCTTCACCGTAGGCATCAACGCACTTCCAAGAGGGCAGCCAAGTTCGCCGTAGGCATCAACGCACTCTGAAGGAGGAACCAAGTTTGTGAAGCTTGAAACTGCATCCTCGGCGTTGGCGTCAACACACTCCGAAGGGGGCAGCCAAGTTTGAGGCGCTTGAAACTGCACCCTCGGCGTTGTCGTCAACGCACTCCGAAAGGGGCAGCCAAGTTTGAGGCGCTTGAAACTGCACCCTCGGCGTTGGCGTCAACGCACTCCGAAGAGGACAGCCAAGTTCGTCGTAGGCATCAACGCACTCTGAAGGAGGAACCAAGTTTGAGAAGCTTGAAACTGCACCTTCGCCGTAGGCATCAACGCACTCTGAAGGAGGAACCAAGTTTGAGAAGCTTGAAACTGCACCCTCGGCGTTGGCGTCAACACACTCCGAAGGGGACAGCCAAGTTTGAGGCGCTTGAAACTGCACCCTCTGCGTTGGCGTCAACGCACTCCGTACGGCCAGAAGCTTGAAACTGCACCCTCGGCGTTGGCGTCAACGCACTCCGAAGGGAGCAGCCAAGTTTGAGAAGCTTTTTCTAGACGCTTTACTCTTTGATCATTGTCTCAGTGACTCGAAAGAGGTGGGCATCCCAGAAATCGAACCCACAACGCCACGGGCGACCACATTTATAGACAAAGTCTCCGAAAAACTTCGAGAAGTTCGAGATGTTGTTTATCTGCAAATTCTTCGTGTACTAAACTTTTGATAAAAAAAACAAAAAAAAAACAACAACCACGCCCGCTGCACAGCTCAATTAAAGGGCACAACAATGGTGACATATCGGCTGAATTACAGGTGCCATTGCTCTGTTTACCAACGTGATTCAGTGTCAAACGGAGTGTTGCCTTGATATTAAGCTTGCCGATCCGGCGTCTGCTGTGAGATGAGTGTGGAGAGTGGAGAGTGGACAGGGGGAAGAGAGTCAGGGAGGAGGGAGAGGAGGAGGGTTCATGACATTTTTTTTTGTTCTGTTTGTACAAAATCATGTTTTGATTGGATTTGTGTATACATATACTGTTGGGTGTACACAGTGTTGGCGTTTCTTAAACTTCTGCATTCACTGCCCACGTAAGAATACAGTATAGCTGGTGCGTGTTGTAAATATGTTTCGTAGCACATACCTCAAAATCCAGCAGTACTATATATTATCTAACATATAATGTGCATCAAATCTACAAAAAAAAAAAAAAAAGAAAAACAACAAAAAAAAACACACACAAGAACCTTTGTGATTGCAGGCAAAAAAAAAGAAAAAAACACAAATATGTAATTCACATTCGAGTGGGCACCCTTTTCGGACGCAGATAGGAGAATTTGTTTTCATTAAATGCAATACTACTTCTAGGAAACATGATCGACGGTACGCACCACTGTAAATTTATAACAACAGCATCGAAGCGATGTGTGTTGTGTTGCTGATGCCTTTTGCCAAAAACAGTGATGGAGGGGGGGTTTTCTTTTTTCTTCTTGTTCTCTTATGGTTTAATAAACTTCCAATGCAATGCACACAATGTCAATAAATTCGTGGTAATTGTTCTTTTTTTTTTTGTATTTTTTTTTCAAATTTTCACACGCGTTTTTTTTTGTCCCACAAAGATTAGCCCGTATTTTATTTAATTATTATTTTTGTCCATTCAAGACACACGAGGGGGAAAAGTGAGGAAAAAAAATTGAAAAAAATTCTCTTTATTATTGTTTATTATAAATTTTAAAGATGTCAGACAAACATGGCGTCTTTTGTAAATTTATTTAATTCTAAAACCAAAAATGGTCGACTCAAAATGGCCGTTCACGAAAATGTGGTGAAACCATCTAACAAAATAATTTCACAAAATTCTCGATAGATTCGTGACGATGGGCATAATGCATGTGTTGCACCCATACACTCGGACACGCACACACACCCATCTATGTGCTGATTACAGGGGGATGAAGTGAAATGAGCGTATTATGCGATGACGATGCGGCCGTGGTTGAAGGGAGACAACCCTGCTGGGTGGACGAGGTGAAATCGTTTGTATCTGCTAAACGTATGTACATTATGTGCGAACACGTTCGTAGAGTGTGTTCTCTCACTCTTGTTTATTTTTTTTTTATTAAAAAACTCGACGACGAGTTTAAAATAAACAAAAAAAAAAAAAAAAACAAATAGCAGTCAGGACAGCCGTGCCACTCAAAACAGTCCGACTGTGGTCCGAACCAGAAATATGTATCATTCTCAATTTGAATGCGGCTTCCTTCCTAGCGACACCGGCCAGACCTTCCTAGCCCCATGCCTTCGTCGAGGAGCACTCCTCTCACTCCATTCCAACGTCTGCCACTCACAGACATCCAGTCAGATCCTCTGCGTTGTTTTCACGTGGATGAGGGTGCATCTCAATGTTGCTGATCTCTTGGAAGCGCTATGTTCAGTCTAGCGTCTTGCAGGCAGAAACTCTTGTCATGGCTAGAAAAAACATCTAGACAGTCAGGTCAAAACATCCCAAAAACATCCCCAAATTGAAGGCTGTCTCTTAACGAGATGGCGGAGCAATTTAACCTCCACCTCATGTGGGTGACGAGACACTGTGACATACCAGGCAGGTGTGCTACAACCTCCTCCCTATCAATAGCAGGGGTATCACCCTCGCCAGAGCCTACCATCTTTTGAAGCAACACACACGAAGGAGGCACCTAGAATATCGAGGTCAGGAAAATTTCAGCCTTGCCTGGCTCATCTTCGAACTGCCACAGCGTCCCAACTAGGCGTACCTACGCCCTCTGTGTCTAGGAGGATTTGTCAGCCGTTCCTGGCTCATCTTCGAACTGCCACAGCGTCCCAACTAGGCGTACCTACGCCCTCTGTGCCTAGGAGGATTTTCCAGCCTTTCCTGGCTCATCTTCCGACTGCCACAGCGTACCACCGCCCCCTGTGCCTAGGAGGATTTGTCAGCCTTTCCTGGCTCATCTTCGAACTGCCACAGCGGCCCAACTAGGCGTACCAACGCCCTCTGTGCCTAGGAGGATTTTGCAGCCTTTCCTGGCTCATCTTCGAACTGCCACAGCGTCCCAACTGGGCGTACCAACGACCTCTGTGTCTAGGAGGATTTTCCAGCATTTCCTGGCTCATCTTCGAACTGCCACAGCGTCCCAACTAGGCGTACCTACGCCCTCTGTGCCTAGGAGGATTTTCCAGCCTTTCCTGGCTCATCTCCCAACTGCCACAGCGTCCCAACTAGGCGTACCTACGCCCTCTGTGCCTAGGAGGATTTGTCAGCCTTTCCTGGCTCACCTTCGAACTGCCACAGCGTCCCAACTGGGCGTACCAACGACCTCTGTGCCTAGGAGGATTTTCCAGCCTTTCCTGGCTCATCTTCCAACTGCCACAGCGTACCAACGACCTCTGTGCCTAGGAGGATTTTCCAGCCTTTCCTGGCTCATCTTCCAACTGCCACAGCGTACCAACGACCTCTGTGCCTAGGAGGATTTTCCAGCCTTTCCTGGCTCATCTTCGAACTGCCACAGCGGCCCAACTAGGCGTACCAACGCCCTCTGTGCCTAGGAGGATTTGTCAGCCTTTCCTGGCTCATCTTCCAACTGCCACAGCGTACCTACGCCCTCTGTGCCTAGGAGGATTTGTCAGCCTTTCCTGGCTCATCTTCGAACTGCCACAGCGGCCCAACTAGGCGTACCAACGCCCTCTGTGCCTAGGAGGATTTGTCAGCCTTTCCTGGCTCATCTTCCAACTGCCACAGCGTACCTACGCCCTCTGTGCCTAGGAGGATTTGTCAGCCTTTCCTGACTCATCTTCGAACTGCCACAGCGTACCAACGCCCCCTGTGCCTAGGAGGATTTGTCAGCCTTTCCTGGCTCATCTGCCAACTGCCACAGCGTCCCAACTAGGCGTACCTACGCCCTCTGTGCCTAGGAGGATTTGTCAGCCTTTCCTGGCTCATCTGCCAACTGCCACAGCGTCCCAACTAGGCGTACCTACGCCCTCTGTGCCTAGGAGGATTTGTCAGCCTTTCCTGGCTCACCTTCGAACTGCCACAGCGTCCCAACTGGGCGTACCAACGACCTCTGTGCCTAGGAGGATTTTCCAGCCTTTCCTGGCTCATCTTCCAACTGCCACAGCGTACCTACGCCCTCTGTGTCTAGGAGGATTTGTCAGCCTTTCCTGGCTCATCTTCGAACTGCCACAGCGTCCCAACTAGGCGTACCAACGACCTCTGTGCCTAGGAGGATTTTCCAGCCTTTCCTGGCTCATCTTCAAACTGCCACAGCGGCCCAACTAGGCGTACCAACGGCCTCTGTGCCTAGGAGGATTTGTCAGCCGTTCCTGGCTCATCTTCGAACTGCCACAGCGTCCCAACTAGGCGTACCTACGCCCTCTGTGCCTAGGAGGATTTTCCAGCCTTTCCTGGCTCATCTGCCAACTGCCACAGCGTGCACATGTGGTCATGTGTTTAGACCTGCCTGCCTCGGTGGCTCAGTCCACTTAGGCTCAGCAGGCCCCTCATTAAGGACGCTCATAGGAGTCATTAACCGGGCACTCGCAGGATGGATGTCCCATATAATGATTGCCGCAGGTGCTGCACGGATGAAGAGTTGCTAGAAAAACGTAGATCACCTAAACTGCTCGTGCAGCGGTTCTGGCTAGTCGTAGGTTCCCACGCTCAGGAGGCTTAACAGCGTCAGCATAGGCCAGCTACAAGCACCAAATGGTTCCGCGTGGGGTATCACAATGCGTCTGGGTCCTTACCAGTCAGCCACTACAACCTAACCTAACCTAAAAAAAAAAAACAACAAGAATGCACGAGATGAACTGTAAAGGTGGCTGGAACTTTACTCCATCGGCTGGTGATTGTTTGTTCACGAGATTGCCAATCAATACATGAGTCCAACATCAGAGGGGACGCAAATATTAAGCATTTTCGACGTGGTTTGTTTTTTTTTTTCAAATTTTTTATTCATTCATCCTCACGAGTACAAAATACAACAACAACAGTGTTCTTTCACAGAAATTAAAGACCAAATCTCCATAACCACACGACAGGTGCTTTGAACACATTTCTTTATTGCACGCGACAAATAACAACACAGAAAACAGAAAAAAAACCACAACAACAACAAAATAAATAAGTTAACATAATCATTTGAGATTTATTTCCACAAATAGATATTAAATAGAACATAAATACGCTCAAAAAACATGCACGTTGTCTAACTAACTGTTCAGCGTACTGGAATACTATAAAAGATGTTAGTTCGTCCTCAACTGGTAGTCGCCGTTTTGCGTGATGTAACGCACCCACGGCAGGGCCTGGTAGCCGCTCTTCTCAATGATCTTCAGATAGCGAACCTAGAAAAAAACGAGAGACCAGTAGTTAAGGGCGTTGTAGGCTTGTATAGGCAGACATTCAATGAATTTACCTGAATTCCAGATGTGGTGAAATATGGTATCTCGAACTTAACCTGAATCGGCGGCTTGCCCTCGGAGTCTTCGCATTCCACACTGGGCAGGCCGAAATGGGCCCGCATTAAGTACTCCTTGCCGCCCTTCAATTCAACAGCAATTGGTTTAGCAGCGAAAAAATATGAACATTGTATCTAACTTACGGGAAACGACTTGATGGTCCATGTGATGGCGTTCTGTTCGGGAGCATATTTAACACTGCCAATGGACGTCTTAAACTTCGGGGAATCCGCATCGCCCGGCACTGGTATAACGATCTCCACGTTATTAGCCGTCGAGCGACGCTTGAATTGTGATTTCGCCTTGATCATATATTCAACGCGACTATGGGCGTGCCGTTCGATAACCGATTCAATCCAAATCAACGGTTTCACCTGCAAAACAAAAGCCATCCGATGAAACTCAATACTTTGCTTAGATTCAACATTCATTTTACATGGGTATTCAAACGATATGACATCAGCTCGAATTCACCATCGGGAGGAATGAATGAAATTGTACGATCGTTCTCGAAACGTGACAACCTCACGCACTGATGGAATTTCACATCCTCCAACTCGACCGATTTCGATTTGCCACGACCAGTGCTCTCGAACAGCACCTTATCGTTCAGGCCCAAACGCAGCTCGGGCATCCCAGACAGATAGACGCGCATCTTGATCGCGCCAACAATTTCGCTGCGCAACACATTACCATTGGCATTTGCCAGCAGGTTCACCGATTCGATCACATCCAAGAAGACCTCATTCTTTCGATATTTGATGCCCTCCGAACGCCACGAGACTGCATTTGTTACCGCCATCGGGATTCGTGGTTGAATTTCCAATTTGTGACCCTCCTGCGTGATGTACTCTTGCAGGATTTTACTATCTGTCGTCTGCGGATATCCAAAATCGATCAGCTCATCCAGCAGTTCGTAGATAACGACGAAATTATCTCGAATGCTTTCCTCCTCTAATTCCTTAAAGTATTCCACAAAGACGTGAGCAATCTTGTGAAGGAACACGAAAATTAACGCGATATTTGCATTCTTTCGCGTAGTGGAAACGATGTACAAATTATTCGTCTTAATGTACGCAAATGTACACTCGGGCATCTGCAGTATCGGAGTGATCAGTCCCTCCTCTTCACGTTCCATCAGGAGTGGCATGAATTTATCAATCACCGACATATCAATATCGCCTCGATAGTTGCGTGAAATTAACACCTGTAATGGCATTTAGGAGAGTGATTCAATTTAGTGGTTCAATTTGCATATTGCTTACTTTTCCCTTAACATCGAGAACGTAAATAGCCGACGAAGACATGATGTTTTGCGATGAAAATGTACGTGTCGCTCGTATGAAATTGCAACCTTTTTGACAGATATCGATGACGGCAGCACAATGCAGTACAAGCTACAACAATAGTCCGATATTAAATGCACTCGATTTTGATCCAACTAAGTATTGTGAAGGCTGGTGGATTAGTTGAAATTGGAAATATTCATTTTATTTTCCTTATTGAAATTCACTCTTTTGCTCAAGCAAGTCCGAAAAAAAAAAACTGACACATTCCGTTTCGGTGAACGCGTCAAACAGGGACGCACGTATGTCGCCGATGAATTTGATGGTCCGTTCACAATTGCGAGTGAGAATTATTGCTCGACTGGGCTGCATTAAAATGAATCTGTTTTTTAAGTTTGATTTAATTTAAAGTATTATTATTATTATTATAATTTATTAACATATAATACAATTATAGTGTTAACAGAAAGAAAAGAGCACAAGTTGCGAGACTTTCGGCTCAATGGTACTAATTACAATGTTAAATATCGAATTTACATTTTTGGATGAAGTTATATATTTTTAAAACATTATCCTGTGTTGGTTCGTTTAAAATTTGCTGGATGGATTGATGTTGCGGCGATAGAAACTGGTTATTCTGGGTTGCAGCGGGGCATGTGCCAATGCCTAGAATGTGTTTTATGTCAAATACGGATCTGCAGCCACTGCATGTGGGCGGATCTTCCTTTTTAAGAAGATGTTTGTGTGTTACTGCTGTGTGCCCTAATCGCAATCTCACAAAGGTAGTTATCATAGATTTGGGCATTGAAGTGGGGTATACAGGATGCAGTCTGTTGTTGTTGATAGTTGAATAATGATGGGAATAGTTGGCCCAAGACTGAAGTTGGTTGGTTTTTAAGCTGTTCTTGATGATCCTGGTAAAGTCTTCTTTTGTGTAAACTATAGTTTTAAAGACTGGGGACCGGTGTGCAAGGTTGGCAGCTAAATCCGCTCTTTCATTCCCTATTATACCCACGTGACTTGGTACCCACATAAGTTTTACTTTATTTGGCATATCAATCACTCGGTCTCTGATTTTGTTGATAATTGTGGCATTATAATTTGGGTTACAGATAGCAGTTACAACTGAGAAGCTATCCGTCGCTATGATAAATTTGCCTTTCATACTTGCAGCGATATCTGTGGCTTTTAATATTGCTATCGATTCGGCTGTAAAAATTGAAGCCTGTTCCGGGAGAATTCCTTTGGCCAGTAAGTCGTCGTTTTCGAATATGCATGCAAAAGATGTACTGTCTTTGGTTTTGGATCCGTCGGTGAAAATAAACTTCCAGCCGTTGGATTTAAGCTCAGAGGCGATTGCCGTATAGAGGCTATGATACATTGCTGGAGTCGTATCTAATTTTCGATGTTGGGCTAGTTCGATTAGTACAGAAGTAGGCTTGATTGACCAAGGTGGATGTATTTGGGCATATTTAAAGGGACGGATAAGGGGAATTTCCATCCCTCTGGCGGCAGCAAAAGATGATGAGATAGCACTTTGGAGACGTTTGGGAGATTTATTTTTCAAGGAAGATGATATGTCTTTGTCAATAACCGACTTATTTGAAAAAATGAGTTTGGCGACAAGTTTGGTTTTTGTTTCAAATATCCGTTCTTCTATAGACGGTAAACCAGCTTCCACTAGTATATTCTTTATAGGGCTTGTTGGAAATGCATTTATGCTCCTCCGCGCGGCTTGATGGTAGGGTGCCTTTAGAATGTTTATTGTAGATTTGGGGCTGATGCCGTATAGAAATAGTCCGTAATCGATTTTACTTAACACTAACGCTTTAGTAATTTTACAGAGGGTATTGATATGAGTGTTACATTTCTTACTGGCTAAATAATTAACAATGTTGGATCTCGCAACAAGGCTCTTTCTTAGTTCTACACAGTGCAACTTCCAATTATATTTATTATTAAATAATATACCTAGAATATTTAAGTTGGTAACATTTTCAATATTAATATTGTTAAAACTTAAATTAATGTTGTTGCAAGAAATCTTGCGGCAGATGTGTAAGGTTTTGCATTTCTGTACGGAGAGTTTAGCACCAGAAAAGGTACACCAAGTTGTTATGTCTGCCATTAGTTTAGATATCACATTTTTAGTATGGGCGAGGTCTTTATGTTTGCTTATGATATAAATATCGTCAGCATAAATGCAATGATCGAGAGTATGATATTTACTTATGATCGCACTGATATCATCGAAAGCGATAATAAATAGTATGACTGATAGTGGCGAGCCCTGTGGGATGCCATTAACCAGTGGGAAAGAGGACGAAAAGCAGTGGTTGGCTTTAACGTTTATCCTCCTATTGGTGAGGAAGGATCGAATGTAATTGTATAATTTGGGACCAATGCCCCAAGTTTTGAGTTTATTTAGCACAATGTGAATGCCTATACGGTCAAATGCCTTTTCGAAGTCAAGAGCTAGGATTGTGACATGATTGCGAGCTGATATGGCGTTTGATATGTAATGATCAAGGTGTAATAGGGCATCGGTACAACCTTTGCCACGTTTAAAAGCCACTTGATTATGACTTATGAGGTTTTTTGATTCCATAAGCCAAAGTAATCGTTTCGCTATTATTTTTTCGAGGACTTTCGATATACAAGGGATTAGGGATATTGGACGGTACCCGTCCACATTGCTTATGTTTTTATTCGGCTTAGGAATAGGAATTATTGTGGCCGTTTTCCAAGTCTGTGGAATAACACCAGTGTTTACGACGTTATTATATAAGGCTAACATTCTAGGCATTATTGATGATGGGATGTTTTTAATCATCTGATAAGATATTCTATCCCTGCCAGGGGTTTTGCCCTTTAATTTGTTAAGGCAGCACTGTAGTTCTAGAGATGTTATTGGTTTTTCAATTTTAAGTGCTGGATTGAAGTTTGAATAACTGCTTACGGGATTGCTAATCGTAGCGTATTTTTGGGTGATGAAATTTGAATGGAAGTTTTCATCTTTGGATTGGGTTGACCAGATTTTGGCAAAGTGATTAGATATGTCCATTGGGGTGGAGAAGGTTTCATTAGGGGTTTCTATTACCCTAATATTCTTTGGAGTATAATTCCCGGTTACGCAACGGATTTTATGCCAAATTTCTCCGCAAGATGATTTAGGGTTTATTGATGAAGTAAAGCTATCAAGACATTTAGCCTTGCTGATTTTGAGCTCCCTACGGAATTTAGCATTCTTCTTCTTGAACGATATCAAATTTTCTTGGGATGGATGTCTTTTGAAATATTTCCAGGCTGACACTTTTTCATCTCTAAGGTGATTTAATTCAAGCGACCACCATGGAACATTGCGTTTGGTGACTTTGGGAGAGCTCTGCGGAATTGATTTGTTCGCAGCTGTGCGAATTGCTTTCAGAATTGTGGCAGCCTCTTTATTTGTGTTGGTTGATGCAATGTTAACTGATAGATAATCTACAATGTGCTTCTGGAAAGAAGCCCAATTAGCAAAATCAGTTTTAAATTTTGGGCTAACCGGTGTTGTATAGTATGCAGGGCCGTTGGTGATCTTAACTATAATAGGGAAATGGTCGCTATTATAGAGATCATCCAATATTTGCCAAGAGGTTTTTGCGCATAATTCTGGAGAGCAGCAGGTGACATCAACACGTGTCAAGGTGCCATGTGTGGAAAAGTGAGTGGGAGAGCCATCATTAAGTATTATGAGATTGTGTTTGGATATAAAATTCTCAATGATAGCACCCCTGGGGTTGGTATTTGCTGAACCCCAAGTCAAGCTCCAAGAATTAAGATCTCCAGTAAGGATGATGGGAGTAGAGATTTGGTGAAGAATATTTGATAAGTCGGTTACAGTAAATGGTTGGTCGGGGAGGATATAGAGACATATTATTGTAATTTTAGGAGGAAGTTGAAGTTCAATAGCTACAGCTAAGAGATTAGAGTTTATTTGAATGTGTTTATGCGGAATGTTGTTTTTAACCAGAATACCCACTCCCTGTTTTGATGAAATATTATGAGGAAAGTTGAGAAAATAACCCGTGTATTGCTTTGGTACGTTTGGTATAACATTGAAGGCACAGTGTGTTTCTTGCATTGATATAACCTCTGGGTTATATTCTTTAATTAGGATATTTAGCTCGTCGTAATTGTTTATGTAACCTTTTATGTTCCACTGGAGAATTTTTGTTTTTGGTTGGCGGGTGTTATGTTGATAAGATATGGGTCGTGAACTCCATTGTCTGGGGGTGGGGGGGGAAGGGCTGGAGTTAGCAGTCCCCCCATCTACCCTCGACAATGAGGTCCACGACGAATTGTTGGTTAAGTTATTTATTTTACTGTACATCATTGCTTGTATCAGGTATGTAATATGTGCTTGAATTGAGTAAATCTTTGGTGAGTGCAGTTATTGGGGAGTTTTGGACAGAAGTATTATTGGTGCTCGTTAGAGGTAGGTTTATAAGAGGTTTAGAAGCTATTGGAGGTTGAGGCGTTTTGGGTTCGGAGGTAGTTATGTTAGTGCTTGGTGTTGATGGTGAGTGGTTTGGAAGGGTTTTGGTGGCAGTGTCTTTAGTGGGTGGAATTTTAGAAGTAGCGGCGGTGGTAAGTGTTTTGGTTTGTGTATTATTGATTTGTGGGTGTGAAGATCTTGCGGTAGTAACGCCGGAATTTTGTTGAGTTTGTGTTTTTTTAACTTGCTCTGAGTAGGAGCCTAAATGAGATGTAGAAGAAGAAGTTGGAAGTGTTTGGTTGTGTATGCGTTTGGCTTCGGCCATTGTACATTTATTGCGTGTTTTGATTTTCAAGATTTCCTTGTTTTGTAGGTATTTTGGACATTGTCTTGATGAAGAGGGATGGGCCTGTGAGCAATTTGCGCACATAATACGTGTACACTCGGAGGGGTTGTGTGGGGGTAGATTGCATGTGTCGCACGCACTACTTTTATTGCACCTCTTTTTGGTATGACCGAGTAGTTGGCAGTTTTGGCATCTCATGGGATTGGGGACATACTCCTGCACTTTGGCTTTATACCAACCAATTTCTACAGTTGTTGGAAATTGGTAAAGGTCAAAAGTAAATAGCATTAACCCAGTCGGACGTGTATTCCCGTCGACCTGTTTTGTGAATTTATAAACGGCCGTAACACCTTGCGATTTCATTTCATTTATGATTTCTTCTTCACTGATATTGATAAGACACGGTGCATAAACTATGCCCTTAGATGAGTTGAGTTGTGAGTGTAGGTTAACAGATACGGGGCATTGGTTAGCTAGATTGGTAGTACGCAAGAATTTATCTGCAATGTTTTGGGATTTAGTAAGGATCAGGATGCTCCCATCCCTCAACTGCGAGATACTTTCGTACTCGGTGCTAATTCCATCAATTGCTTTTCGTAGGGCAAATATGCTGACAGAAGAAAGGGGTTTGCTAGCATCCTTGGCAGTGATAATAACAAATCTGGGATTTTTGAGGTTATGTGTTTGGGGTAAACAAGGGAAATCTTCGACAGATCTGTACCTCTTGGGACGGGGTTCTGTGATTTGCACGTCAGAAAGATCTGCAAGAACACTAAAACGATTCCCGGGTTTTGGTTTGTTTGGCCCCGGGGCCATTTTTTCTTTATTTGCGCGCTTTGTGCTAAGGCTGAAACACGCGGTTATGACAGGAGAGCAAGAATATAGAGTAAGCGAGATGCCTATATGTTATCCGAAAGAGATATCAGTCGCAAAACACTAACTGGAGAAAGTCAACACGAAGTGCACGCTGTGAAAGCTAGACGGTGACTGTAATTTAAAGTAAAATGATTGCCTTTAAAGAGTTTTTTTTTCCATTATTAAAGATTTGATGGAAAAATGGGCGGGCGCTTGCAAAAATGATGAAACTATTTCGATGGTTTTCGTGGGGGTAAAGTTTTGAAAACGCCATTTTATACATTTCGATGAAATAATCAGAAAATATAATGAGAACAAATCTTGATTAATCGCTTCGTTTACGAGATAGCGAGGTTTAAACCGAAAAAATTCCTCCAAAATCACTTGTGATTGTGATTCGCAGAAAAAAAAAAAAAAAATGGGAACACTGCCTTCTGCAGATGTAGGCAGAAATTTTCCATCGAATCAGTTGTTGTTCACAATGAGTGGAGGGGAGTTCTGCTGAGTTCTCATTATTTTTTCGGTAATGAAATAAAAAAAAAAAAAAAAAAGTGACAAAAAGTCGTTCGGTTCTCGACCATTCTGATAAGACAAACAAGCCTAAACGCCTAAATATAAATTTCAACAATGGATCCCCTGGACGAACAACTGGCGAAGCTGAAGCTGATGAATAGCTATCCATTGTCGCCGAGGGTGTGCACAGAAACTGTTTACAATGATGCTACAACGGCGACGGGAAAATTCTCCCCCATCGAAGTGAGCCCGAAAAAGATTGGACCCGCTGTGCCACCAAAGCCGAACAAAAAGGGTTCCATGTTTCCCGAGGTTTTTATTTCATTCATTGATTTTTCTTTTATAATTTTGTATTTCTTTTGTTTTTGTTTTTGTTTTTTTTTTTTTTTCTCTCATTTTTTTTCGTTTCGTTTCGTTTCGTTTCGTTTCGTTTCTTTTGTTTGTTGAACTCTGATCTGATTTGTTCGCCTTAGGTGCCTCAGAGTATGGTTGTAAGACAAACTTGTGAACCTTTGTATTCTAAACGTTTGCAGAGCGACTCGGTATTGAAAGCACCAGCAACGGCGACGGTAAAGAGCATCTCGTCGACACCATCGGATTCGTCGGCGGCGCCCGTGTTGCATCGTAAACCATCGAACTATGCCGGTCATCATATCTACAGCAACAATAAAGTAACCCTTGATAATCCAGCAATTCTTGATCAACAGCTTGAGGCATTGGAACATCATAAGAAGCAGCTGGAGAAGAAGGGTCTACTGCAGAATCCAGTCATACCAAAGCTATCGTCGGCATCTTTTGGCACCGATGCCGCTGGCACCTCGCGGAGTCACGCGTCCAAATCGAATGTCTATTCAAATATACGTGCCGGCACGCCGTCGCAAACGATGGACAAACGAAGCGGTGACACTTCAAATGTGTACAGCAACATAAATCCGCCGAAACAGACGTTTGCCAAAAATGATACGGCCAGCTTTGTTTACAGTAACGTTCACTACGGCAACAATGGTAAAACAAAAAAAAAAAAAAAAAAATCCAGCCAAGTCAAGCTTTATTTATTCTTCAAAAAAATAAAATAGACGATCTGCCGCCGCCACCACCGCTGGAAATGCCATCCGCCCTCAGCATTACGGATCCGGCGGAATATCTGAATCAGTGCACCGCTCCGGACGATGATATTCCACCGCCACCGAGTCCGGTCAGTTCGTCGTACAGTGAGCTGCGTCGTGCCACGGATATTTTCCCAAAATTGCCATCATATCCGATATCGAACTATGGCCCGAATCCGCCCGTGAAGTCCGGCGTTGGAGCGGCGAATACTTTGGACACCGGCTCGGCGGTGCAAAATGCCGGTCTGTCCAATTGTGAGGCGGAGAATCAACAGCAGACCTACATAAATATGGCGTATCATCATAACGATTATGGCACCTATGGCAGTCCCAATTCTCAGGTATGCATTTTTTCTTTTCTCTCTCTTCTTTGGCTTGTGCAACTCGTCTGTATTGGAGGACATTTCAGAAGAGCTTTAGTCAATCGGCATCGGACTACTACGGATACGGCAGTTCGTCACAGGTAAACGGCGACACTTATTCACCACTTGATCGATGATCGAAATTTCACTTGTTTTCTTGCTTAAAAGGGATCCTCCACGTACGAGTCGATCTATGAGCCAATCAATCCGCGACCACCGAGCCAATTGTCGTCGCGTTCCAACTACTTGCAGTACACGCCGTACGTGAATAGTCCTCAGGTGTCGGAGGGCGACAATTCCGGAACTGGTGCTATATCCGGCAGCAATGCAGTGAACATGGGCATGTCGTCGCACAGCAATGGCAAGCTGCAGAGTCACAAAGAGGTCGAAGTGGAAACGCTGACTGATCTGCTGGTCCATTCAATGGACGCCGGCGGCGATGCAGACAGTTTTGGTAAGTCTTCTCGCACAAACAAACTCACCACAATTTAATCGATTTTCAAACAAAAAAAAAAAAAACAACCAGGTATTTGCGTTGCATGCAACGAGAGAGTGGTTGGCGAAAACTCCGGATGCACGGCCATGGATCAGGTCTATCACATTGCTTGCTTCACCTGCTCCCAGTGTCAGATCAATTTGCAGGGAAAACCATTCTATGCGCTCGATGGAAAGCCATACTGCGAGGCGGACTACTTGAATACGCTCGAGAAATGCTCCGTTTGCATGAAGCCAATTTTGGAGCGAATCTTACGTGCCACTGGCAAGCCATACCATCCGCAGTGTTTCACGTGCGTTGTATGCGGCAACAGCTTGGATGGGATACCCTTCACCGTGGACGCGACCAATCAGAATTATTGCATTGCTGATTTTCATAAGTGCGCAATCAGAGAGAGAGGAGAAGAGAGAGAGAGAGAGAGCGGCGTTCACACTCAACTTGGACGACAAAGTCTGTCAAGCGTTTGAGCGCATTGAGTGTGAACGCCGCTAGAAAGAAGAACCAAATTCATTCCGTTTTATGTGTCCTTGCAGGAAATTCGCGCCTCGCTGTTGCGTCTGCAAACTGCCGATAATGCCCGAACCCGGCCAGGAGGAGACTGTTCGTGTGGTCGCGTTGGATAGGAGTTTTCACTTCGAATGCTACAAGTGCGAGGTGAGCAGTGCGAGAGTGTGGCTGAGTTTGTGGGCGCGTGTTTGTCAAGCGTGCTGCAATTGCAATCATTTTGTCGCAAACGATGACGCAATGCATTGCGTTCGAAAGCGTCAAATGAAGGCGCATGTTTTGCCGAACTCAGCCCGTTTTTTTTCCATTCAACTTGCCGGTAAACCCATTTGTTTACTTTTTCAGGATTGCGGCCTACTTCTCTCCTCCGAAGCAGAGGGCAGAGGATGCTACCCCCTCGACGATCATGTGCTGTGCAAGAGTTGCAACGCAAAGCGCGTCCAAATGCTGACAAATCGCATGACCACGGAACTCTAAAGACCATGCTCGCATTAACCCCGCGTGGACCATAGACACGTCCACCGCAGTATTTTCCAATTATAACCATGCATTCGTAATTTTATTGTGATTTCAAGAAAAAAAAACGACCATTTTATTCGTTTTTAAAATATGTCAAAAATATTCCAAAACAATTGTTGCTCGGATTGTATTACGTATGACTCCGTATCTCGTATCTGCTACTGCTACTATTGTAAAAACTGCCAAGTATATATGTCTTTTTCTTTTGCATTGTCGATGTGTTATTAAAAAGCTTTGTGTACTTTCTTTTGTCCAATCTCTTGTTCGGGGAGGATGGGAGCGTGGGTAGACGTGCGGAGTCCCTGCGGAGTCCATGCGGAGTCCCTGCGGAGTCCCTGCGGAACCATTGTGTTGGCCAGAGTGGGAGAACTTTGTTCCTCCTCCTTGTGGCACTCATCGAGACGTTGTATCCGTTTGCTTGTGTTGTTTAGGGAGAGGGAAGGCGTCTTCCATGGGCAGGGGCTGGTCGAGTGGAACGTAAGGCTGTGCCTGACGGACATGCCAGTTGTGCTTTAACCTCCGCTTGAAAAACACTCCACCATCCACTCAGGAATCCTGATGGAGCAGTGCATGTTTGAGAACTCGGAGGAAATGCCCGCACCTGTGCCTGGTTGCATCTTGGGTTTGGGTTCTCTTGTGATCGCCTCCTCCCTCGTCGGGTAATAGCATCCCAAGGGTATTTCAAAGTCGAGCAAAAAGGGAGTCAGTTCTATTTGTAGTCCATTCAGTGTACTAGCATGTCCAATGGGACTTGAGAGCCAGCATTCCGATTGAATGCTTCTAATGGGCGCTCTTAGCAGCGTTAGCTTGCATGTCGAGGTCAAGTGGGAGTGCGTTTGGCACCTGCAACTCCAAGACATGCTCTTCTCTGTATTCGAGTACAACAGACTGAGGTTGGTGGATTTCGGGGCGGAAATCTCATGGTAATCAGTGCATCCATTGCCAGGCTGCCACAAAGGCTCTGGCAACACCATCGATTCACCGTCGCCGGTCTGCTAAAGAGGTGGCAGACAGGATAAGTGTACTCGAGCCGATGAATCAACAAAGGGGGACTGCGTGTGGCAGCTGGCGAAAGATCGTGTGTTTGGCTGAAGAGGCTTGTCGGTTGAGGACCAGCTCCACCCCGGACTGTAGCGCCAAACAACGAAGAAGAAGTCTTCTGAGGAGACACTGCTACTGACAAACGTCGCAAAGAAGTTGTAGCACCAATCGTAGATGGACGAACATGGAGGACGTTGAAAACGATGTAAGCCTACAGTCGCCGCACGTCTATCCACATTCCTGTCCTATCCTACAGTCTAGACTAAGCCCAATCAAGGCTGAGTCTCTCCTAGAATTGAACTGGAAGCAAACGAGCAGACTAGGAAGCGTCAGGAAATCAAGCCAGATGACTGAGGTTTGGTAGTTGGGCTGCCTGTTGATCCATTCAGACCACTACCACTGATCGACAATTCCAACGATAGTGGCGTTAATTTGATCCCAACAGCAAATGGTGACTGGACCAGATTTGAAAACCGAATAAAGCGTATTAACTTCGCTTCCAGTGGTGGCCCATGGCGTTGTGGGTTTACGCACTTGAACTTCGCCGTCTAGGCTCCGCCTCTTTCGAAAAAGTTCCTCAAATTTGACCATTTCAGAGTCGGCATACAACTGTTCGTCCCTTCCACTCGTGGTTGCTGGCAAGCTACGCCCTGGTCCTCTACGGGCTGTAGCGCCACCCATCGTCCACTTCGAACCCGGAGGCGACACATCTCACCAGGGGGCAGGCACTCAACCAACTTCGTCATCCAGCTGGAGCACCATACAATGACTCCTGTAGAAGCTGCAGGGATGAGGAGGATGAAGAGGCGCCGCCGCCTTTCCAGAGACAAGCAGAAAATCGCTAAGAAGTTATTCGGGGCGACTTTCCAATTGGCCACCACGCAAACAGGAAAAACGAAAAATCCCATCTTGTGCCAAATTGGCCGCCAAACACGAATCTGTAACTCATTTTTCTTGCCAACTAATATTAACAAAGTTATTAACAATTAAAGTTGAGATTTCACCTTTCACAGCCTAAGCGTATGCAATGATAAATGACGAGTTCAAGAAAATGCCCCCCAAAGTGTGCAGTGGTTTGACAGAGTTTCATTCAGAAATTATCGATAACACTTCGATAACTTGTCAAAGGCAACTTTAATTTGGAATTTCAAGCATTCATGGGAAATTAATGGGAATACATACAATTAGGAACAGTTTCAAAGAATCTTTGCTTTCGTTTGACAAGAGAGAAAGAGGGAGAGAGAGAAATGAAAAATAAACGAATTCCAAGAAGCCACCTTGCCGAACAACTATCCCTTTATTCGCTGGAATCAGCTGTTCCAAAACAGCACACACACACACACACACTGCCACCCACCCCCACAGGAAATTATAAAATCTGCTGTCATCGGCAAGGTGGCAGCGGCAAGAGCGGCAAGAGCGGCAGAAGACATCTGATTTGTGACACAAACGATAACTCCAATGAGTCCTCTTGCACACTAAATTGCCGAAAGAAACAATCTCTGATCAGCACCACTCAATAAGTAGTTCGATTATTGTTTCTTTTTTTTTGTTTTTGTGTTCGTTTTCTTTTCCCGCTTATGCAACGACGTAAAGTGATGTTGCGAAACTTAATCTAAAGTCGGACAGATAAAGGCAATGACTTCGAATATCAGTCAAGAGCTTCTCTGATGACTAGACAGTTTGTTTGTTTCACATAAGTGGTTGGTCAAATGGAATAGTTCACGTGTGTGTCATTCAGAAGTAACAAAAAAAATAGTTTCTCTAATTTATTCCCAGAGTGAACACACTGAACTGCGTGTGTTGTGCAAATATTTAATATTCAGCTTGGTTGACGGGGGCAAAATTCTGTACGAAATGAATGCCAAAGCAACATTGGCCATCGTGCTGGTGTTTGTCGGTTGCTGCAGCAATGTTGTATTCCTTGAATTGCTGGTCAAGTAAGTGCTGAGATTTGGTATCCGAGTAAGGTGTGTGAATTTGTTGTTTCCCCTTACAGAACTGATCCTGGATCGGGGAATCTGATAACGTTTCTGCAATTTTTGTTTATATCCGTCGAGGGTTTCATATTCACGGCGAAATGGGGCAAACAGAAGCCAAAAATTGGCATCAAAGACTACTCGGTGCTGGTTGTGATGTTCTTCGTAACGAGTGTGTGTAACAATTATGCGTTCGATTTCAATATTCCCATGCCGTTGCATATGATATTTAGAGCGGTGAGTGATTTACATTCGCCGTGGTTATTCAACTTTTTTTTTTTGAGCGGATAAGGGTTGATTTTTTTAGAGATTGCGAACTTTGAAGTGGAATAAAACAAAGTCGGTTTTTTCAAATTGCCATGAAATTCACTTTATTCGAAGGATAATCTTGTGGCATTATACATGAAATATGATTTCTGGCATATGACCGCGTCACGGCTGGCTCGATCTGGAGGTCCTGCGTTTTCGATGACCTTTTTTTTTTCTCTCTCAAACATTTGTGGTCGTTTATCGGCAATAACGCGGCGTATGTTGTCCTCCAAGTGGGCAATCGGTTTCGTGCTTCTCGGTGTAGACAGAAAGTAGTCAATCGGGGTTAAAACGCACCATCTTGGCGGCAAATTCACGGGGCCGTGTCGTGAAACCATGCGGTTACCAAGAGTTTCCTTCAATAAATCGGTTGTGCCACGAACTGTGTGAAATGTTTGAGCCGTCTTGTTGAAACTACAGCTCCAGCACATCATGGTTGTTCGATTGATGAACGGAAAAGTCAGTGATTGTGGCTCTGTAGCGGTTACCGTTGACTGTAACGTCCTGGCCAGCATTAGTTTTTAAAGAAGTACGGACCAATTATGCCACCAATCCAGAAAGCTGACACCAAACAGTCAGTTCTTGTGGATTCGATGGTGTCTCAACACGCATTTGAGGATTATCATGACTCCAAATAGACGGCAGGTTTGTTCATTGACGTGGCCATTCAACCAAATGTGATCATGGTGAAAATGGACGTAGTTCACATATTTCGAAGAGAACCGTTTGTTTGAAGCGTTTGCCCAAGCGTCAGTCAATTCACGTTGAAATGGCAAACCAAACCAAAAACAAATCACTTGACAGCTGACAAAATGGCGGTCAATTAGAAGTAGTGTTGCCAACTTAAAGTTCTAAACCTCTAAAGAAAACACCCTTTACTTATCTAATTATGCTCTCTGTCTCTCTCTTAATGGTGCGTACTGGCAATCGATTTTCCATTTGTGTGCAATTTGTATACCCACTTGATTTACTATCGTTTTCTCTTCCACCAGGGATCACTCATCGCCAACATGATCATGGGAATACTGATACTAAAGAAGCGTTACGAATTCTCCAAATATCTCTCAGTCTTCATGATAACTGTTGGAATCATAACGTGCACAATAGCATCCGGATCAGAAGTGGTAAGTAACTGAAATCAGATGTCCCATCGATGTCGCCGCATAAGTGTGCACTTTTGTTAACAGAAAGACACCAGCAATCCAGATCTGAAAGATCCAAATCAAGCGGAAAGTGAATTCTCTGTGCTCTTCTGGTGGAGTCTCGGCATAACCCTACTCACCGTCGCACTCTTCATCTCCGCACGAATGGGCATCTATCAAGAGGTTCTGTACAAACGCTACGGGAAGCATCCGCATGAAGCACTTTTCTACACGGTACCTATTCTCGGTCTCTTCTCTTGACATCCTTATCCTCACTTCTTTTCTTTTTTTTTCATTTTTTTCCAGCATCTTTTGCCACTACCAGGATTTCTCCTCATGTACCGCAACATCTGGGAACACGTTGTGATCAGTTCGAATAGCATACCAGTACCAGTGCCACTTGTGCCGGGTCTCAATATACCAATCACGTGGCTCTATCTAATCGGGAACGTTCTCACCCAATACGTTTGCATAAGTTCCGTTTACGTTCTAACAACCGAATGTACATCGCTCACAGTAACGCTGGTCGTGACGCTAAGGAAATTCGTATCGTTACTCTTCTCGATTGTGTATTTTCAAAATCCCTTCACCTTGTCGCATTGGTTGGGCACCATTCTGGTGTTCATTGGGACGATCGTATTTACAGAGATGCTTCCCAGCGTGAAGTCCATCTGGGGCAGCAAACCAGATTCACAACTTAGAGATAAGAAGAAAGCTAATTAGGATTTAAAAATTTACAATTGTTTGGAATTTGGTTATTATTGTTCTTTAGGATACCGTTTTTTTTTTTTCAATTTGTTAGTCGGTCGAATCATGTTAGATATGTAATTATATATAGTGTAGGAATGCGAGCACACGGAACTCCAGCAGTTTACAGGAAAATAAATGTGTTTGTATTCAATTGGGAAACGTGTTTATTAGTTCGATTTCAGCACACAAAGACGCTTCTTTCGTGCCCAAAATCATGCCGGTACGGCAAGTAGAAAGCAGAGAAAAATGTCGAAGAAGGTACCCTGAAAGGGTTGAACTGAAATAGTTTATTTTACAAAATCGGCCATATCTCCGAGACGGTTGGCTCGATTTGAATGCTTCGGGTCTCGTTGGATTCAGCATGAAAACACGCTTCTTTAGAGCCATAAACCAAGCCGGTACGACCAGTAGAAAGAAGGGAAAAATGTTGGCGAAGGTGACCACAAAATGCTGAATTATACAAAATGGGCCGTATCTCGAAAACTAAGCGTTTTTCGGGGTTGCAAATGATCTCTTACGCCATTTTACGGATATGACCGCGTTGCAAAGACGCTTCTTTTGAGCCATAAACTGTGTCGCTACGACCAATAGATCAAAAGTTAGTAAAAAGTAGTGTCGAAAAACCGTCGGAGAAGCGACCCGAAATGGTTTTGATTGGCAAATCGGCCATATCTCGGAGACGGCTCGCTTGTTTGAGATGCGGTTTGTTGCGTTGGATTCAGCACGCAAAGGCGCTTCTTTCGTGTCCAAAATCATGCCTGTACGTCAAGTAGAAAGTAGAGAAAAATGTCGGAGAAGGTACCCTGAAAGGGTAGAAGTGAAATAGTTTATTTTACAAAATCGGCCATATCTCCGAGACGGTTGGCTCGATTTGAATGCTTCGGGTCTCGTTGGATTCAGAATGAAAACACGCTTCTTTAGAGCCATAAACCAAGCCGGTACGACCAGTAGAAAGAAGGGAAAAATGTTGGCGAAGGTGACCACAAAATGCTGAATTATACAAAATGGGCCGTATCTCGAAAACTAAGCGTTTTTCGGGGTTGCAAATGATCTCTTACGCCATTTTACGGATATGACCGCGTTGCAAAGACGCTTCTTTTGAGCCATAAACCGTGTCGCTACGACCATTAGATCAAAAGTTAGTAAAAAGTAGTGTCGAAAAACCGTCGGAGAAGCGACCCGAAATGGTTTTGATTGGCAAATCGGCCATATCTCGTAGACGGCTCGCTTGTTTGAGATGCGGTTTGTTGCGTTGGATTCAGCACGCAAAGGCGCTTCTTTCGTGTCCAAAATCATGCCTGTACGTCAAGTAGAAAGTAGAGAAAAATGTCGGAGAAGGTACCCTGAAAGGGTAGAAGTGAAATAGTTTATTTTACAAAATCGGCCATATCTCCGAGACGGTTGGCTCGATTTGAATGCTTCGGGTCTCGTTGGATTCAGCATGAAAACACGCTTCATTAGAGCCATAAACCAAGCCGGTACGACCAGTAGAAAGAAGGGAAAAATGTTGGCGAAGGTGACCACAAAATGCTGAATTATACAAAATGGGCCGTATCTCGAAAACTAAGCGTTTTTCGGGGTTGCAAATGATCTCTCACGCCATTTTACGGATATGACCGCGTTGCAAAGACGCTTCTTTTGAGCCATAAACCGTGTCGCTACGACCATTAGATCAAAAGTTAGTAAAAAGTAGTGTCGAAAAACCGTCGGAGAAGCGACCCGAAATGGTTTTGATTGGCAAATCGGCCATATCTCGTAGACGGCTCGCTTGTTTGAGATGCGGTTTGTTGCGTTGGATTCAGCACGCAAAGGCGCTTCTTTCGTGTCCAAAATCATGCCTGTACGTCAAGTAGAAAGTAGAGAAAAATGTCGGAGAAGGTACCCTGAAAGGGTAGAAGTGAAATAGTTTATTTTACAAAATCGGCCATATCTCCGAGACGGTTGGCTCGATTTGAATGCTTCGGGTCTCGTTGGATTCAGCATGAAAACACGCTTCTTTAGAGCCATAAACCAAGCCGGTACGACCAGTAGAAAGAAGGGAAAAATGTTGGCGAAGGTGACCACAAAATGCTGAATTATACAAAATGGGCCGTATCTCGAAAACTAAGCGTTTTTCGGGGTTGCAAATGATCTCTTTTGCCATTTTACGGATATGACCGCGTTGCAAAGACGCTTCTTTTGAGCCATAAACCGTGTCGCTACGACCAATAGATCAAAAGTTAGTAAAAAGTAGTGTCGAAAAACCGTCGGAGAAGCGACCCGAAATGGTTTTGATTGGCAAATCGGCTATATCTCGGAGACGGCTTGCTTGTTTGAGATGCGGTTTGTTGCGTTGGATTCAGCACGTAAATGCGCTTCTTTCGTGTCCAAAATCATGCCTGTACGTCAAGTAGAAAGTAGAGAAAAATGTCAGAGAAGGTACCCTGAAAGGGTAGAAGTGAAATAGTTTATTTTACAAAATCGGCCATATCTCCGAGACGGTTGGCTCGATTTGAATGCTTCGGGTCTCGTTGGATTCAGCATGAAAACACGCTTCTTTAGAGCCATAAACCAAGCCGGTACGACCAGTAGAAAGAAGGGAAAAATGTTGGCGAAGGTGACCACAAAATGCTGAATTATACAAAATGGGCCGTATCTCGAAAACTAAGCGTTTTTCGGGGTTGCAAATGATCTCTTACGCCATTTTACGGATATGACCGCGTTGCAAAGACGCTTCTTTTGAGCCATAAACTGTGTCGCTACGACCAATAGATCAAAAGTTAGTAAAAAGTAGTGTCGAAAAACCGTCGGAGAAGCGACCCGAAATGGTTTTGATTGGCAAATCGGCCATATCTCGGAGACGGCTCGCTTGTTTGAGATGCGGTTTGTTGCGTTGGATTCAGCACGTAAATGCGCTTCTTTCGTGTCCAAAATCATGCCTGTACGTCAAGTAGAAAGTAGAGAAAAATGTCAGAGAAGGTACCCTGAAAGGGTAGAAGTGAAATAGTTTATTTTACAAAATCGGCCATATCTCCGAGACGGTTGGCTCGATTTGAATGCTTCGGGTCTCGTTGGATTCAGCATGAAAACACGCTTCTTTAGAGCCATAAACCAAGCCGGTACGACCAGTAGAAAGAAGGGGAAAATGTTGGCGAAAGTGACCACAAAATGCTGAATTATACAAAATGGGCCGTATCTCGAAAACTAAGCGTTTTTCGGGGTTGCAAATGATCTCTTACGCCATTTTACGGATATGACCGCGTTGCAAAGACGCTTCTTTTGAGCCATAAACCGTGTCGCTACGACCATTAGATCAAAAGTTAGTAAAAAGTAGTGTCGAAAAACCGTCGGAGAAGCGACCCGAAATGGTTTTGATTGGCAAATCGGCCATATCTCGTAGACGGCTCGCTTGTTTGAGATGCGGTTTGTTGCGTTGGATTCAGCACGCAAAGGCGCTTCTTTCGTGTCCAAAATCATGCCTGTACGTCAAGTAGAAAGTAGAGAAAAATGTCGGAGAAGGTACCCTGAAAGGGTAGAAGTGAAATAGTTTATTTTACAAAATCGGCCATATCTCCGAGACGGTTGGCTCGATTTGAATGCTTCGGGTCTCGTTGGATTCAGCATGAAAACACGCTTCTTTAGAGCCATAAACCAAGCCGGTACGACCAGTAGAAAGAAGGGGAAATTGTTGGCGAAAGTGACCACAAAATGCTGAATTATACAAAATGGGCCGTATCTCGAAAACTAAGCGTTTTTCGGGGTTGCAAATGATCTCTTACGCCATTTTACGGATATGACCGCGTTGCAAAGACGCTTCTTTTGAGCCATAAACCGTGTCGCTACGACCAATAGATCAAAAGTTAGTAAAAAGTAGTGTCGAAAAACCGTCGGAGAAGCGACCCGAAATGGTTTTGATTGGCAAATCGGCCATATCTCGGAGACGGCTCGCTTGTTTGAGATGCGGTTTGTTGCGTTGGATTCAGCACGTAAATGCGCTTCTTTCGTGTCCAAAATCATGCCTGTACGTCAAGTAGAAAGTAGAGAAAAATGTCGAAGAAGGTACCCTGAAAGGGTTGAACTGAAATAGTTTATTTTACATAATCGGCCATATCTCCGAGACGGTTGGCTCGATTTGAATGCTTCGGGTCTCGTTGGATTCAGCATGAAAACACGCTTCTTTAGAGCCATAAACCAAGCCGGTACGACCAGTAGAAAGAAGGGAAAAATGTTGGCGAAAGTGACCACAAAATGCTGAATTATACAAAATGGGCCGTATCTCGAAAACTAAGCGTTTTTCGGGGTTGCAAATGATCTCTTACGCCATTTTACGGATATGACCGCGTTGCAAAGACGCTTCTTTTGAGCCATAAACTGTGTCGCTACGACCAATAGATCAAAAGTTAGTAAAAAGTAGTGTCGAAAAACCGTCGGAGAAGCGACCCGAAATGGTTTTGATTGGCAAATCGGCCATATCTCGGAGACGGCTCGCTTGTTTGAGATGCGGTTTGTTGCGTTGGATTCAGCACGCAAAGGCGCTTCTTTCGTGTCCAAAATCATGCCTGTACGTCAAGTAGAAAGTAGAGAAAAATGTCGGAGAAGGTACCCTGAAAGGGTAGAAGTGAAATAGTTTATTTTACAAAATCGGCCATATCTCCGAGACGGTTGGCTCGATTTGAATGCTTCGGGTCTCGTTGGATTCAGCATGAAAACACGCTTCTTTAGAGCCATAAACCAAGCCGGTACGACCAGTAGAAAGAAGGGAAAAATGTTGGCGAAGGTGACCACAAAATGCTGAATTATACAAAATGGGCCGTATCTCGAAAACTAAGCGTTTTTCGGGGTTGCAAATGATCTCTTACGCCATTTTACGGATATGACCGCGTTGCAAAGACGCTTCTTTTGAGCCATAAACTGTGTCGCTACGACCAATAGATCAAAAGTTAGTAAAAAGTAGTGTCGAAAAACCGTCGGAGAAGCGACCCGAAATGGTTTTGATTGGCAAATCGCCCATATCTCGTAGACGGCTCGCTTGTTTGAGATGCGGTTTGTTGCGTTGGATTCAGCACGCAAAGGCGCTTCTTTCGTGTCCAAAATCATGCCTGTACGTCAAGTAGAAAGTAGAGAAAAATGTCGGAGAAGGTACCCTGAAAGGGTAGAAGTGAAATAGTTTATTTTACAAAATCGGCCATATCTCCGAGACGGTTGGCTCGATTTGAATGCTTCGGGTCTCGTTGGATTCAGCATGAAAACACGCTTCTTTAGAGCCATAAACCAAGCCGGTACGACCAGTAGAAAGAAGGGAAAAATGTTGGCGAAGGTGACCACAAAATGCTGAATTATACAAAATGGGCCGTATCTCGAAAACTAAGCGTTTTTCGGGGTTGCAAATGATCTCTTACGCCATTTTACGGATATGACCGCGTTGCAAAGACGCTTCTTTTGAGCCATAAACTGTGTCGCTACGACCAATAGATCAAAAGTTAGTAAAAAGTAGTGTCGAAAAACCGTCGGAGAAGCGACCCGAAATGGTTTTGATTGGCAAATCGGCCATATCTCGGAGACGGCTCGCTTGTTTGAGATGCGGTTTGTTGCGTTGGATTCAGCACGTAAATGCGCTTCTTTCGTGTCCAAAATCATGCCTGTACGTCAAGTAGAAAGTAGAGAAAAATGTCAGAGAAGGTACCCTGAAAGGGTAGAAGTGAAATAGTTTATTTTACAAAATCGGCCATATCTCCGAGACGGTTGGCTCGATTTGAATGCTTCGGGTCTCGTTGGATTCAGCATGAAAACACGCTTCTTTAGAGCCATAAACCAAGCCGGTACGACCAGTAGAAAGAAGGGGAAAATGTTGGCGAAAGTGACCACAAAATGCTGAATTATACAAAATGGGCCGTATCTCGAAAACTAAGCGTTTTTCGGGGTTGCAAATGATCTCTTACGCCATTTTACGGATATGACCGCGTTGCAAAGACGCTTCTTTTGAGCCATAAACCGTGTCGCTACGACCATTAGATCAAAAGTTAGTAAAAAGTAGTGTCGAAAAACCGTCGGAGAAGCGACCCGAAATGGTTTTGATTGGCAAATCGGCCATATCTCGTAGACGGCTCGCTTGTTTGAGATGCGGTTTGTTGCGTTGGATTCAGCACGCAAAGGCGCTTCTTTCGTGTCCAAAATCATGCCTGTACGTCAAGTAGAAAGTAGAGAAAAATGTCGGAGAAGGTACCCTGAAAGGGTAGAAGTGAAATAGTTTATTTTACAAAATCGGCCATATCTCCGAGACGGTTGGCTCGATTTGAATGCTTCGGGTCTCGTTGGATTCAGCATGAAAACACGCTTCTTTAGAGCCATAAACCAAGCCGGTACGACCAGTAGAAAGAAGGGAAAAATGTTGGCGAAGGTGACCACAAAATGCTGAATTATACAAAATGGGCCGTATCTCGAAAACTAAGCGTTTTTCGGGGTTGCAAATGATCTCTTACGCCATTTTACGGATATGACCGCGTTGCAAAGACGCTTCTTTTGAGCCATAAACCGTGTCGCTACGACCATTAGATCAAAAGTTAGTAAAAAGTAGTGTCGAAAAACCGTCGGAGAAGCGACCCGAAATGGTTTTGATTGGCAAATCGGCCATATCTCGTAGACGGCTCGCTTGTTTGAGATGCGGTTTGTTGCGTTGGATTCAGCACGCAAAGGCGCTTCTTTCGTGTCCAAAATCATGCCTGTACGTCAAGTAGAAAGTAGAGAAAAATGTCGGAGAAGGTACCCTGAAAGGGTAGAAGTGAAATAGTTTATTTTACAAAATCGGCCATATCTCCGAGACGGTTGGCTCGATTTGAATGCTTCGGGTCTCGTTGGATTCAGCATGAAAACACGCTTCTTTAGAGCCATAAACCAAGCCGGTACGACCAGTAGAAAGAAGGGGAAAATGTTGGCGAAAGTGACCACAAAATGCTGAATTATACAAAATGGGCCGTATCTCGAAAACTAAGCGTTTTTCGGGGTTGCAAATGATCTCTTACGCCATTTTACGGATATGACCGCGTTGCAAAGACGCTTCTTTTGAGCCATAAACCGTGTCGCTACGACCATTAGATCAAAAGTTAGTAAAAAGTAGTGTCGAAAAACCGTCGGAGAAGCGACCCGAAATGGTTTTGATTGGCAAATCGGCCATATCTCGTAGACGGCTCGCTTGTTTGAGATGCGGTTTGTTGCGTTGGATTCAGCACGCAAAGGCGCTTCTTTCGTGTCCAAAATCATGCCTGTACGTCAAGTAGAAAGTAGAGAAAAATGTCGGAGAAGGTACCCTGAAAGAGTAGAAGTGAAATAGTTTATTTTACAAAATCGGCCATATCTCCGAGACGGTTGGCTCGATTTGAATGCTTCGGGTCTCGTTGGATTCAGCATGAAAACACGCTTCTTTAGAGCCATAAACCAAGCCGGTACGACCAGTAGAAAGAAGGGAAAAATGTTGGCGAAGGTGACCACAAAATGCTGAATTATACAAAATGGGCCGTATCTCGAAAACTAAGCGTTTTTCGGGGTTGCAAATGATCTCTTACGCCATTTTACGGATATGACCGCGTTGCAAAGACGCTTCTTTTGAGCCATAAACTGTGTCGCTACGACCAATAGATCAAAAGTTAGTAAAAAGTAGTGTCGAAAAACCGTCGGAGAAGCGACCCGAAATGGTTTTGATTGGCAAATCGGCCATATCTCGGAGACGGCTCGCTTGTTTGAGATGCGGTTTGTTGCGTTGGATTCAGCACGCAAAGGCGCTTCTTTCGTGTCCAAAATCATGCCTGTACGTCAAGTAGAAAGTAGAGAAAAATGTCGGAGAAGGTACCCTGAAAGGGTAGAAGTGAAATAGTTTATTTTACAAAATCGGCCATATCTCCGAGACGGTTGGCTCGATTTGAATGCTTCGGGTCTCGTTGGATTCAGCATGAAAACACGCTTCTTTAGAGCCATAAACCAAGCCGGTACGACCAGTAGAAAGAAGGGAAAAATGTTGGCGAAAGTGACCACAAAATGCTGAATTATACAAAATGGGCCGTATCTCGAAAACTAAGCGTTTTTCGGGGTTGCAAATGATCTCTTACGCCATTTTACGGATATGACCGCGTTGCAAAGACGCTTCTTTTGAGCCATAAACCGTGTCGCTACGACCATTAGATCAAAAGTTAGTAAAAAGTAGTGTCGAAAAACCGTCGGAGAAGCGACCCGAAATGGTTTTGATTGGCAAATCGGCCATATCTCGTAGACGGCTCGCTTGTTTGAGATGCGGTTTGTTGCGTTGGATTCAGCACGCAAAGGCGCTTCTTTCGTGTCCAAAATCATGCCTGTACGTCAAGTAGAAAGTAGAGAAAAATGTCGGAGAAGGTACCCTGAAAGGGTAGAAGTGAAATAGTTTATTTTACAAAATCGGCCATATCTCCGAGACGGTTGGCTCGATTTGAATGCTTCGGGTCTCGTTGGATTCAGCATGAAAACACGCTTCATTAGAGCCATAAACCAAGCCGGTACGACCAGTAGAAAGAAGGGAAAAATGTTGGCGAAAGTGACCACAAAATGCTGGATTATACAAAATGGGCCGTATCTCGAAAACTAAGCGTTTTTCGGGGTTGCAAATGATCTCTCACGCCATTTTACGGATATGACCGCGTTGCAAAGACGCTTCTTTTGAGCCATAAACCGTGTCGCTACGACCAATAGATCAAAAGTTAGTAAAAAGTAGTGTCGAAAAACCGTCGGAGAAGCGACCCGAAATGGTTTTGATTGGCAAATCGGCCATATCTCGTAGACGGCTCGCTTGTTTGAGATGCGGTTTGTTGCGTTGGATTCAGCACGCAAAGGCGCTTCTTTCGTGTCCAAAATCATGCCTGTACGTCAAGTAGAAAGTAGAGAAAAATGTCGGAGAAGGTACCCTGAAAGGGTAGAAGTGAAATAGTTTATTTTACAAAATCGGCCATATCTCCGAGACGGTTGGCTCGATTTGAATGCTTCGGGTCTCGTTGGATTCAGCATGAAAACACGCTTCTTTAGAGCCATAAACCAAGCCGGTACGACCAGTAGAAAGAAGGGAAAAATGTTGGCGAAGGTGACCACAAAATGCTGAATTATACAAAATGGGCCGTATCTCGAAAACTAAGCGTTTTTCGGGGTTGCAAATGATCTCTTACGCCATTTTACGGATATGACCGCGTTGCAAAGACGCTTCTTTTGAGCCATAAACCGTGTCGCTACGACCAATAGATCAAAAGTTAGTAAAAAGTAGTGTCGAAAAACCGTCGGAAAAGCTACCCGAAGTGGTTTTGATTGGCAAATCGGCCATATCTCGTAGACGGCTCGCTTGTTTGAGATGCGGTTTGTTGCGTTGGATTCAGCACGCAAAGGCGCTTCTTTCGTGTCCAAAATCATGCCTGTACGTCAAGTAGAAAGTAGAGAAAAATGTCGGAGAAGGTACCCTGAAAGGGTAGAAGTGAAATAGTTTATTTTACAAAATCGGCCATATCTCCGAGACGGTTGGCTCGATTTGAATGCTTCGGGTCTCGTTGGATTCAGCATGAAAACACGCTTCTTTAGAGCCATAAACCAAGCCGGTACGACCAGTAGAAAGAAGGGAAAAATGTTGGCGAAGGTGACCACAAAATGCTGAATTATACAAAATGGGCCGTATCTCGAAAACTAAGCGTTTTTCGGGGTTGCAAATGATCTCTTACGCCATTTTACGGATATGACCGCGTTGCAAAGACGCTTCTTTTGAGCCATAAACCGTGTCGCTACGACCAATAGATCAAAAGTTAGTAAAAAGTAGTGTCGAAAAACCGTCGGAAAAGCTACCCGAAGTGGTTTTGATTGGCAAATCGGCCATATCTCGTAGACGGCTCGCTTGTTTGAGATGCGGTTTGTTGCGTTGGATTCAGCACGCAAAGGCGCTTCTTTCGTGTCCAAAATCATGCCTGTACGTCAAGCAGAAAGTAGAGAAAAATGTCGGAGAAGGTACCCTGAAAGGGTAGAAGTGAAATAGTTTATTTTACAAAATCGGCCATATCTCCGAGACGGTTGGCTCGATTTGAATGCTTCGGGTCTCGTTGGATTCAGCATGAAAACACGCTTCTTTAGAGCCATAAACCAAGCCGGTACGACCAGTAGAAAGAAGGGAAAAATGTTGGCGAAAGTGACCACAAAATGCTGAATTATACAAAATGGGCCGTATCTCGAAAACTAAGCGTTTTTCGGGGTTGCAAATGATCTCTCACGCCATTTTACGGATATGACCGCGTTGCAAAGACGCTTCTTTTGAGCCATAAACCGTGTCGCTACGACCAATAGATCAAAAGTTAGTAAAAAGTAGTGTCGAAAAACCGTCGGAAAAGCTACCCGAAGTGGTTTTGATTGGCAAATCGGCCATATCTCGTAGACGGCTCGCTTGTTTGAGATGCGGTTTGTTGCGTTGGATTCAGCACGCAAAGGCGCTTCTTTCGTGTCCAAAATCATGCCTGTACGTCAAGTAGAAAGTAGAGAAAAATGTCGGAGAAGGTACCCTGAAAGGGTAGAAGTGAAATAGTTTATTTTACAAAATCGGCCATATCTCCGAGACGATTGGCTCGATTTGAATGCTTCGGGTCTCGTTGGATTCAGCATGAAAACACGCTTCTTTAGAGCCATAAACCAAGCCGGTACGACCAGTAGAAAGAAGGGAAAAATGTTGGCGAAGGTGATCACAAAATGCTGAATTATACAAAATGGGCCGTATCTCGAAAACTAAGCGTTTTTCGGGGTTGCAAATGATCTCTTACGCCATTTTACGGATATGACCGCGTTGCAAAGACGCTTCTTTTGAGCCATAAACCGTGTCGCTACGACCATTAGATCAAAAGTTAGTAAAAAGTAGTGTCGAAAAACCGTCGGAGAAGCGACCCGAAATGGTTTTGATTGGCAAATCGGCCATATCTCGTAGACGGCTCGCTTGTTTGAGATGCGGTTTGTTGCGTTGGATTCAGCACGCAAAGGCGCTTCTTTCGTGTCCAAAATCATGCCTGTACGTCAAGTAGAAAGTAGAGAAAAATGTCGGAGAAGGTACCCTGAAAGGGTAGAAGTGAAATAGTTTATTTTACAAAATCGGCCATATCTCCGAGACGGTTGGCTCGATTTGAATGCTTCGGGTCTCGTTGGATTCAGCATGAAAACACGCTTCTTTAGAGCCATAAACCAAGCCGGTACGACCAGTAGAAAGAAGGGAAAAATGTTGGCGAAGGTGACCACAAGTTGCAAATGATCTCTTACGCCATTTTACGGATATGACCGCGTTGCAAAGACGCTTCTTTTGAGCCATAAACCGTGTCGCTACGACCAATAGATCAAAAGTTAGTAAAAAGTAGTGTCGAAAAACCGTCGGAAAAGCTACCCGAAGTGGTTTTGATTGGCAAATCGGCCATATCTCGTAGACGGCTCGCTTGTTTGAGATGCGGTTTGTTGCGTTGGATTCAGCACGCAAAGGCGCTTCTTTCGTGTCCAAAATCATGCCTGTACGTCAAGTAGAAAGTAGAGAAAAATGTCGGAGAAGGTACCCTGAAAGGGTAGAAGTGAAATAGTTTATTTTACAAAATCGGCCATATCTCCGAGACGGTTGGCTCGATTTGAATGCTTCGGGTCTCGTTGGATTCAGCATGAAAACACGCTTCTTTAGAGCCATAAACCAAGCCGGTACGACCAGTAGAAAGAAGGGAAAAATGTTGGCGAAGGTGACCACAAAATGCTGAATTATACAAAATGGGCCGTATCTCGAAAACTAAGCGTTTTTCGGGGTTGCAAATGATCTCTTACGCCATTTTACGGATATGACCGCGTTGCAAAGACGCTTCTTTTGAGCCATAAACCGTGTCGCTACGACCAATAGATCAAAAGTTAGTAAAAAGTAGTGTCGAAAAACCGTCGGAAAAGCTACCCGAAGTGGTTTTGATTGGCAAATCGGCCATATCTCGTAGACGGCTCGCTTGTTTGAGATGCGGTTTGTTGCGTTGGATTCAGCACGCAAAGGCGCTTCTTTCGTGTCCAAAATCATGCCTGTACGTCAAGCAGAAAGTAGAGAAAAATGTCGGAGAAGGTACCCTGAAAGGGTAGAAGTGAAATAGTTTATTTTACAAAATCGGCCATATCTCCGAGACGGTTGGCTCGATTTGAATGCTTCGGGTCTCGTTGGATTCAGCATGAAAACACGCTTCTTTAGAGCCATAAACCAAGCCGGTACGACCAGTAGAAAGAAGGGAAAAATGTTGGCGAAAGTGACCACAAAATGCTGAATTATACAAAATGGGCCGTATCTCGAAAACTAAGCGTTTTTCGGGGTTGCAAATGATCTCTTACGCCATTTTACGGATATGACCGCGTTGCAAAGACGCTTCTTTTGAGCCATAAACCGTGTCGCTACGACCAATAGATCAAAAGTTAGTAAAAAGTAGTGTCGAAAAACCGTCGGAAAAGCTACCCGAAGTGGTTTTGATTGGCAAATCGGCCATATCTCGTAGACGGCTCGCTTGTTTGAGATGCGGTTTGTTGCGTTGGATTCAGCACGCAAAGGCGCTTCTTTCGTGTCCAAAATCATGCCTGTACGTCAAGTAGAAAGTAGAGAAAAATGTCGGAGAAGGTACCCTGAAAGGGTAGAAGTGAAATAGTTTATTTTACAAAATCGGCCATATCTCCGAGACGATTGGCTCGATTTGAATGCTTCGGGTCTCGTTGGATTCAGCATGAAAACACGCTTCTTTAGAGCCATAAACCAAGCCGGTACGACCAGTAGAAAGAAGGGAAAAATGTTGGCGAAGGTGATCACAAAATGCTGAATTATACAAAATGGGCCGTATCTCGAAAACTAAGCGTTTTTCGGGGTTGCAAATGATCTCTTACGCCATTTTACGGATATGACCGCGTTGCAAAGACGCTTCTTTTGAGCCATAAACCGTGTCGCTACGACCATTAGATCAAAAGTTAGTAAAAAGTAGTGTCGAAAAACCGTCGGAGAAGCGACCCGAAATGGTTTTGATTGGCAAATCGGCCATATCTCGTAGACGGCTCGCTTGTTTGAGATGCGGTTTGTTGCGTTGGATTCAGCACGCAAAGGCGCTTCTTTCGTGTCCAAAATCATGCCTGTACGTCAAGTAGAAAGTAGAGAAAAATGTCGGAGAAGGTACCCTGAAAGGGTAGAAGTGAAATAGTTTATTTTACAAAATCGGCCATATCTCCGAGACGGTTGGCTCGATTTGAATGCTTCGGGTCTCGTTGGATTCAGCATGAAAACACGCTTCTTTAGAGCCATAAACCAAGCCGGTACGACCAGTAGAAAGAAGGGAAAAATGTTGGCGAAGGTGACCACAAAATGCTGAATTATACAAAATGGGCCGTATCTCGAAAACTAAGCGTTTTTCGGGGTTGCAAATGATCTCTTACGCCATTTTACGGATATGACCGCGTTGCAAAGACGCTTCTTTTGAGCCATAAACTGTGTCGCTACGACCAATAGATCAAAAGTTAGTAAAAAGTAGTGTCGAAAAACCGTCGGAGAAGCGACCCGAAATGGTTTTGATTGGCAAATCGGCCATATCTCGGAGACGGCTCGCTTGTTTGAGATGCGGTTTGTTGCGTTGGATTCAGCACGCAAAGGCGCTTCTTTCGTGTCCAAAATCATGCCTGTACGTCAAGTAGAAAGTAGAGAAAAATGTCGGAGAAGGTACCCTGAAAGGGTAGAAGTGAAATAGTTTATTTTACAAAATCGGCCATATCTCCGAGACGGTTGGCTCGATTTGAATGCTTCGGGTCTCGTTGGATTCAGCATGAAAACACGCTTCTTTAGAGCCATAAACCAAGCCGGTACGACCAGTAGAAAGAAGGGAAAAATGTTGGCGAAGGTGACCACAAAATGCTGAATTATACAAAATGGGCCGTATCTCGAAAACTAAGCGTTTTTCGGGGTTGCAAATGATCTCTTACGCCATTTTACGGATAACGTTGCAAAGACGCTTCTTTTGAGCCATAAACCGTGTCGCTACGACCATTAGATCAAAAGTTAGTAAAAAGTAGTGTCGAAAAACCGTCGGAGAAGCGACCCGAAATGGTTTTGATTGGCAAATCGGCCATATCTCGTAGACGGCTCGCTTGTTTGAGATGCGGTTTGTTGCGTTGGATTCAGCACGCAAAGGCGCTTCTTTCGTGTCCAAAATCATGCCTGTACGTCAAGTAGAAAGTAGAGAAAAATGTCGGAGAAGGTACCCTGAAAGGGTAGAAGTGAAATAGTTTATTTTACAAAATCGGCCATATCTCCGAGACGGTTGGCTCGATTTGAATGCTTCGGGTCTCGTTGGATTCAGCATGAAAACACGCTTCATTAGAGCCATAAACCAAGCCGGTACGACCAGTAGAAAGAAGGGAAAAATGTTGGCGAAGGTGACCACAAAATGCTGAATTATACAAAATGGGCCGTATCTCGAAAACTAAGCGTTTTTCGGGGTTGCAAATGATCTCTTACGCCATTTTACGGATATGACCGCGTTGCAAAGACGCTTCTTTTGAGCCATAAACCGTGTCGCTACGACCAATAGATCAAAAGTTAGTAAAAAGTAGTGTCGAAAAACCGTCGGAAAAGCTACCCGAAGTGGTTTTGATTGGCAAATCGGCCATATCTCGTAGACGGCTCGCTTGTTTGAGATGCGGTTTGTTGCGTTGGATTCAGCACGCAAAGGCGCTTCTTTCGTGTCCAAAATCATGCCTGTACGTCAAGTAGAAAGTAGAGAAAAATGTCGGAGAAGGTACCCTGAAAGGGTAGAAGTGAAATAGTTTATTTTACAAAATCGGCCATATCTCCGAGACGGTTGGCTCGATTTGAATGCTTCGGGTCTCGTTGGATTCAGCATGAAAACACGCTTCTTTAGAGCCATAAACCAAGCCGGTACGACCAGTAGAAAGAAGGGAAAAATGTTGGCGAAGGTGACCACAAAATGCTGAATTATACAAAATGGGCCGTATCTCGAAAACTAAGCGTTTTTCGGGGTTGCAAATGATCTCTTACGCCATTTTACGGATATGACCGCGTTGCAAAGACGCTTCTTTTGAGCCATAAACTGTGTCGCTACGACCAATAGATCAAAAGTTAGTAAAAAGTAGTGTCGAAAAACCGTCGGAGAAGCGACCCGAAATGGTTTTGATTGGCAAATCGGCCATATCTCGGAGACGGCTCGCTTGTTTGAGATGCGGTTTGTTGCGTTGGATTCAGCACGCAAAGGCGCTTCTTTCGTGTCCAAAATCATGCCTGTACGTCAAGTAGAAAGTAGAGAAAAATGTCGGAGAAGGTACCCTGAAAGGGTAGAAGTGAAATAGTTTATTTTACAAAATCGGCCATATCTCCGAGACGGTTGGCTCGATTTGAATGCTTCGGGTCTCGTTGGATTCAGCATGAAAACACGCTTCTTTAGAGCCATAAACCAAGCCGGTACGACCAGTAGAAAGAAGGGAAAAATGTTGGCGAAGGTGACCACAAAATGCTGAATTATACAAAATGGGCCGTATCTCGAAAACTAAGCGTTTTTCGGGGTTGCAAATGATCTCTTACGCCATTTTACGGATAACGTTGCAAAGACGCTTCTTTTGAGCCATAAACCGTGTCGCTACGACCATTAGATCAAAAGTTAGTAAAAAGTAGTGTCGAAAAACCGTCGGAGAAGCGACCCGAAATGGTTTTGATTGGCAAATCGGCCATATCTCGTAGACGGCTCGCTTGTTTGAGATGCGGTTTGTTGCGTTGGATTCAGCACGCAAAGGCGCTTCTTTCGTGTCCAAAATCATGCCTGTACGTCAAGTAGAAAGTAGAGAAAAATGTCGGAGAAGGTACCCTGAAAGGGTAGAAGTGAAATAGTTTATTTTACAAAATCGGCCATATCTCCGAGACGGTTGGCTCGATTTGAATGCTTCGGGTCTCGTTGGATTCAGCATGAAAACACGCTTCATTAGAGCCATAAACCAAGCCGGTACGACCAGTAGAAAGAAGGGAAAAATGTTGGCGAAGGTGACCACAAAATGCTGAATTATACAAAATGGGCCGTATCTCGAAAACTAAGCGTTTTTCGGGGTTGCAAATGATCTCTCACGCCATTTTACGGATATGACCGCGTTGCAAAGACGCTTCTTTTGAGCCATAAACCGTGTCGCTACGACCAATAGATCAAAAGTTAGTAAAAAGTAGTGTCGAAAAACCGTCGGAAAAGCTACCCGAAGTGGTTTTGATTGGCAAATCGGCCATATCTCGTAGACGGCTCGCTTGTTTGAGATGCGGTTTGTTGCGTTGGATTCAGCACGCAAAGGCGCTTCTTTCGTGTCCAAAATCATGCCTGTACGTCAAGTAGAAAGTAGAGAAAAATGTCGGAGAAGGTACCCTGAAAGGGTAGAAGTGAAATAGTTTATTTTACAAAATCGGCCATATCTCCGAGACGGTTGGCTCGATTTGAATGCTTCGGGTCTCGTTGGATTCAGCATGAAAACACGCTTCTTTAGAGCCATAAACCAAGCCGGTACGACCAGTAGAAAGAAGGGAAAAAATGTTGGCGAAAGTGACCACAAAATGCTGAATTATACAAAATGGGCCGTATCTCGAAAACTAAGCGTTTTTCGGGGTTGCAAATGATCTCTTACGCCATTTTACGGATATGACCGCGTTGCAAAGACGCTTCTTTTGAGCCATAAACCGTGTCGCTACGACCAATAGATCAAAAGTTAGTAAAAAGTAGTGTCGAAAAACCGTCGGAAAAGCTACCCGAAGTGGTTTTGATTGGCAAATCGGCCATATCTCGTAGACGGCTCGCTTGTTTGAGATGCGGTTTGTTGCGTTGGATTCAGCACGCAAAGGCGCTTCTTTCGTGTCCAAAATCATGCCTGTACGTCAAGTAGAAAGTAGAGAAAAATGTCGGAGAAGGTACCCTGAAAGGGTAGAAGTGAAATAGTCTTATTTTACAAAATCGGCCATATCTCCGAGACGGTTGGCTCGATTTGAATGCTTCGGGTCTCGTTGGATTCAGCATGAAAACACGCTTCTTTAGAGCCATAAACCAAGCCGGTACGACCAGTAGAAAGAAAGGAAACATGTTGGCGAAGGTGACCACAAAATGCTGAATTATACAAAATGGGCCGTATCTCGAAAACTAAGCGTTTTTCGGGGTTGCAAATGATCTCTTACGCCATTTTACGGATATGACCGCGTTGCAAAGACGCTTCTTTTGAGCCATAAACCGTGTCGCTACGACCATTAGATCAAAAGTTAGTAAAAAGTAGTGTCGAAAAACCGTCGGAGAAGCGACCCGAAATGGTTTTGATTGGCAAATCGGCCATATCTCGTAGACGGCTCGCTTGTTTGAGATGCGGGTTTGTTGCGTTGGATTCAGCACGCAAAGGCGCTTCTTTCGTGTCCAAAATCATGCCTGTACGTCAAGTAGAAAGTAGAGAAAAATGTCGGAGAAGGTACCCTGAAAGGGTAGAAGTGAAATAGTTTATTTTACAAAATCGGCCATATCTCCGAGACGGTTGGCTCGATTTGAATGCTTCGGGTCTCGTTGGATTCAGCATGAAAACACGCTTCTTTAGAGCCATAAACCAAGCCGGTACGACCAGTAGAAAGAAGGGAAAAATGTTGGCGAAGGTGACCACAAAATGCTGAATTATACAAAATGGGCCGTATCTCGAAAACTAAGCGTTTTTCGGGGTTGCAAATGATCTCTTACGCCATTTTACGGATATGACCGCGTTGCAAAGACGCTTCTTTTGAGCCATAAACTGTGTCGCTACGACCAATAGATCAAAAGTTAGTAAAAAGTAGTGTCGAAAAACCGTCGGAGAAGCGACCCGAAATGGTTTTGATTGGCAAATCGGCCATATCTCGGAGACGGCTCGCTTGTTTGAGATGCGGTTTGTTGCGTTGGATTCAGCACGCAAAGGCGCTTCTTTCGTGTCCAAAATCATGCCTGTACGTCAAGTAGAAAGTAGAGAAAAATGTCGGAGAAGGTACCCTGAAAGGGTAGAAGTGAAATAGTTTATTTTACAAAATCGGCCATATCTCCGAGACGGTTGGCTCGATTTGAATGCTTCGGGTCTCGTTGGATTCAGCATGAAAACACGCTTCTTTAGAGCCATAAACCAAGCCGGTACGACCAGTAGAAAGAAGAAAAATGTTGGCGAAGGTGACCACAAAATGCTGAATTATACAAAATGGGCCGTATCTCGAAAACTAAGCGTTTTTCGGGGTTGCAAATGATCTCTTACGCCATTTTACGGATAACGTTGCAAAGACGCTTCTTTTGAGCCATAAACCGTGTCGCTACGACCATTAGATCAAAAGTTAGTAAAAAGTAGTGTCGAAAAACCGTCGGAGAAGCGACCCGAAATGGTTTTGATTGGCAAATCGGCCATATCTCGTAGACGGCTCGCTTGTTTGAGATGCGGTTTGTTGCGTTGGATTCAGCACGCAAAGGCGCTTCTTTCGTGTCCAAAATCATGCCTGTACGTCAAGTAGAAAGTAGAGAAAAATGTCGGAGAAGGTACCCTGAAAGGGTAGAAGTGAAATAGTTTATTTTACAAAATCGGCCATATCTCCGAGACGGTTGGCTCGATTTGAATGCTTCGGGTCTCGTTGGATTCAGCATGAAAACACGCTTCATTAGAGCCATAAACCAAGCCGGTACGACCAGTAGAAAGAAGGGAAAAATGTTGGCGAAGGTGACCACAAAATGCTGAATTATACAAAATGGGCCGTATCTCGAAAACTAAGCGTTTTTCGGGGTTGCAAATGATCTCTCACGCCATTTTACGGATATGACCGCGTTGCAAAGACGCTTCTTTTGAGCCATAAACCGTGTCGCTACGACCAATAGATCAAAAGTTAGTAAAAAGTAGTGTCGAAAAACCGTCGGAAAAGCTACCCGAAGTGGTTTTGATTGGCAAATCGGCCATATCTCGTAGACGGCTCGCTTGTTTGAGATGCGGTTTGTTGCGTTGGATTCAGCACGCAAAGGCGCTTCTTTCGTGTCCAAAATCATGCCTGTACGTCAAGTAGAAAGTAGAGAAAAATGTCGGAGAAGGTACCCTGAAAGGGTAGAAGTGAAATAGTTTATTTTACAAAATCGGCCATATCTCCGAGACGGTTGGCTCGATTTGAATGCTTCGGGTCTCGTTGGATTCAGCATGAAAACACGCTTCTTTAGAGCCATAAACCAAGCCGGTACGACCAGTAGAAAGAAGGGAAAAATGTTGGCGAAAGTGACCACAAAATGCTGAATTATACAAAATGGGCCGTATCTCGAAAACTAAGCGTTTTTCGGGGTTGCAAATGATCTCTTACGCCATTTTACGGATATGACCGCGTTGCAAAGACGCTTCTTTTGAGCCATAAACCGTGTCGCTACGACCAATAGATCAAAAGTTAGTAAAAAGTAGTGTCGAAAAACCGTCGGAAAAGCTACCCGAAGTGGTTTTGATTGGCAAATCGGCCATATCTCGTAGACGGCTCGCTTGTTTGAGATGCGGTTTGTTGCGTTGGATTCAGCACGCAAAGGCGCTTCTTTCGTGTCCAAAATCATGCCTGTACGTCAAGTAGAAAGTAGAGAAAAATGTCGGAGAAGGTACCCTGAAAGGGTAGAAGTGAAATAGTTTATTTTACAAAATCGGCCATATCTCCGAGACGGTTGGCTCGATTTGAATGCTTCGGGTCTCGTTGGATTCAGCATGAAAACACGCTTCTTTAGAGCCATAAACCAAGCCGGTACGACCAGTAGAAAGAAAGGAAACATGTTGGCGAAGGTGACCACAAAATGCTGAATTATACAAAATGGGCCGTATCTCGAAAACTAAGCGTTTTTCGGGGTTGCAAATGATCTCTTACGCCATTTTACGGATATGACCGCGTTGCAAAGACGCTTCTTTTGAGCCATAAACCGTGTCGCTACGACCATTAGATCAAAAGTTAGTAAAAAGTAGTGTCGAAAAACCGTCGGAGAAGCGACCCGAAATGGTTTTGATTGGCAAATCGGCCATATCTCGTAGACGGCTCGCTTGTTTGAGGTGCGGTTTGTTGCGTTGGATTCAGCACGCAAAGGCGCTTCTTTCGTGTCCAAAATCATGCCTGTACGTCAAGTAGAAAGTAGAGAAAAATGTCGTAGAAGGTACCCTGAAAGGGTAGAAGTGAAATAGTTTATTTTACAAAATCGGCCATATCTCCGAGACGGTTGGCTCGATTTGAATGCTTCGGGTCTCGTTGGATTCAGCATGAAAACACGCTTCTTTAGAGCCATAAACCAAGCCGGTACGACCAGTAGAAAGAAGGGAAAAATGTTGGCGAAGGTGACCACAAAATGCTGAATTATACAAAATGGGCCGTATCTCGAAAACTAAGCGTTTTTCGGGGTTGCAAATGATCTCTTACGCCATTTTACGGATATGACCGCGTTGCAAAGACGCTTCTTTTGAGCCATAAACCGTGTCGCTACGACCAATAGATCAAAAGTTAGTAAAAAGTAGTGTCGAAAAACCGTCGGAGAAGCGACCCGAAATGGTTTTGATTGGCAAATCGGCCATATCTCGTAGACGGCTCGCTTGTTTGAGATGCGGTTTGTTGCGTTGGATTCAGCACGCAAAGGCGCTTCTTTCGTGTCCAAAATCATGCCTGTACGTCAAGTAGAAAGTAGAGAAAAATGTCGGAGAAGGTACCCTGAAAGGGTAGAAGTGAAATAGTTTATTTTACAAAATCGGCCATATCTCCGAGACGGTTGGCTCGATTTGAATGCTTCGGGTCTCGTTGGATTCAGCATGAAAACACGCTTCTTTAGAGCCATAAACCAAGCTGGTACGACCAGTAGAAAGAAGGGAAAAATGTTGGCGAAAGTGACCACAAAATGCTGAATTATACAAAATGGGCCGTATCTCGAAAACTAAGCGTTTTTCGGGGTTGCAAATGATCTCTTACGCCATTTTACGGATATGAACCGCGTTGCAAAGACGCTTCTTTTGAGCCATAAACCGTGTCGCTACGACCATTAGATCAAAAGTTAGTAAAAAGTAGTGTCGAAAAACCGTCGGAGAAGCGACCCGAAATGGTTTTGATTGGCAAATCGGCCATATCTCGTAGACGGCTCGCTTGTTTGAGATGCGGTTTGTTGCGTTGGATTCAGCACGCAAAGGCGCTTCTTTCGTGTCCAAAATCATGCCTGTACGTCAAGTAGAAAGTAGAGAAAAATGTCGGAGAAGGTACCCTGAAAGGGTAGAAGTGAAATAGTTTATTTTACAAAATCGGCCATATCTCCGAGACGGTTGGCTCGATTTGAATGCTTCGGGTCTCGTTGGATTCAGCATGAAAACACGCTTCTTTAGAGCCATAAACCAAGCCGGTACGACCAGTAGAAAGAAGGGAAAAATGTTGGCGAAAGTGACCACAAAATGCTGAATTATACAAAATGGGCCGTATCTCGAAAACTAAGCGTTTTTCGGGGTTGCAAATGATCTCTTACGCCATTTTACGGATATGACCGCGTTGCAAAGACGCTTCTTTTGAGCCATAAACCGTGTCGCTACGACCAATAGATCAAAAGTTAGTAAAAAGTAGTGTCGAAAAACCGTCGGAAAAGCTACCCGAAGTGGTTTTGATTGGCAAATCGCCCATATCTCGTAGACGGCTCGCTTGTTTGAGATGCGGTTTGTTGCGTTGGATTCAGCACGCAAAGGCGCTTCTTTCGTGTCCAAAATCATGCCTGTACGTCAAGTAGAAAGTAGAGAAAAATGTCGGAGAAGGTACCCTGAAAGGGTAGAAGTGAAATAGTTTATAAATAGGTTGGCTCGATTTGAATGCTTCGGGTCTCGTTGGATTCAGCATGAAAACACGCTTCTTTAGAGCCATAAACCAAGCCGGTACGACCAGTAGAAAGAAGGGAAAAATGTTGGCGAAGGTGACCACAAAATGCTGAATTATACAAAATGGGCCGTATCTCGAAAACTAAGCGTTTTTCGGGGTTGCAAATGATCTCTTACGCCATTTTACGGATATGACCGCGTTGCAAAGACGCTTCTTTTGAGCCATAAACCGTGTCGCTACGAGCAATAGATCAAAAGTTAGTAAAAAGTAGTGTCGAAAAACCGTCGGAAAAGCTACCCGAAGTGGTTTTGATTGGCAAATCGGCCATATCTCGTAGACGGCTCGCTTGTTTGAGATGCGGTTTGTTGCGTTGGATTCAGCACGCAAAGGCGCTTCTTTCGTGTCCAAAATCATGCCTGTACGTCAAGTAGAAAGTAGAGAAAAATGTCGGAGAAGGTACCCTGAAAGGGTAGAAGTGAAATAGTTTATTTTACAAAATCGGCCATATCTCCGAGACGGTTGGCTCGATTTGAATGCTTCGGGTCTCGTTGGATTCAGCATGAAAACACGCTTCTTTAGAGCCATAAACCAAGCTGGTACGACCAGTAGAAAGAAGGGAAAAATGTTGGCGAAAGTGACCACAAAATGCTGAATTATACAAAATGGGCCGTATCTCGAAAACTAAGCGTTTTTCGGGGTTGCAAATGATCTCTTACGCCATTTTACGGATATGACCGCGTTGCAAAGACGCTTCTTTTGAGAAAAAGTAGTGTCGAAAAACCGTCGGAGAAGCGACCCGAAATGGTTTTGATTGGCAAATCGCCCATATCTCGTAGACGGCTCGCTTGTTTGAGATGCGGTTTGTTGCGTTGGATTCAGCACGCAAAGGCGCTTCTTTCGTGTCCAAAATCAT
>OU026150.1:4240489-4453235 GCA_907269125.1 Eristalis pertinax
GCCATATCTCCGAAACGGTTAGCTCGATTTGAATGCTTCGGGTCTCGTTGGATTCAGCATGAAAACACGCTTCTTTAGAGCCATCAACCACGCCGCTACGACCAATAGAAAGAAGAGAAAAATGTTGGAGAAAGTGACCACAAAATGCTGAATTATACAAAATGGGCCGTATCTCGAAAACTAAGCGTTTTTTCGGGGTTGCAAATGATCTCTTTCGCCATTTTACGGATATAACCGCGAAAGAAGAGAATAAGAAGCGTCTTTGCAACGCGGTTATATCCGTAAAATGGCGTAAGAGATCATTTGCAACCCCGAAAAAACGCTTAGTTTTCGAGATACGGCCCATTTTGTATAATTCAGCATTTTGTGGTCACTTTCTCCAACATTTGTTCCCTTCTTTCTACTGGTCGTTACCGGCTTGGTTTATGGCTCTAAAGAAGCGTGTTTTTCATGCTGAATCCAACGAGACCCGAAGCATTCAAATCGAGCCAACCGTCTCGGAGATATGGCCGATTTTGTAAAATAAAACTATTTCACTTCTACCCTTTCAGGGTACCTTCTCCGACATTTTTCTCTACTTTCTACTTGACGTACAGGCATGATTTTGGACACGAAAGAAGCGCCTTTGCGTGCTGAATCCAACGCAACAAACCGCATCTCAAACAAGCGAGCCGTCTACGAGATATGGGCGATTTGCCAATCAAAACCATTTCGGGTCGCTTCTCCGACGGTTTTTCGACACTACTTTTTACTAACTTTTGATCTATTGGTCGTAGCGACACGGTTTATGGCTCAAAAGAAGCGTCTTTGCAACGCGGTCATATCCGTAAAATGGCGTAAGAGATCATTTGCAACCCCGAAAAACGCTTAGTTTTCGAGATACGGCCCATTTTGTATAATTCAGCATTTTGTGGTCACTTTCGCCAACATTTTCCCCTTCTTTCTACTGGTCGTACCGGCTTGGTTTATGGCTCTAAAGAAGCGTGTTTTCATGCTGAATCCAACGAGACCCGAAGCATTCAAATCGAGCCAACCGTCTCGGAGATATGGCCGATTTTGTAAAATAAACTATTTCACTTCTACCCTTTCAGGGTACCTTCTCCGACATTTTTCTCTACTTTCTACTTGACGTACAGGCATGATTTTGGACACGAAAGAAGCGCCTTTGCGTGCTGAATCCAACGCAACAAACCGCATCTCAAACAAGCGAGCCGTCTACGAGATATGGCCGATTTGCCAATCAAAACCATTTCGGGTCGCTTCTCCGACGGTTTTTCGACACTACTTTTTACTAACTTTTGATCTAATGGTCGTAGCGACACGGTTTATGGCTCAAAAGAAGCGTCTTTGCAACGCGGTCATATCCGTAAAATGGCGTAAGAGATCATTTGCAACCCCGAAAAACGCTTAGTTTTCGAGATACGGCCCATTTTGTATAATTCAGCATTTTGTGGTCACCTTCGCCAACATTTTTCCCTTCTTTCTACTGGTCGTACCGGCTTGGTTTATGGCTCTAAAGAAGCGTGTTTTCATGCTGAATCCAACGAGACCCGAAGCATTCAAATCGAGCCAACCGTCTCGGAGATATGGCCGATTATGTAAAATAAACTATTTCAGTTCAACCCTTTCAGGGTACCTTCTTCGACATTTTTCTCTGCTTTCTACTTGTCGTACCGGCATGATTTTGGGCACGAAAGAAGCGTCTTTGTGTGCTGAATCCAACGCAACAAACCGCATCTGAAACAACCCAGCCGTCTCCGAGATATAGCCGATTTACCAATCAAAACCACTTCGGGTAGCTTTTCCGACGGTTTTTCGACACTACTTTTTACTAACTTTTGATCTATTGGTCGTAGCGACACAGTTAATGGCTCAAAAGAAGCGTCTTTGCAACGCGGTTATATCCGTAAAATGGCGTAAGAGATCATTTGCAACCCCGAAAAACGCTTAGTTTTCGAGATACGGCCCATTTTGTATAATTCAGCATTTTGTGGTCACTTTCTCCAACATTTTTCTCTTCTTTCTATTGGTCGTAGCGGCGTGGTTGATGGCTCTAAAGAAGCGTGTTTTCATGCTGAATCCAACGAGACCCGAAGCATTCAAATCGAGCCAACCGTCTCGGAGATATGGCCGATTTTGTAAAATAAACTATTTCACTTCTACCCTTTCAGGGTACCTTCTCCGACATTTTTCTCTACTTTCTACTTGACGTACAGGCATGATTTTGGACACGAAAGAAGCGCCTTTGCGTGCTGAATCCAACGCAACAAACCGCATCTCAAACAAGCGAGCCGTCTACGAGATATGGCCGATTTGCCAATCAAAACCATTTCGGGTCGCTTCTCCGACGGTTTTTCGACACTACTTTTTACTAACTTTTGATCTAATGGTCGTAGCGACACGGTTTATGGCTCAAAAGAAGCGTCTTTGCAACGCGGTCATATCCGTAAAATGGCGTAAGAGATCATTTGCAACCCCGAAAAACGCTTAGTTTTCGAGATACGGCCCATTTTGTATAATTCAGCATTTTGTGGTCACTTTCGCCAACATTTTTCCCTTCTTTCTACTGGTCGTACCGGCTTGGTTTATGGCTCTAAAGAAGCGTGTTTTCATGCTGAATCCAACGAGACCCGAAGCATTCAAATCGAGCCAACCGTCTCGGAGATATGGCCGATTTTGTAAAATAAACTATTTCACTTCTACCCTTTCAGGGTACCTTCTTCGACATTTTTCTCTGCTTTCTACTTGACGTACAGGCATGATTTTGGACACGAAAGAAGCGCCTTTGCGTGCTGAATCCAACGCAACAAACCGCATCTCAAACAAGCGAGCCGTCTACGAGATATGGCCGATTTGCCAATCAAAACCATTTCGGGTCGCTTCTCCGACGGTTTTTCGACACTACTTTTTACTAACTTTTGATCTATTGGTCGTAGCGACACGGTTTATGGCTCAAAAGAAGCGTCTTTGCAACGCGGTCATATCCGTAAAATGGCGTAAGAGATCATTTGCAACCCCGAAAAACGCTTAGTTTTCGAGATACGGCCCATTTTGTATAACTCAGCATTTTGTGGTCACTTTCGCCAACATTTTTCCCTTCTTTCTACTGGTCGTACCGGCTTGGTTTATGGCTCTAAAGAAGCGTGTTTTCATGCTGAATCCAACGAGACCCGAAGCATTCAAATCGAGCCAACCGTCTCGGAGATATGGCCGATTTTGTAAAATAAACTATTTCACTTCTACCCTTTCAGGGTACCTTCTCCGACATTTTTCTCTACTTTCTACTTGACGTACAGGCATGATTTTGGACACGAAAGAAGCGCCTTTGCGTGCTGAATCCAACGCAACAAACCGCATCTCAAACAAGCGAGCCGTCTACGAGATATGGCCGATTTGCCAATCAAAACCATTTCGGGTCGCTTCTCCGACGGTTTTTCGACACTACTTTTTACTAACTTTTGATCTAATGGTCGTAGCGACACGGTTTATGGCTCAAAAGAAGCGTCTTTGCAACGCGGTCATATCCGTAAAATGGCGTAAGAGATCATTTGCAACCCCGAAAAACGCTTAGTTTTCGAGATACGGCCCATTTTGTATAACTCAGCATTTTGTGGTCACTTTCGCCAACATTTTTCCCTTCTTTCTACTGGTCGTCCCGGCTTGGTTTATGGCTCTAAAGAAGCGTGTTTTCATGCTGAATCCAACGAGACCCAAAGCATTCAAATCGAGCCAACCGTCTCGGAGATATGGCCGATTTTGTAAAATAAACTATTTCACTTCTACCCTTTCAGGGTACCTTCTCCGACATTTTTCTCTACTTTCTACTTGACGTACAGGCATGATTTTGGACACGAAAGAAGCGCCTTTGCGTGCTGAATCCAACGCAACAAACCGCATCTCAAACAAGCGAGCCGTCTACGAGATATGGCCGATTTGCCAATCAAAACCATTTCGGGTCGCTTCTCCGACGGTTTTTCGACACTACTTTTTACTAACTTTTGATCTAATGGTCGTAGCGACACGGTTTATGGCTCAAAAGAAGCGTCTTTGCAACGCGGTCATATCCGTAAAATGGCGTAAGAGATCATTTGCAACCCCGAAAAACGCTTAGTTTTCGAGATACGGCCCATTTTGTATAATTCAGCATTTTGTGGTCACCTTCGCCAACATTTTTCCCTTCTTTCTACTGGTCGTACCGGCTTGGTTTATGGCTCTAAAGAAGCGTGTTTTCATGCTGAATCCAACGAGACCCGAAGCATTCAAATCGAGCCAACCGTCTCGGAGATATGGCCGATTTTGTAAAATAAACTATTTCACTTCTACCCTTTCAGGGTACCTTCTCCGACATTTTTCTCTACTTTCTACTTGACGTACAGGCATGATTTTGGACACGAAAGAAGCGCCTTTGCGTGCTGAATCCAACGCAACAAACCGCATCTCAAACAAGCGAGCCGTCTACGAGATATGGCCGATTTGCCAATCAAAACCATTTCGGGTCGCTTCTCCGACGGTTTTTCGACACTACTTTTTACTAACTTTTGATCTAATGGTCGTAGCGACACGGTTTATGGCTCAAAAGAAGCGTCTTTGCAACGCGGTCATATCCGTAAAATGGCGTAAGAGATCATTTGCAACCCCGAAAAACGCTTAGTTTTCGAGATACGGCCCATTTTGTATAACTCAGCATTTTGTGGTCACTTTCGCCAACATTTTTCCCTTCTTTCTACTGGTCGTACCGGCTTGGTTTATGGCTCTAAAGAAGCGTGTTTTCATGCTGAATCCAACGAGACCCGAAGCATTCAAATCGAGCCAACCGTCTCGGAGATATGGCCGATTTTGTAAAATAAACTATTTCACTTCTACCCTTTCAGGGTACCTTCTCCGACATTTTTCTCTACTTTCTACTTGACGTACAGGCATGATTTTGGACACGAAAGAAGCGCCTTTGCGTGCTGAATCCAACGCAACAAACCGCATCTCAAACAAGCGAGCCGTCTCCGAGATATGGCCGATTTGCCAATCAAAACCATTTCGGGTCGCTTCTCCGACGGTTTTTCGACACTAACTTTTGATCTATTGGTCGTAGCGACACGGTTTATGGCTCAAAAGAAGCGTCTTTGCAACGCGGTCATATCCGTAAAATGGCGTAAGAGATCATTTGCAAACCCGAAAAACGCTTAGTTTTCGAGATACGGCCCATTTTGTATAATTCAGCATTTTGTGGTCACTTTCTCCAACATTTTTCTCTTCTTTCTATTGGTCGTAGCGGCGTGGTTGATGGCTCTAAAGAAGCGTGTTTTCATGCTGAATCCAACGAGACCCGAAGCATTCAAATCGAGCTAACCGTTTCGGAGATATGGCCGATTTTGTAAAATAAAAGCACTCATTGAACAATATTCGTGCATCATCTTCATTCTGTTTTATTGAGAAACGAGTGTTTTTTTTTTTCTTTTTGTACAATGTCAATAGTTAGTTATTCACCAAACAACAAGTGTATTCAAACAATTAGAGTGGACAACAATTTAACTAAGAGCAATCGACGAGTGCGTGAATATGCCCAGATCTGACTGCAGGAAGCGTAGCATCAGCAGACGGCAGCGTCCATCTCGGTATCCCTCGATCTGGTCGGGTTTCTTCTTAAATAGGACAGTACCAAATAATGTTGCTAAATGAGAATGAGACAAAGGATTTCAATTGTATGAGAGATGAGAGATGAGACACCGACTCTCTTACCAATGTTGTTTAGATTGTAGTTCTTTCTATCAATTCCCTCTCGCAGGAAAATGCACAAATGCAGGAAGACATTACGTCTTGGTGAGCTTAATCTGGTAATGAGATCCATGGCCTCTTCGAGCGTGCTTGTCTGCAGCAACTGATCGGAGTACGGTGCAAGGAGTGGCTCACTGGGTGCTTCTAACATCATGAGCATTGCCTCTGCTGCTGTTTCAACGTTACCAGCTGCAAATTAGAGGCACCTAGACCAGTTGAATGATGGACAAAATCGATGTATTTACTTACGAAACTCTTCACTGGACCAGCTGTCCAACCAGAAACGAATCAGATTGATGTGCTCACTCTTCGAGCACTTGCGACTGAGCGAGAACGGTTCGTCCGATTTTGTTTCGGTCTTATGAATATAATCGATGAGTAGGAAGAATTCCCGTGGCATGGTCACTCGGTACTTATTCTCCTTGATTTCTGTCTACAAGCAGAGAGAGAAAATCAATTGGAAATTCACGAGGAGAGGGAGAAATACTCACCAATTCCCTGATCTCCTTGAGTGTGTACTCGCAGATTGGCCGAGTTGTGTGACATAACGTCTCGAGTGGCAGACCAAAGCAACTGGGCTGGTATTCGCCCATGATGGTGATGAAAATGTCACGACCATCCCGCACGTGCAGCACCAGTATGTCGAAGACAACTTTACCCTCCGACGATTGGACCCGCTTCAAGAGATCCGCAATCGTTGACGAGTCGGCGAGGAACTTTATCCTTATACTAAGACTAGTGCCTGTGTGTGTGGGGGGGAGGAGGGAGGAGACAAAATGTTCAAGATGCCCGCGGTAGCTTGCGTATGCTTACCCGTGATCAAGCTTCCGGATTTCGGCTCAACGTCCAGCCATTTTTCGCATATTTGCTTGTGGCTTTCGTCCTTCGGCTTGAAGGAGAACTCCACGGGGAGATGACAATTGTTGGCGACTGTAAAGTCACTGGACGCGAACTCGTTGAACCGCACCATTCCAAAGTCGATATCCGTCTTTTCCACCGTTATTTGCGGCTGATTGTCGTTCTCGTATTTGTCGACTCGCTTAAGTACGTCCTCGTGAACTCGTTTGTACAATTGCTGATCTTTCGTTTTAATCTAAAAAAAAAAAAAAAGCAAGCATGTCATCATCATGTCAGCACTCGTCAGGTGTCGGTTACTCACCCCTGTTAGGAACTCCGAATACACCGGCTTGTGGTCACTTTGCCGGATCTCCATGACACTGTTGTATGAGACCTGCCGGATGCGGTCGCCTTTCCAGAGGACACGATCACAATAGGCTGGCGCTCGACACTTCTCACTAGAATCAATCGAATTTCACACTAAATTGCATACTTTTTTGGCGGAAAAAGCCTTGAGATTACCTCGAATCGTAGTTGTCCGTGCCGACGTCATACTTGTAGGTGGGACGAAATTTGATATCACCCTCGCTGAAGCCCACAAACACGTTTCCCTTGCGCATTTCGATGCGCAACTGATCGAAGAGCAGCAACTGATTGTAGTTGTTATAGTCTGGCCGCTGACCGGGCGGCTCGTCTATTCGATAGTTCAAGTCACCAATCCAGAATATGTGACTGAAAGAAGAGACTCATTTGAAACTCTGGACACATCCACACAAAAAGCCTGGCTTTCTCTTACTCGTGCTGCAGAATCGCTCTGCGATCGTATACGTCCTCGAATATACATCGTTTGTTGATCTCAGCGAAGTCCTGATTCCGTGACTCGACCTCATTCAAGTGCGCAGCCAGGTGTGAGTTTACGAAGCACAAGTTCGCCTCGTTCAATGTCAGACTGACGGCAACGCCACCCTTGTTGCCCATGAAATTTAACGCTCCCGTGCCGACCGTTTGGACTTTGCAGCGCACCACACTGGGACGGAGCTCTTTGCGCACGATGATGGTGAGCATCATGCCGACCAGGCGAACCGACTTCAGCTCTTCATAGCAAGCGTCCTTGTGAAGATTATCCATGATTTTGCGACTGTCAAGGGGTGGAGGAGAAACACAGGACATTAGCCATTCTGTGTGAACGCAAAATGAAGGAGACTTACTTCCAAATTGGATCCGGTCGGCTTTCGCTGAAGGTTATGGCTTTCGGGGAGAGGTCCAGTTCTTGCAGGGCAACCGCATAGATGTCCGGCGGCTCTGCGGATGCGGCTAGCCACAAGCTGAGTGGGCTTTCACGGTACGGTTGGCCATTTATGTTCCACGTGGCACAGTAGACGCTGCAATTGGAAAATAAGAAACGGTCATTCGATTGGATAGTACACCCAGTTCCTCATTAAGGACAACAAAATACGAGTGATGCTTCCCTTCTTCGACAAGAGAAGACAATTAAGAGATGAAGCCTCTTGGTTTCACATACGCATGAGATCACCTGGCCACCAGGCGACAAAACTGAAGGAAGATGCAACCACAGCCTAGTCTTGTGAAGCGCTTGTTCCACTGTCGCGGAGAAACCAGCAGAAAGAACAAGAGCCGACGTAGAAATAGCCTCAACCACAACGGCAACAACGGCACGCAGTACAAAATTGCAAGTGAGGCGGTGGAAGGCGAAGCAAGATGAAGAGACGCCGCGGCGGTAGAGGGAATTCCTACCACTCTCAAGCCTCTACAGAATCAGATGACGAAGAGGAAGATGAACGCGAGGAGCTGGTGAGCAGCCAGAGGAGCTGGTGAACAGCCAGAGGAGCTGGTGAACAGCCAGAGGAGCTGGTGAACAGCCAGAGGAGCTGGTGAACAGCCAGAGGAGCTGGTGAACAGCCACAGGAGCTGGTGAGCAGCCAGAGGAGCTGGTGAACAGCCAGAGGAGCTGGTGAACAGCCAGAGGAGCTGGTGAACAGCCAGAGGAGCTGGTGAACAGCCAGAGGAGCTGGTGAGCAGCCAGAGGAGCTGGTGAGCAGCCAGAGGAGCCGGTGAGCAGCCAGAGGAGCTGGTGAACAGTCAGAGCGACGATTTCCCGAACCTTTTCCTTCACCACGACAGCTTCGGTAACGAGGAGTTTGAAAAGGAGACGCTACTAGACGCCCAGGCAGCAAAGTGAATCGACTAAAGAGGAAGATGAACGCGATGAGCTGGCGAACAGCCACAGAGGGAGACAGAGGAGCTGCTCCATGCGCAGAGCGATGATTTCCGGAACCTTGTCCTTCAACAGGACGGCTCTGGTGGCGAGGAGTTTGAATAGGAAACACCACCAGACGCCTAGTCGGACTAAAGAGAATGAATCAACATCATCTTCTGACCCGTATGCTCCACTACAGGAGTCGCTGGGGGCAATGTCCACACGAGAGATCTCCCAGGCACTCAATCCTCCGTCATCGACTCGTCACTCATCAGGCGTGCGCAACCAGTCCAAGCACCTCGTCCTGGATCCGCCAAGCGGTCGCCTACCCGATGGAATCGCATTCAGGAGCACTCCTCGGAGGTCGTGCTGATGATGCGGACATTCGTGCCACGTGACCAAACCATCGAAGCGTAGCCCCTTCCGTTCGAAGAAGCAGCTGGACAGACTAAAGAGAATGAATTATTGAAGTAAACAGGAGGTTTGGGCATGGCGCCGCGAACAGCGACAACTTGGAGCCCCGCTTTGTCAAGCGCGCAAAAAGAAAAACCCACACAATAAGGGGAATGTCCTAAAATCTCGAAGACTGGCCGTAATTTCGGAACTATCGCGACTGTCCTTAAGATTCAACAAATCAGAAATGGCATTGAAGCGAAAAGGAAAGCAAAGAAGCGAAACCAGTGCCTCGTGGTTCCAGCTCTGCCCTTGCCCCCCGGGTGTCCCCCGGGTTCCAGTCTCCGTCACACCGGCACAACTGACAGTGGCTACGATGGTGGCACCGGTTCCAGTGGCCAGTGGCTAAATTAAGTTGGATCTGGATCAGAGGACGGTCCTGCTCTCGCTGTCCCAGAGGCACGGTGAATATGCACAGAATGTGTACAGTTGACGTTCAATAACGTGAGCTTTGTGTAGTGTCGCTGATAGAATGGAACAGGGACGACTCCTTCGAGGACACCTGCATGCATTTGTGGGGCCCCTTGAGCTCGAATAGGAACCAATTTGAAACCTTCCGACAGCGATTGCTCAAATAAGATGCAAGCCAAGAATATGCTGAGCCTTCCAAAAGCAGAGCGGCAACAGTTTCGTATTCATTCAGCACTTGTGCAGAGTTCACCACAAGGCTTAAGCACTGCATCTGCATCCGTAGACGCCATCCTCGACTGGTGGACAGCACTGGGAATCAAAGAAAATATGAAAAAAATAAGCAGAAACCAAAGATCTGCGTGTGTCTGCATCAGCATCAGCATCAGCCATCAGCATCAGCGCCAGCATCAGCCTCAGCATCAGCATCAGCCATCAGCATCAGCATCAGCATCAGCATCAGCGTCAGCATCAGCATCAGCATCAGCCATCAGCATCAGCATCAGCATCAGCCATCAGCATCAGCGCCAGCATCAGCCATCAGCCATCAGCATCAGCATCAGCATCAGCATCAGCATCAGCATCAGCATCAGCATCAGCATCAGCATCAGCCATCAGCATCAGCGCCAGCATCAGCCATCAGCCATCAGCATCAGCATCAGCATCAGCATCAGCATCAGCATCAGCATCAGCATCAGCATCAGCATCAGCATCAGCATCAGCATCAGCATCAGCATCAGCATCAGCATCAGCATCAGCATCAGCATCAGCATCAGCATCAGCCATCAGCATCAGCATCAGCATCAGCGTCAGCATCAGCATCAGCATCAGCATCAGCCATCAGCATCAGCATCAGCATCAGCCATCAGCATCAGCGCCAGCATCAGCCATCAGCCATCAGCATCAGCATCAGCATCAGCATCAGCATCAGCATCAGCATCAGCATCAGCATCAGCATCAGCATCAGCATCAGCATCAGCATCAGCATCAGCATCAGCATCAGCATCAGCATCAGCATCAGCATCAGCATCAGCATCAGCATCAGCATCAGCATCAGCATCAGCCATCAGCCATCAGCATCAGCCATCAGCCATCAGCCGTCAGCGTCAGCATCAGCATCAGCCATCAGCATCAGCCATCAGCCATCAGCCATCAGCATTCAGCATCGTCAGCAACTTCGTTCCATCACCTGGAATCGAATCGAGGCCAAAACGAAGTAGATGCTGTCCATCGAGGAAGCCCCCGTCACCAGAGGCAGGGGCACTTCGATGATTCGCCTTGAAACGCTCTAGAACAAGCTCCATTTGGATCACCTTGATGAGGAGGAAAAGAGGAGGAATTACTTGAAGAAGCCGACATACTCACCCGCCGATGACGTGTGAGAACAACAAACAACCAGACTTTGCTAGTAATTACTTTATTGATAGAAGATACAAATATAAAGATTACAAGAATAAGGTTCACAATAAATAGTATCTTGTGTCACAACTCAGTGTGTGTGTGTGTGTGTGTGTGTGTGTGTGTGTGTTTACAAATATATATATAGTATTTTCTTTAATTCATATTCATTTAATATTTTACCAATGCCGTTGGGTGGTTTCTTGGTCTTTGATGCTGTTGCTGCTCTCGCCTTCATCGCCATCGCCATCGCCATCCGCTCTAAGCTAACCTTCTTCTTCTTCGCTGTTCTGCTTGTCGTCGTCTGCTTCGCCAGTCTGCTTGCCCTCCCCCACGCCAGCACAGTGTTTGCGCATTGTGACGCATTTAATAAAGGAAAAGATTGCGTTGAGCACCGCCTGCGGTAGTGAATCCAGTCGGGCGCATAACCCCTCCCACGCCAGTGCCATAGGCCAGCTGAGCTCCTGTTGTTAAAGCATCGTTGAAGTTCATCTCTTGTAGCAGCTTCAAAGTTTGCATTGCTCCAACGTGGCCAGTCATTTTCATCTCCTCGACGGCGATGCGCATAAATTCGGCTTCAAGTGTCACGTTCTTCTGGTCGACATCGCCGTGCTGAAAGACAATGCATTCGCCGTTGAAGCTCCAACGGACGGTGTTCAAGAAGTCCTGTCCCAGGATGACATCATCGGTTATAGCTGAACGTGGTACAATGATGAATTGCAATGTGTATTCAGTGCCGTCGATTTGCATTTTCTTCTCAATTGACGAATCGCACGTGACCTTGGTTTGATTGAGGCCAACCAACGAGCACGAGATCGACTTGATGTTGTCCACACACTCGATGACACCTTCGCGAATCAAATTCTTGCAGCATCCGGTGTCAATCAGTGCGGCTGAGGCCTTGCCCTCGATAACGACCACCTTCTTGTAGTTGCTCGACGGTATAATTACAGATGACCGCTCCTCCTGTTGAGTGAGCAGAGCCGTATTCCGGCAATACTTCGAAATGTGGCCATAGCTTCGGCAGCGAAAGCACAACGGCTGGCCGTAGCGGTTGCGATCGGGAAGTTGCTGATTTGTCACATACCGCTGAAACATACGCGTTGTTGCCGGTTTGAAGTCATCTCTTTGCATTGGTGCAGCATTTCCGCTTTGCGTTGTGCCCAGGACGTCATGTTCCACAAACCACTTGTGCCTGCCCTCGCTAGTCAGTTCAGTTGTGCCGAAATTGTCCCTAAGTGCAGCCGACTGCAGATTGCGCCCAAAGATGTTCATGTTGGACGAATAGTTGAGCTGCATCACCGTTGTATTGATCTTCTTAATCCACTCGGTGTAGTCGTGCATAGTTGGATGGACCAGTTGGCTGGTCACAATGTGCGTGCCCCATTGTAGTGCAATGAATGGCGGCAACTTGTCAATCAAAATTGTGAGCAATCCAGAGAAGCTGCTCACCTCAAGATTGGCCGACAGTATGCTGGTGTACAGGCCACGCACCGAATTGGTGTACTGAATGAAACCGGACCAATCGTCGACGTGCGGCAACTTTGAAGCCTCATCGCGAATGCATTTGGTCAGCATCTCAGTGCGGCCAAAGTTATCCTTCAACAGTTCGAGAATCTCCTCCGGATCCTCACTGGTCATCATCATTATGCGCACAGACTCGAGGGCTGGACCAAAGAGTGCCTTCCTTATCCGCGTGATATTCTCCTGTGGCGAGAAGCCGCACAACGCCGACGATTGCTTATAATCACGAAGAAAAGCCAACCATTCGAATGTGTTGCCACCAAAGCGGGTCAACTCCATGCTCGCCGATTGCCGTGCCAGCAATTGGGCCATGGTCGTTTGCAGATCCGGAATATCGGAGGGTTTCGTTGACACCTGTGCAACCCATTCGGTTGTGTTCGACTGATTCGGCTTGGTCGTGTTCGACGTATCACTCTCGTTCTCCTCCGCCTCATTATCGTCGCTCAGTTCCAGCTCAAGCAGCTTCTTCTTCAATTCCAGTTTCATCAGTTCCTTCCTTATCGAATGCTTCGAACTCACCGACTTAACCTTCTTCGCCCCGCCTGCGGCCGGCCTCGAATCATCCGGCCTCGGGCACATCGCCAATATGAAGTGCTTCTTCACATTTTCAATATCATCATCGTGAATTTTAAACACTGCACCAATTGAGCGCATTTCCGTGGCCGAGATTCCATTTAAAACTTTCATGCACGAAACGCCATCCTTTTCCACGTCAACCCAACCGGGAAACTTGAGTATTTTTCGAATTTTACCCTCGCGCGATTCGTTGCAATCTTTCAGCAAGAGCGCCAGATACAATTTCGACAACAATTCGTCGTCGAATTCGGCCAGCTTTTCCACAACATCTGGAAAATTCTTTTCCAAACCCATCGCTGCGCTTCTCCTTGAGGGGGGGAGGCGAAAAACCACCCACAACACTTGGGTAGAGACAATTTTCCCTTCTCACTCTGTGCGCTGGTTGTAGCTGTTGTTGCTCTTTTGCTTTTTGCTGTTTTTTTTTTTTTTTTGCGTGCACTTTTTTTTTCGCTCTTTTTTGGTTTTTGGTTTTCTCCCAAATTCACTGAGACGAACTGTTATCACACAAGTGATTTTTTGATTAATTAGCAATTATTTGATTATTTTTTTGCAAAATTTTTTTTTTATATTAACTGATTTGAAGATTTGAAGAACGGTATTTACGCGAAGTGATTCCTTTCGTAGCGAAATTCCTCTCACAACTGAATGTGTTTACAGATGTCCTTCGTGTGTATCTCCTTCAATTCTGTTGTGTATCTCGCATATGCGTGGAACAGCTTCGCGTCAGCTGTGTCTCTGTGTGTGTGTGTGTGGTATATGAGGGTGGTTGGTACATAGGGGTGGGATTATGAGGGGGCGGTATGCAATGCAAGAGAATTTTTCTCTATCATTGGAAAAAAAACAACACAAAAAAAAAATTCGGAAAACTTTCGATGAAGCTGTGATTGTCGAATTTATGGAATGTTCCGGAAAAAATTAATGATGAAGATTTCAGCCAACAAAGGGGGGGGGAGGGAGTATTGTAATTAAATGTTATCTGGGGGAAAAAAAAATGCCGATTTTTCATCTTCGCAGAGATGAGAGAGCGTATGGTGATCGGTGAAAGAAAAAAGGGAGCTTTTTCCACACCCTTTTGGTCATTTCGAGTACCCCTCCGTGTGCAATTGTTGCTCTCGAATGCAGGCGAATGACGTTCGAAGGAATACCCCTTGACAAGAGTTGCCTGTGGCAAACTGGCAATGTTTGATCTTAGGGAAAACACATAGAACCCGAAGAGAAAAGGCAGAGAAACGAACTAAAATGAAGCAAAAACAAAAGAATTTGACTATTTTCCCAAGAGGACATCTAACTCCGAAAGCCGAGCCTCTTAAAGGAAGCCAACAGGAGCCCGATAACCTGTCAATCTATACATAAACCGCGTCGTGCCCATTTTAGTCACACCCTTTCACGCCTTTCTAGCCAACCGAAGAGCACGCCACTTACACCATTGGATGGTGCACATTTCGCGTAGATTTTGCCAAACGGTTGGCTAAAACCTTGGTACGCGTCGATGTGCACCATGTTAGTTCTGCCAAACGGTTGGCTAAAACCTTAGTCAACTCTTGTACAAAATAGGGTTATTTTAGGCGCAAATGACAGATCAGTCTCTCATGCCAATTGTGAACCAAATTCAACGTCAAACTGTTACCCCAACAGTCTGCCATCGAAGACGCAATTCGTGGCTCCAAACTGAAACATTTTTCGAATATAACTTCGAATTTTCCGCGGCGAAACAAAGTTTCCCATGGAATGTGACGATTTCTTGGGTTCGGCGGAACAAGAAATGCCCCCGGAATCCATAAAAAGCGGTATAATCGTCGAATTTCGACGACGGGTTGAGTATTTCACACGAGTCTAGTATTGACCAACTTCGAAAATGAGAAACTTAGCTTTCACTAGATAGGTGCGCCCATAAAATCATCGCCTCTTCGGACGACATCGCCACAACCTTCAACGGAAGATGCCCTCAGATCCTCATGGAGAACGCTCTCAAGCAAAATCTACTCCGTCTGTGTAGGGAGCCCGGGCTTACTCGAAACATCTCCAGATCCAGCCGTTTCATTGAAGTGTTTTCCAAACAGAAATAACGACTATTCGTGAAGCCGCTGAGTAATCGAATGTGGCTTGAATGGGAATCCAGGAGTCCTAAGTGCACCACCGCAACCCAAAGGAACTCCACTAACTCTCTTCGGATCAGGCCAAGTATCTGGACGTCTGTTCTAAACGGAACGCTCAATCGGAGCCAAAATAGATGAGAAAGGATCAAGAAAGGAAGAGGGTTTTATGTGGGAATTGGGGAATCAGACGCAATGGCCACTATGTGGTGTCGTTGTATGATGGCCAGAGACTACTGAGACTACTGCTCAAGCCTCAGCCAACTGCGATACAGGACCATGGGAGAATTCTTCTTGACTATCTAACCTCTTCAGGTTCACTAGGATGGCGGGCTGGCTGGCCGAAGAGAGGTCAACAACGAGTTCAACGTCTCGATGAGTGCGATAAGGGCCCCCTCTGGGCAACACAATGGATCCACACGGACCTAAATGAGACCTGCTTCCGCACGTCTACCCACATTTCTATCCTGTGATGGCCAGCGCTGGAAAATGGAGGCTACACAAAGACGATGAAGGGATGCCGTGTATATCAATCACAGGCGCAATGCGAACATCACCAACTGCAGCGCTAGTAGACATTTGTGGCAAAGAAATCGTCAGTGAGACTTGAAGCACTCTCGCAATGGAGCTAACAGCGTACAGGCAACGCCAGTGTACCTAACCCCGATCGTGGACTTCAACATTAAATACAGAACCAGAATGCCGAGGAGAGACGAACTCGGTCCTGAACAATAAGAACGCCAAGGACGTCTACACAGATGGAGTGGATTCAAGCCCGGATTCAGATCAGCCGGTTTACTGTAGTGTAGTCCAGGCAGAACCTATGGCTATTCGTGAAGCCTCTGAGTGGCCGTTGATGAGAACAACGACGTCAAATGAGAGCATCGTCATCGACAACGACAGTCAAGCAGCAATTATGGCGCTCGAATCACCATTTGTACGATGCAGGCTCCGCCGTAGGTCTGCTTAAGGAGACATCAAAGACATTGCAGCTTAACGGTGTGCCGGGCTTTGCTGGGCAGAGAGATATTCCAGGCAACTGTGGAGCAGACCAGCTAGAGCAGCAGAGATTGGAAACAAACTCAAAAACACCAAAAATCACTGAGCTAGCTGGAACAACTTCCACACGTGCCTTTATGCGAAACAAATGCGGCCGAAAATGGACTTACAAAGAACCTAGAACCACGGTCATCCCCAGGCTAAGCGGAAACTTAGTCAGAGTCCTCACAAGAAACTGCCCAATGGGTAAAGAAACGCCGCAAGACTGAGACTGGGACATAGAGTGACTTCTGTAGCAGATCCAAGACTAAGCCTCTGCCTCAGCGACTTCTGTAGCAGACACATGGACGAAGAAGAAGAGGAAACCCTCTCACATCTCTAGCCTCTCTAGCCTCCATTAGGAACCAAATCCTGGGAGAATACCCATCGAAACGGACTTACGTTGGTTTAGGTGGCTGACTGCTGGTTGGCAGCAGTCACACTTCAGGTCAGAGTTGGCCCGGACCCCTTTTTCTCCAAGCCAACCAATTATCTCCCTTTTGCTGAACCAGAGGAGTTGACTGATTCTGATGCTCACTTAGTTCTGTCAAGTGGCTTGGTGACGTCTCCTGCGGGTGAAGAGAGAGTCCTGCAATTGCATAGAAGGCCTGCAATACTCTCTTCCTCCTCTTCGTCTCCACAGCTTCTGCAGAACTCGTTATAGGAGAGGCCTAGACCGATTTTTGTGGTACACTTATACGCCGTTCTACTCAACCGAATGGCATGAGGCGTACCCCATTGGAAAGGTAATTTCGAGTAGAAGTGCACAGTGTATACATCACAGCACGCCTTTATGCACATAATCGTCGAATTTTAACGACGCGCGAGTCGCTATGGTTTACCGATGTATGGTTCCGACGTCACATCACCATACCATGCAGCCAACAGAAGCGATTTGAGGGCTTTTCTCACAGAGGCTGGATTACCACAACCGCCTGCAGACTCTCATTGCCGGTTCGGCACAAAAAATGAGCAGCTCCCGAAGGTCAGCCATTCACAACGACTCCCAGAAGCTCATAAAGCGAAAGAAGAAGCCAAAAACTTCGTTCATCTCTAACCTTTGCTCTTACGTCAGCTTAAGACAAATCCATCGTCATCGTCGTGGAATTTGTCAAAAAGAGTCCATGAGCAGCAACTCCAGCTAATAGCGACGTCTCAAAAGCCGTGTTCCTCGAATTCGCTGAATGTTACCAGAGGCAAGGATGGAAAGTTTGCCAGAGTCTTCCAAAGAAGTCGTTCACAGATGCCTCAGAATCACAATATGATTCGACTTATGGAAGTAGGGACAATTTGGATGACTTAGCAACCATTTGCAAGGGTCTTCTTCCAGCTTTCACTTCAATATTTACAACTGAAGCGTTTGCCATTCTCACTGCAGTTGAACATAACAAGACTTTTACCTTGACAGACAGCCTGTCATCTCTGACAGCTATTAAGAACGTCAACAATTGCAATGAGATCGAAGCCATCGGCGATAGACTCATCTCCAAGAGCGGAAAACTAGCCCAGGGCACTGCGGAAATGACGGACACGGCTCCAAAAGAACCTCTCACCTCTTGTCCATACACACAACCAAACAAGAGACATAAGAAACCGTCTACTCGCGCCATGGAAACACAAGAGAAAGCCTGATTGGTCAAACTATCGACACATCTACACTCAATATGTCGCATAAAACGATGCAAATATACATTTGCCACACCAGCACAACACACAGAAGCACCTCATCGCCAAAGAAGCGCCCCCGCTTTGCCACTTCGACGACGACAACCAGACACTTTCCATAAGTCATCCGGTCTCGTGTAAATCACAATCAGCTAGATGAACTCAAATGGTTCCAGTTCTCAACCGAAAAAAACCCCCAAAGAGTGGCAAATTACGCTCAGAATAGCTTAGAGAGCCCACATTGGGCCCAGATTAGACTTAAGAACACTTTATTGCGATCTTTCGACGATGTTCCGTCACCAGAAATATCAAACAGACTCAATGAATGCAAATGAACAATGACTTACCGAAAATCTTTATACACGATAAATTCGTGTTGGCGCTTATTCAGCTCGTCCTGAAACTTCGATTCGCCCTTCTTCAGACGTTTCGTCCCGTCGGCAATGCCTCGATCGATCGCCGTCAAGTCCTCATCGTGATTCTTGTAAGCGTTCAGCCAACTGAAACTGAATTCACTTTGATTTAGGACGATCTCATTGTCGCCGGATGGCTTCTGATCCGGCTGCTGAACCGGGCTTTGTCGCTGCAACAGTTGCTGTCTGCTCTCGAAGGAACGCTTCGCCGACATAACTTGCCGCTGAAACGTATCGAACTTGTTGACGCCAACATTCGTCATGGGATAGTAGTAAAATGTCGACGGTATCTCATCGGATGTCTTCAAGTCGAACTGCAGCTGAGATATGGAGCCCTTGGAACCTGAAAAACGAGTACATCTGTAATATTCACTGCTCAACGCAAGTGCGGAGTAATTGATGATGAATACCTGCCCCAAAGTAGAAGAAGTCATTCAGAGGGAATATCTTGTCGATTGTTAGATCGGATATCGTCTCGGGCGGCAGTCGAGATGCGTTTAACGAAAATATTGCATAGGTTCCTGTTGATGACACCAGCGCAAGCAGCCGATTAACGTGCTCGTTACCAATGATTTGATAGGCTTCGAAGAGCTGAAATGGAAAGGGGAAATTCGAAATTCATTGTAGTTTCGTTCAGTGCAATAAAGTTTCGTTCAGTATTTAATTTTTTTTTGTCTTCCAACTCGGTTTTGTTTCTTTGCGACATTCTCGCTGTGTCTCGGGGTTTTGGGCGACACCTTTTGCTGAATATCCTATACTTAATGCCCAGTTTAGGATATTCAGCAAAAGGTGACGATTTGATACTGTGAATGTACACAGCGATTGTAAGGCCAGTCTTGCCACACGGCAGTACCTGAAACCCACCAAACCTAAAGCTGCTGACTAGACACCAGAGGCTAGGTGTTACGGGCTCAATGTCGACTACCCTGACCGCGGGCCTAGAGGTGTTACAGGCTCAATGTCGACTACTCTGACCGCGGGCCTAGAGGTGCTACCAAATCGTCTACAACTCGACATCTGCAACGCAAGCAAAGAGTCAGCGTTTAGATTGAATTCTTCTGATGATGCTGTCTCTCAAGCTCCTGTGTGCATGCCGCTAAGTCGAGGCCACTGAATGGACTACAAATTGAACAGTCCGAGAGCGACTACATCGACGAATGTTATTTCCCGTCGAGGGAGGAGTGGATCACAAGAGAGCCCACCAATAATTCCACCATCCACATGTGCAAACGGGCCCAGTTGCAGGCATTTTCCCCGAATTCTTAAACGTGCACTGCTCCATCAGGATGCCAGTGGCCAGTGTGGCAGTGTTTACAAAGCGGAAGTTCTGCTCCTGGTCCTGGTAGTCAAAGAAGCTGCCAGAATGTGTGTTTCCAGCGGAGGTCCTGGTAGTCAAAGAAGCGGCCAGAATGTTGGAAACACCACCGGCTGAAATTACCATTCCAATTGACAGCCAAGCGACGATAAAAATGAAGTCCAAGACGGTCGCGAAGTGCAGCGAAGAACTCAAAGTTCGCACTCTATAATAGCCGACAATGTGACAGCAGCTGAACTAGCCAGAAAAGGGGCCAAAATCGGCGCTATCCCAGGCGAACTGCTGGCAGATGTCACATTTGAACTAAAACTGAGCGCTCTCTAGACTGACTGTTTGGAGAAGCTAGTCCCTGGCTGTAGCGCCAACCATATACCGGGGCAGGTGTTAAGCCATGCCAAACATAGATTAAATGTCTTCTTTCTGTCTTCTGAAGGTTTCCCTTCGTAGTACTTTTTCCGTTAGAGCCAACAATGGCGACAGACTGAGAGATTGATCGAACTGACAGATTGCTCAAACTGACAGAATGGTCGAACTGACAGATTGCTCCAACTGACAGATTGCTCGAACTGACAGCTTGCTCAAACTGACAGATTGCTCGAACTGACAGATTGCTCCAACTGACAGATTGCTCGAACTGACAGATTGCTCGAACTGACAGATTGCTCCAACTGAGAGATTGCTCCAACTGACAGATTGCTCGAACTGACAGATTGCTCGAACTGACAGATTGCTCCAACTGAGAGATTGCTCCAACTGACAGATTGCTCGAACTGACAGATTGCTCCAACTGACAGATTGCTCGAACTGACAGATTGCTCGAACTGACAGATTGCTCCAACTGACAGATTGCTCGAACTGACAGCTTGCTCAAACTGACAGATTGCTCGAACTGACAGATTGCTCCAACTGACAGATTGCTCGAACTGACAGATTGCTCGAACTGACAGATTGCTCCAACTGAGAGATTGCTCCAACTGACAGATTGCTCGAACTGACAGATTGCTCGAACTGACAGATTGCTCCAACTGAGAGATTGCTCCAACTGACAGATTGCTCGAACTGACAGATTGCTCCAACTGAGAGATTGCTCCAACTGACAGATTGCTCGAACTGACAGATTGCTCCAACTGACAGATTGCTCGAACTGACAGATTGCTCGAACTGTCAGATTGCTCGAACTGACAGATTGCTCCAACTGAGAGATTGCTCCAACTGACAGATTGCTCGAACTGACAGCTTGCTCAAACTGACAGATTGCTCGAACTGACAGATTGCTCGAACTGACAGATTGCTCCAACTGAGCGATTGCTCCAACTGACAGATTGCTCCAACTGACAGATTGCTGCAAAACAGCCGCTCAAAGAAGGAGAAAATGTCCAGGAAATTCGTTAATTAACGATGCGCAAGGTCAGCTTCTTGTGGAAGACGCAACGGCATCACACAGGTGGCGACAATATTGCGAAAGGCCCTTTAAATCAACAGTTTCCTTTCGGCTATGCTTTCCAAGAGCCGTCCCCAACTACGATGAAGTAACCGGCGTTACAGTCGAAGAAGTTAAAGATGCTGTCGAAGGCTGTCTCCAGGACCGGACGAGAGTCCGCTGAGTTTCTGGAAAAAAGAAGATGAGAGACATCGGGTTCAAATGGCTCATGATTTTCATCTCCAAACTTATGAGAGGCGATGCAGTCAGTGGAGGGAATGTTACCTGCTTCCGTTGGACAAAGGAGAAGGCGTTTTATTTGAATGTACGTGGAACAAACTACGGAACTGAACAAGAGCACCGAGAAGAGAATCGTTGCATTGCTCTGAAGATTCGTTGCATTGCTCCGAAGTCGTTGTACGATTGTCATTGGCTTCCATGGCATTTGTTCGAAAAGGTTCCTCACGTTCCACATCGGTTTCTTCATCAGACATTGAATCATCGTCAGAATTGGAAGGACTACAGTCACTTCAGCCTCCAACAGTCGTTGCAGTTCCTTTGCTAAATAATAAGAAAACATTCCAAGAAACAAACACGCTACCAATGGGATTTGGAAGTCATTTTTTTCTTTACTAATGGGACAAGCCTTCGACTTCGACCAGGACAAGTCTTCGACTTCGACCAGGACAAGCCTTCGACTTCGACCAGGACAAGCCTTCGACTTCGAGCAGGACAAGCCTTCGACTCCGAACCAGTGGGGCAACGCAATGGAAGACGCCCATGGAACCGATGGCGCACACAAGTCGAGGAGGACGACCTCAATCAATTTGGCGCGCGACATTGGAGGCAGCTGGCTAAAGATCGTGCCAGCTGGAGAAGCTTGTTGGTTGAGGCTTGTTGGCTGAGGCTTGTTGGCTGAGGCTTGTTGGTTGAGGCCCAGGTCCACCACTCCGGACTGTAGCGCCACTGGAAGAAGAAGAAGAATGGGAGATATAGATCCTCGAGTGATTTCGATAGCCATTGTGTCATCATCGGCACTACAAGCGCTCTTGGCCTCCTTCAACAAGTCTCTCCATCGAACCCTGTTTGCGGGCCGATGTCATTCTGTCTGGCATCCCTTGGCTGCGTGCGTCATGGTCTACGCCATCCTTCGTCCAGCCCAAGCAGAGTCTACCCCGCTGCCGTCCTCCATGAAATCGGTCACCAACGGTTTTTCCGCAGCAGGTGCCCACGCCACCGGAGTCTACCGAAGTTTTTCTTCTTTATCGCATCCGCTTCTAGGTAGATAGCTAGATGTGCTGACAATCGCGTGTCTAGCAAACCAACACCCAGAGTTGGTCAAGCAATTAGGGTAGAGGAGCACGAATGGTTCTGGCGTCTCCGGAATTCCCCTCGAACGCCGGCTAAGAGTTGCGAGTGCCTTTCACAGAGCACCCACGTCTCGGATCCATGCATGAGTACTTGTACAGCAGTTGCTTCGATGTTATGGATGGGATTCTGGATTTAAGGAGCATTGACAGACTATAGTAGGCTTTGTTGGCTTTGAGGAGCCGCCCGCGTATTTCCTCCTCAATGTTGTTATCGTTGAAGGAGGGCACTACTCTTCAAATTCGTGCTCCTCTACTCTGATTGCTTGACCAACTCTAGGTGTAGGCGTTCTTCTTTTTTCATTGTTTGCTCGACAAATACAGCACATCATTTTCTATCAATTACATGCCTTTCGGGGAATCTTCGAACGTCATTCGGGACGCTTCATTCGATTTGCTTCAAATTAAAACAATGGAAATGCAGTTCGTAGAATCAAGGACCATGGAATACCACGCCCTGTTGGGTGGAAGGGGGTGGTAGTTCTATAATAAGACCCCAAGCTGTTTTCCTCTCTCAAAAGCTCTGCTGTTCTCAGAGCTTTGACAGATTTTTTTTTTTTAGTGAATCTGCGCGTTTGCTTAAATCACAGCCTCTTGTCTGTATTTGCTAAATACATGGCCATCGATTGCCATCCCGATCTCGTACGATACAATCTGTTGAGTGTGTGCACAGATGGTTGAAGGACAAGTGGATAGATACAAGAAGCAAAATGTGTATCATTTTTCTCCGATTTCCCTGGTATGCTCTGGCGTGGCAACAACAACGTGGGGTGGGACATGTTGCACCATAATCGCCCACGTTGAACAAAACAAGTGAAAATTCGCGCTAAGGCAATCTGACACCCCCAGACGGAGCACTGTATCCGAGATCTAGCGTTGAATGAAGATATTCTTCTTGTTTTTTTTTTAAAAGAAAACCACTGGTTGCCCAGTTTTGACAAATGTTCAGAGGCCTCGAAAAAGAGCTAGAGTAACGTGTTTCACTGGCTCATCAAGTGGTTGCAGAAAACGCTGAAGGTACACACCTCAGGCTCCCGGATCATCGGACAAGAGGGGAGCACCTCGGCGATTCATTAACAGACTAGTGACAAGTGCAAGACAAGTCGACATTAATTGAGCAAACGAGGGGAGTTTCACGTTGGTTTTCAGCGGCAAATCAGCCATGGACAGTGTACCGGAGAGAACTGTGCAAAGGAAAGTGCATTTAACGAAGGAAGAGAAGCATTTGGTTAACAAAATGATTAAGATCAGGGAGACGATACAAAGCGCACAGAGCGCTGCTGGTCCCAGCAGTAAGATACCGTAAGGGACAAGCTGAAGGGAAACCGAGTTCCAGTGCATCCTCTAGGCAAGTGACGAGGTGAAATGGTGTTGAAAGAAATACAAGAAATGCAAAAAAAATGCCAAAAAAGGACGCACAGTGGGACGGTTTACATGGAAAAGCGGACAAAAATGGACGGTTAGTCAATCATACGCTTAATATTACTTTTTCATGGATATTTGTTCAGATTCTGTTAGCACGTAAGTAACTTGTAGATTTTAAATAAATAAATAAATAAATAAATAAATAAATAAATAATTCAATAAATAAATAAAAAAAAACCGAGACCACTGTACCGACGTCAATGAAATTTGGCACACATTGCAAATGGGACGAGTTTTGTCGCATGGACAAACAATTATAGCGGTAGCTTAAATATTAAGGCAGAAAATCAAAATTTTATTGCAAAAAAAAAAAATGAGGTTAAATTATTTTTTTAATGCGAAAAATATGTTTCTAGTCTCATTTCTGACGTTGATTACGTGTTATTTATTCAATAAAATGATTTAATATATTTTTTATTCTATATTCATGCCGATCATTGGAAACGGTGGTCAGAATTGCCGTGTTTTGCTGTCGTTGAGAGGGCAAGTGAACAAACGTCGGTAAGGAAGTGTTCATGATTTGAATCGGCACTCTGTACAAATTGTGACGTTTGTCAAGCGCAACCACAAAAGAAAACAGTTGGAATTGAAGAAGCAATTAAGGAGAGAACAGAAGGCACCGAGTGGAGGCGAAAATGAGCAGATTTTGTTCACTCCTTTCGAAGAGGAGGTCATTGAGCTGACATGGCCTTAGAGGACTGCGTTGATGTGCTTGCCAAAGCGGCGCTAAAGGGATGAGTTGAAATGGTGGTTATTTCATCAAAGGACATAGAAAATGCCAAAAGAAGGACAAAAGAAACGCCAAAGAAACCAGTTCTGAGGCCAGTAGAGAGGCAACTCAGAATACAGGAACAGTCCGAAGAAACAAACTCATGTGCACCCATTTGCCATACTCCTTATTTGTTGACGGATGTGTCGGCAATCGTCCTTTGCCCTTAAACGGCGACGTGGCACACAACTCAACCACCTGCCTGCTGGCACACTAGATCGACGACGGTAATCAATGACAGCCCAGGGAGGCAATTGAGCAACAGAGTCATCTCTCGAAGCACCAAGCTGACTTTATAGAACACACTGACCATCGGTTTCAGATATGGACGCTACTGAAGTCGGATGAAGAGGCTCTTGGTCGTTTTGAGAGAAGAGTTCTGCGTCTGGAGGAGGAGACTCAACAGCGAACAACGGCGTCTTCGAATCCAACTCTTAAGACGGCTAGGTCATATAGACCAGATGGACACCACAGCTACGGCCGGAGTTTTCGATTCCGCTTGTCAGACGACGTGGACGTGGGACGTGGGACCAAGTGCAAAAACTCGCCTGGTTGCGCTTGGGCATCGCTCGGGAGGAGTAAGAGTCGATGGCGAGCTATGCTTCGATGGTCGGCATCACCACAACTACCGGGGCGTGCCTTAAATGCGACTGCATTCGTTGTAAGCGACCGCTGGGACTGACCCAAGACGAGGTGGTTGGACCAACGCCGGCCTGGAGATACGCTTAGCAGAGAAAGTCTGCTAAAACAAGGAACTCCTGATGATTAGAGCCGATGACCCAGGAGCGAGTGAGATCTCTGGCACGTGCATCACCCCCGGAAGACGATGATGGAATTTAGAGTTCTTCTTCGAGACTCCTCCTCCATTTTTAGAGTTTCCCTACGCGACGGTTTTCGATTTCGATTCCCAGCCATTGGGATAACGCAACAGAGGACGCCCTCGAAAGAGATGGCGGACACAAGTGGAGAAGGACCTCAGAGAAGGTGTGAGCAACTGGAGGCAGCTGGCGAAAGATCGTGCTGGCTAGAGAGGCTGTTGGCTGAGGCTTGCTGGTTGAGGCTCAGGTCCCCCACCCCGGACTGTAGCGCGCCAGACAAAGAAGACAAAGAAGGCGGAAGTCGCCCTTGATTATAATAATGTGGCGCTACAGTCCGTAGAGGGCCACGGCCATGCTTCTCAGCAACCCCTCGTGTTGCGCTGTTCTATTGTTCTCTCACAAGGGGATTACGCAAGCGAAAGGTCCATCACACGGCACGTGGCGCTTTTGAGAACTTTGCGTTAATAGATGGCAATTTGTCAACGCGGATAATGGAAAGAAGGAAGTTTCAAACGTCGCACCATCGATCTTTGTTGAACACAACGAGGCAACAGTGACAACCAGTCAACAGTGCCAAGGAGTCCACAGTGCCAACGAGGCAACAGTGACAACCAGTCAACAGTGCCAAGGAGGCAACAGTGACAACGAGGCAACAGTGCCAACGATTTCGACTGCAATTCATTGACAATTTAAACGAAGGCTTCATCTCTGGGGCGATGCTATTCCTGATCCTAGGCGCGGGAGTATGGATTCCCGTTCCTCTGGCAATACAAGAAGAACAGGGAACGGGTGTAAATGAGAGATTAAGGCACGATGAGAGGCGATAGTCAACCAATAACACTCCACCTTCCTCTAGACATCTGGGCGACGTTGACAACTAAGCATTTTCCCAATGCTGCCCGATAAACGTCAACTATTCGCGTCGCCAACGAATGCATGCCACACGCAACCACCGATTCGCGCCCGGACCGTAGTTTGCAAAAATTTAGTTTCGTTTTTTTTTTTGTAGAGTAACAAGCAGACGTCCAAGAAAAGCGGACAAATTCCCCGGCAATGTGTCGCAAGGCTGCCATTCTATAGCCGAACCCCTCCTCTACAGCGAATAAGTACAACCTAGACAGATGATGGGGAACAATATCGATTTAAAAAGGCAATTCGATTTTTCGAACTTCAAGCGCATTTCGAATATGATTGAACAAATTAAGGTTTATTACATACCGCCAAGACAGATTCCCTTTGTTTGAACTTCTGCTGCACGATTTGCAGATCCGTCGAGCTTTGATTCATCTTGACCGACGCAGATATTGTGGGTATTGCAGATTTAGATGTCCCCGTCGCCGTGAGACTATTTTCGAAATTCATTTTCTGAAGCTATTACTGGCTTCAATTCCTGTTGAATTAGAATTAGAATATTAATCGATAAATATGCAATGTCTGACACACTCATACCTACATTTGTCTTCGCAGACAAAACCGAGAACAACGCCCAAGCCGCCGATTTAGTCGATAAACGATAAACGATAAACCAACCAACGACCGCCACAGCCCAGCTTTGCTTTCGTTTTTTTTTTTTTCCCCCAATAAAATGCAGTGTTTTGTTGTCAATTTAGTCGAAGCCGATTCAATTATTTGACGCTAATCGCACTGAAACTACTATTCAATCGATTATTGATTTTTCCTATTCCATGCCAGACATCACATGGACGCTAGCTATTAACTCTGCCGAGATTATTCTAAATGATTTGCCTACTAACTATTGACGGATGTGAACTCAAGCATACCTAGGAGGACTATCCCATTGCAGAATTAAATTACATTTCCTTTTTACAACGCCCTGATACAAAAATTCAAAAAAAAAAAATCATTCATATCTTTGGGGTTGAAGTTTCGTAAAACATCACAACGTTATCGGGCGCACAAGTTCGCATTTTCCAATAGACTTCCAGTGGTATGCGTCCAGCGATCGAATGGAAAATTTGTTCTGTTCGCGTGCCATCAGAGCAGAGACTTTATGAATAACCAATAAATTAATGGATAAACTACTGGCGTTGGACGCAATTAGAAAACTTGTAAGCCTTCCAGAACTTGTGGTCGCTCGCCGAGTGCGCTGTCTATACAAAGGGTGTCACATAATTCAATCAAAAATTTAATGTTGCGTCATTTAATGGAAGGAACAGTGATGCCAATGCCAAGACAATGTGACAGCTGACATTTCGGTTGTAATTTCAGTCATATCTCGGTGACGGCTCGGTTGTTTCAGATGCGGTTTGTTCAGCACACAAAGTCGCTTCTTTTGGGCCTTAAATCATGCCGCAAAATGTCGAAGAAGGTGACCTGAAATGGTTGAACTGAAGTGGTTTATTTTACAAAATCGGCCATATCTCGAAGACGGTTTGTCTCTTTTAGATGTGGTTTGATGCGTTTGATTCAGACGCACCTTTTCTGTCCCCAACCATGTTGCCACGACATCTAGAAATGAGCAAAAAATGACGCACCAGTTGACCTGGAACTGATTAATTTTACAAAATCGCAAATATCTCGAAAACGGTGCATTTTACGGCGATGCGGTTTTTGGCATATGGAATTTTGCCACATTTGCTCCTTGGTTTGACGCTTCTTTTGACACCAAATTTGTTCGATTCCGACCAGTAGAATGAGTTGTGTCTGGAAAGGTCCTCAAAAAACACTCATCTTACAAAATCGGGCATATCTCGAGAACGGTGTGTCTGATGTTGGAGGTCTAAATACCCATCGGTAGGGGTTGAAAAGACGCCAACTTTGTCTTGCCACGCCCACCAGAATATTGTTGGTAAAAAAACAATGGCATCCCTATTAAAATATCTGGCAACCGAATATTCTTCTTCTTCTTCTTCTAGTCCGGGGTGGATCTGGGCTTCAGTCAACAAGCTTCTCCAGCTGGCACTATCTTTAGCCAGCTGCCACCAATTTCGCACGCCAAGTTCGTTGCGGTCCTACTCCACTTGTGTGCGCCACCGGTTCCGTGGGCGTTCTCTTGGTTCGGATTCGACGACTCTTTGGGCTAGAGCAGTGTTGTCCATGTGCCCAGCCATATTAGGCGTTGAATCCGCAGACGACTGACAAGGAACATTGTTTGAACCTTCTTCTCCAAAAACCATCAACGGAAATAAGACTTTTCGGACTTCTTCATCTGCTCTTGGGATTGTCAAGGCTTCCAGCGCCATAGAGCAGGGACTTCAAGGATGATCAGGGACTATTATGTTACCCACATGAACCACTACATTGGTCGCGGGGGCAATGCACGCACGAGAGATCTCCAAGCCACTCGACTCTAACACGGCAGGAGTTATGCCCAAGCGCAACCAGGCCAGTTGTTGGACGTGGTCCAATCACCTCGTCCTGGAGCCGCCAAGCGGTCGCGTCTACCTGTTGGAATCGCATTCAAGACACGCCTCGGAAGTTGTGATGATGAGGACATTCGTGCCACGTGACCAAGCTATCGAAGCATAGCCCTTTCTGTGCAAAGAAGCAGCTGCTCTACATTGTGTTCCTTGTGTCTCTCACCCTATCCCTGCAAGTAACTCAAGTAACAATCAAGCAGCTTTGTATTCACTTTGCATTCAAATTTGATAACCATCGGTGAGAGTTGGAACAACAAACTGACTTGGCTTTGACACCAAGCTCGGCCTTCCTGGTTACAGATCTTCCAAGTTGTCCCACAAGAAACCCCATCATTACTCCTCCCATCACTCGTTGAAAAAGACTTGAACTTCTCCACCTGCTTCAATGGGACTCCATCAAACATTGAACAGGCACCATAACCTCTGATTTGTCCACGTTCAACCTTCATCCCAGCCTCTGCACATACGGCAACAGACCTATCGAGTGAGCGCTGGGGTTTCCTCTGAATGAGGATGTGAGGATAAGTCCTCTTCCAAAATAAGATGGCTTACCCTCAACTGTCCCGATGTGAAACATTCCCCGCCTTGGCAGCGCTCCAACATCTAGTCCATCTAAACATGTGTAGTGAAAAGGAGAGGTGACAAAACGCACCCTTGGCAAGGTCCGACTTCCTCAGACTTACCTTTTAAATATTTGCCACGACGCGCCACGCCACGCCACGCCGCGCCACGCCACGCCGCGCCACGCCACGCCACGCCACGCCACGCCACGCCACGCCACGCCACGCCACGCCACGCCACGCCACTGATAAGCAGCAATACAAAATTCATAAAACAGTCTTAGGAGAGGTCAAGTGCAACTTGTAACCAAGCAGTGCAGCTCTGCCGCCTTAGACATTTCAACAAAGTGCAAAAAGTAGCGCATTTGTCATCACACCTTAACGCTCGACCATCTATTGTGCAACTGTCCCGTGACAAGGCAACAAACTTCAGAAACAATATTCCGCCCCTACAATCCCTCCTGGACTCCACACTCAATCTCGAGCAATCGTTCCCATTTCCTCTACTAAACAACAACATGGCACATAACCAAATCTAAAGCAAAACTGTCACATGGGCCTAGTCCCACGTCAGATAAAACAAATGATCAATCATTTGTTTCTAAAACTCCACAATTTAGCGAATGTCAGGGAAAATAAGAAAAGCTCGAAAGATGCAGCTGCAGTTCTAGACTATTAGTGGGATAGCAACTGAACTGAACTGCATATATTTTGAATCTGACGTATGACAGGCAGGCAGTGCGCCAAGCATTTGAAACGCCAAATGCACAGTCATGTCCATATGAGTGACATTGTCCCAATCGCGTCACGGACGTCACACTTCTGAATAGTTTCAGTCTAATGTCCCAATAATACTGCTTTCAGCGGCTAAATTCAGAAGCCAGATCTGCAATTTACGCTCTAACAGCTAAATCCAGAAGAAAGATGTGCAAACTCACGCCATTACAGACATCATTCCATTCGCAGCACAGTCGTCATGTCAAACGTCAAACAGTGGTTGTCAACAAACTCATGATGTGTGAATCCCGCTCCAAGTGGTGAAATCATTTAGAACAAGGTAATCAATTTCGCACTGGAAGGTCTCCTCCAAAGTTCACCACAGCTCTGAGTGTGTATGCTCTTCTCCTTCTTCGATATTCCAATTCATGTATACTACAGTTATTCACGTTCATGTACATGCCTAGATAAATGCATATGATGTGTTTTTGTGACCATTTTTTTTCTTCTCATTTTAGTTTTAAAAAATGGTTGAAAATTTCAAGGGAAATCAAGTACAGTCTACACACCAAATGATATCAGATTTTGTTAGGAGATTCGATGTCTCTTAAGGGGAATTATGTGCTCATATTTTCTCTTGAACTTCGTATATTGGATACATGAATTGATGGAACAATAATCATTGTTCTTTTTTCTTTGTTTCAACGTAATACGCAGTTAATGCTGAGTACATAGAGTGCATATATTTCACTTGCATACAGTAAAAGCTCGCCAATTTCGGAATGATTGGAGGGGAATGTCATTCCGAATGGTCGAGAGAGTTCTTGTGTATGCACTAAAATGCGTCCCTATCGAGGGAAAAGTGCAAGGACTTGATTATTTGGCCGGATTACTGGGATTGCCCGGCAGTTCTCCTCCATTTTGTATGGTCTTTTCCCGACGTCTACATGCGAATTGTCGGGACATTTTGATATGGTTACCTCCGACTTCTCTAAGATTTGAGATCGATCTGCTGCCTCAACGTCTTCAATCATGGCATTATTTAATTGTTGCTAATTCAACCTAAGTCTACCATGAAACATTTCAAACCGACTTCTTTCTCATTTATTCGGAAAAAATCTCATATATTCCTAAAAACATTTTTATTTTCTTTTGTTGCGAATAACAAAGGGGCTTTTGCTGCACATATGTACATATCTCAGAAAGTCGCATAAAAGCTCCCCCTGCACTATGCACACACATGCATTTCTAATTGGGTCATCCTTTTTTCCCGGATAAAGGAGCAAGCTTTGGCATAAAGCTCGAATAGGGAGCGCTTTTGCATGCGTTTTTTTTTATCCACTGCACTAGTGGTGTACACATTGAGCTATTTGCCTGCATGTCATTCAAAGCTCTGCTGGTTATCTGGTGCATACTCCACCTTGAAGAGCCTGCGACGGTGAACTCATTTAAATTTTGTTCATTTTGTTACTAAATTGAATTTGAATGAACCCCAATGCTGATCAGCTCTGGTGTATGATTATTGTTGAGGGCAAAATTTACACCGCCACCTTTACATCTATTGTGCCCCCGTATTCATACCTTGCGCTGTCTTAAGAGCTCCCCTCCCTTGCAACTCTTTTCTGAGTCGTTTTGAGGGTTATTTGCTCCTATTGAGCGAGGGTGGAAGAGACTTCTCCTAGAGTATTCACTCATAGCCTTGTGGCGGCCCGTGACGTTGTGAGTATGTGCCTCGACTCCTACGCACTTGGACCTACATACGTGTCTAGGTTCGATTCCTGGTACAACAAGAAATGCTTTTCACTTCCCCACCTCTTTCATCAGTCACTGACAAATGCTCAACGAGTATCCCTGTCTAGAAACAGCTTGTCAAACATGGCCGTTCGGAGTCGGGTAGGTCCCTTCTCACTAGCGAGGGAACAATAGCACGCACAATACGAGTGGTAGGAATCTGAGAATGACAGCTGGTTCTAGTGACTTCAGATTCAACAGTTGTCTGGGTGTGATTTTTTTTTTTAAAGCTAGACTGAAGCACTCAGACTCACAACTAGTCCATTGTCACTACCAGCTGCAACCCCGGTAGGTAGACTGTCAGGGCATCGTCAGCACGCTTGTGATACCTTTAGTCAGATTACTACCCCTGATCGACAACTCCAGTGAGAGGCAGTTCAATTGATCCAAACGGCAAATGATGACTTGACCAGATTTGGAAACCAGTAAGAAGCGTGGCTCTCACTGGAATTCTAACTGGGATTCCCCTAACCAAGGGCAGGCCCTTGACCAACTGTGCTATCCAGTACATAAAGCTACTCTGCTCCTACTTACTCAGCTGCTTAAGCTTCTGTAGACATTCCCACACGAGCCTATATTCGATGACATTGGAGACTAGTGCCAGGACTCATCACCTACTCCGTCGTAGGTTCCTACACCTAGTCGCCTACTATTTCGATAACCTCATTGAGTTAAACAGCGCCAGCATAGGCCAGCTAAATCGCTTCACTACAAGCACCAACTGGTTCCAATGTTAGGAGAAGTCAATCCGCCTGGTATCACAATGGGCCTACTCAGGCCTAAATGTGACTGCCCTTAGCAGTCAGCCACTGCAACCTAACCTAGTGACAGGAAAGCGCCACGCCTGTCTGACATCATTGCCATGTGTCACAGTTGGTAGAGCCCCTGTCAAAGATTGATCTGAGCGCATCTGTCCATGGCATAGACTTCTGCTTCAAAGAAACTGATGCATTTGCCCGTGGGTTCGAAGTACTCCTTGCCCATGTTCCTTCATCAGTTCTTCATCCATCCGTATACAATGAATGACGCTTATAAGAACACACGCTTATAAGAACACTCGCTTATATCCCATTCGTATACAGTGAATGACGTTTACAAGAAACACGCTTATAAGAAAGGCATGGTTATAAGATACCAGTTTAAAAGAACATTGGTTTCATATAACCATGCCTTTCTTATAAGCGTGTTTCTTCTAAGCGTCATTCGCTGTATGCGGATGGGATATAAGCGTATGTCTTACCTTATAAGAAACACACGCTTATAAGCAACATTGTTGCATTTTGGAGTTTCTTATAAGCGTCATGTGCTCAGTCTGTGGATGGTTTGGCTTCAGTTTTTCTCTGGTCCCGAGCTGAATGGTAACCTCCTTATGGAAATTGTGCATTCATCCTTCGGAATGGCCAGGAGTTGTAGATTTTGCATCGAATTGTGTCGATTTAAGGCATCTGTCTTTGCCTTGACTGCTATCGCTGGTGTGGTAGAAGCTATACAGCCCGTTTGTAAGATGTCGTTGGGAAGCTTTGCTCGTTTAGCAGATTTAGCGCGTTAAGGTAGCTTTGCCTCGAAGCCATGCAGCCCTTTTGTTAGATGTCGTTGGGCAGCTCTGATCGCTTTGTCCGGGGGGATGGTGTTTCTCTGGTTCCTGATTGCCTCGTTAGGACGGATGCTGATGTCTAGAAGCTGCTCTCAGGAACAGTGTCACAATATACTGTTGTAAGGGGATGGTGCTTTCGTCGGTCCCTGTCGAAGATGAGACCTGTACATATTCGCAGTATTTTCCTTTCGAAAATTGCTAGCTTCTCCATGCTGGTCTTCGATATCGTGTGCCACATTGGAGAGCCGTTCATTAAGACCGGCCGTATTAGCTGCTTGTGGAGTAGTAGCTTTGTCCTCTGGTTTAATCCATTTTCTTTACGCATCAAAGGGTAGATGAGATGGAAGCCTAGGTTGGCCTTCTTAAGGGTCCGCTTCGAGTGGCTGTTGAACTACAGCCTTTCCGTGAAGTTAACGCCAAGATACTTGACCTCGAAACAATTCAATACACTTGTCTCTTTAGTTCTATTCGTTTCGTTCGATCATTTGATTTTGATATCCATTCCTGGTACGACAAGAAATACTTTTCACGACCTCACCTCTTTCGAGTCTAACTGTCTAGAAAAAGCTTCTCAAACTTGGCCGTTCGGAGTCCCTTTCACTCGTGATAGAACAATAGCACGCACAACACGAGTGGTTGCTGAGAAGCTACGCCCTGCCGCTCTACGGGCTGTAGCGCCACCCATACTATTATTATATATATTATATCCACATCATGGGCTGCACTCTCATGACCCTCCTCAAGAGGTTTCGATGACCTTGCGCACTACAGACTCATGGATATGCCTTCTGACGCAGGGACACCAGACCAAGGACATCACCAGTCGACTTTCCCTGCACTCAGGACTGGCTCTGACCAGAATATGAGCCAGGAAAAGAATGTAGTCGAATCTTCACTGATGGCTCCAAGAACAGGGAAGGGTCTGGCGCTGGCGCTTTCATGGAGGACGACAACACTCGACTGCACACCTCGTTATGTAGGTAAATTTGCGTCGGTCTTCCAAGCGGAAACCTATGGCCACGAACTGTATTGTGAAGAACAGGTGGAAGGGGCGAAGTATTTGTGTCTGTAGCGACAGCCAAGCTGTGCTTAAGGCCCAGCTTAAGCCTTTAACAACTTCCAGGTTAGTCCAAGAATTCAAGTCTTCTCTAAATTAGATCGGCAAGACTTGTCTCGATTCCATCAAACTCTCTCTCTCCACTGGGAGACTTCCCCCACGTCCCGGAAACTACAATCAACCACAAATTCATCAAAATCTCTCCCCAAGATGAGAACAAACCATTCTCATGTAAGAGTGTGGCTGAGTTCGTAAACGCAATATTAGCGCAGTACTGCAACGTCTAGCGTTTTTAATTGCAAAACACTTGACAATGATGCAATGCATCGCGTTCTAAAACGTCATCTGAAAGCAGTCGCTGCTGCAAACAAAAGCCACCAGCGCATCACAGATTATCGTGATTCATCGCAACATCAACAAATCATTGCACAGCATCACAAAGGCAGTGATGCTTACCCGATGCGCATTTTTTTTGACGTTTACGAACTCAGCCTGTCATCAGACTGAATAAAGCAATCGATGCAATGAGCAAGGAGTACGAAAAGATGGCTCTACAACGAGATGAGAACATTTTAATCGGCACCAAATGGCAAACGATCGCAGAAAAGTTTCTAAATCATTCTAACCTATACCTCAGTCAATTTGAACGCCACTTTAAACTCGTCGAAAGGCTTGATGACGGAAGTTTGGTAGCGATCAAAGGGGAAGAGCATAAGGCTTGATGACGGAAGTTGGTAACGATCAAAGAGGAAGAGCATGAGATTGGTTGGTCGTTCGCTTATATCTGTATACATCTCAATGACATCTGTGTCTAACACGGAGCTTGTCTAATGAACACACCAACCGTAGAGACACTTGAGGAATTAACACCCGACAAGGCTTCACTGAGGTGTATACAGATCCAACAAATCTCATGTTCTTCCCCTTTGATCGCTACCAACTGCCGTCATCACTCGACATACAATACATAACTTGGTACAAGACCAAAGTCAAGGCATCCATTCCAGATCCAATGAGGTGTCAAATCGTCGTGGGCCACACGGACAATGATTGCTAAAATTCCAACCATCCACCCCATGAGCCATCAAAATGCACTAGAACAATGTGTTCGAGGCACATTCAAACATGCTCAGCATAGTACATACAAAACAAAGAAATCCTAACAATAGAAGTTAGGGACAAATGTAGCAAAACGCACTTGATAACAGACAAACCAATCCAACGAAGCCTATCCTTCAGACACAACAAATAGGGTGTTTTCATAAAGTCGACAATCTCCGGTAGTAAAGGGTGATTTTTGAGCTATTATCTTTTTGGCAACACTGGTTTAAACAGCTGACGCACGTTTCGTGTTGTGTTTCACTGTCAAACATCTTCAGTTTGGTCTATAATTTAACCATGAATCGTCCTACAAACGAACAACGCTTGTAAATTATTGAATTTTATTATCAAAGTGCGTGCTCTGTTAAGAAAGTTCATTGCGCGCTTCTTTCATTAAAATTGTGTTCAGCGACAATGCTCATTTTTGGCTCAATGGGTACCGTAAATAAACAGAATTGTCGATTTTGGAGTGAATATCAGCCAGAAGCATTGCAAGAGCTACCAATGCATCCAGAAAAAGTCACAGTTTGGTGCGGTTTATGGGCTGGTGGCATCATTGGACCGCACTTCTTCAAAGATGATGCGAATCGTAACGTAACAATGAATGGTGAGCGCTACCGTGAGATGATATCCAACTTTTTATTTGCCCAAAATGCAAGAGCTTGACTTGCATGACATGTGGTTTCAACAAGACGTTGCCACATGCCACACAGCACGCGCAACAATGGACTTATTGAGAGGCGAGTTCGGTGATCATTTTATTTCACGTTCACGGACCGCTCAATTGGCAGCCTAGATCGCTCATGTCTATACAGACAAGCCCGCTTCAATTGACGCATTGGAAGACAACCTTGAAGCATTTATTCGTGAGATACCGGCCGAAATGTTGGAAAGAGTATGCCAAAATTGGACAAAGCGGATGGACCATTTGAGGCGTAGTCAAGGTCAACATTTGGATGAAATAATCTTCAAACATTAAATTATATTGACCGTACTATCGATTCGAATAAAGATTTCATGCATTTTTCTGAATTTTATGTGTTTTTTTTTTTGAAAAACTTTCCTATAGCTTTTAAAAAACCTTTACTATCTGTGTCTGACACGGTGTGTGTCTAATAAACACACCAAATGAAGAGACACTTGAAGAATTAACACCCCACAAGCCTTCATTGAGGTGTATACAGATCCAACAAATCTCATGTTCTTCCCCTTTGATCGCTACCAACTTCCGTCATCACTCGACATACAATACATAACTTGGGACAAGTCCAAAGTCAAGGAATACATTTTAGATCCAATGAGGTGCCAAATCGTCGTGGCCCACACGGGCAATGAATGCGAAAAAGACAAAGCATGCGAAAATTGCAACCATCCACCCCATGAGCCACAAAAATGCACTAGAACAATGTGTTCGAGGCACATTCAAACATGCTCAGCATAGTACATACAAAACAAAGAAATCCTAACAATGGAAGTCATTGACAAATGTCTAGTCTGATTGAAGCTAAACGCACTTCAAAACAAATCCAACGAAGCCTATCCTTCATACACAACAAATAGGGTGTTTTCATAAAGTCAGAAATCTGCTCTAGTACAACCGCATTTCTTTTCTCATGCGTTTTTGAACACCCGCACGGTGCAGAATGCAGAATTCTATTGACATTTATGAACAGTATGTACTGCAGTTCATCTTAATTAGAACGATAGTAAATCTGCATTAATGAACATGGATTACCCAGTCCTTTGTTAGGCTGACATTTATGAAAATACCCATATTCAGCAAACAAGCCACCACCACGCGGCCTAAGACAACAAAGAAACGGGACAGCACCAAGAAAACCTAATCAATCTTCAAATGCACTTATCAATAAAACGACGAAAAGAAACGCAAACAAATGAACATCCTCTGCAGCCCAACTGAAATCCTTTCAACAACCGAATGACGAAAAGAAACGCAAACAAATGAACATCCTCTGCAGCCCTCCTCATCAAATCCTTTCAACAACCGAATGCCTATTTCCACCAAAAGCCACTCGCCTTCTTTCACCACGGCACAATCAACAAAATCACCAAATGCCTTCCTCAAATAACTAAACGAGCATATCCACCAAAAACAACACTAAAATAAATTCAGCAATACCAAAAACCACACTAACTGCAATCTTATTCAAGGAAAACAACTACCTTGTCTAAATCAGATACCAATGAAAATGTATCTACACAACTAACTGGTCAAATATCGTGGACTTCGCTTGCTGAAGAGAGAAAGGGTGGTGTTCTGCCCACCTTCTCGAAGATTCATAAAACAGTCTTAGGAGAGGTCAAGTACAACTTGTGAACAAGAAGTGCAGCTCTGCCGCCTTAGACTGAGACATGCACTTTTCAACAAAGCGCATCTGTACAAAAAGGAGTGCATTTGTCATCACAACTTAACCCTCGACCATCTATTGTGCAATTGTCCCGTGACAAGGCAACAAACTTCAGAAGCAATATTCCGCCCCTACAATCCCTCCTGGACTCCACACTCAATCTCGAGCAATTGTTCCCTTTTCCTCTACTAAACAACAACATGGCACATAACCAAATCGAAAGCAAAACATTTAAATGTCACATGGGCCTAGTCCCCCGGCAGATAGATTGATCATTTGTTTCTGAAACTCCGCAATTTAGTGAATGTCAGCGAACCTCAGAAAAGCCCAACTGTCCCCTACTTCCAATGATGCAGTTGCAGTTCTAGACTATTCATACGATTAGTGGGATAGCAACTGAACTAAACTGACTTATGGAAGTATGACAAGGAGGCAGTGCAGCCAAGCATTCAAAACGCCAAAATGGACAGCCATGTCCATTTGCGTGACTTTGTCCAAATGGCATCGTGGACGTCACACTTCTAAATAGCTTGAGTCTAATATCCCAATGATACTGCTTCCAATACAATTACAATTTTCACTCTCATAGCAAAATTCAGAAAGAAGATGTGTTAAATTCACACCATCATTCATATCATTCGATTCGCAACACAGCCTCTACTCATTGGCCGAATTCATTGATTGTGTTGGATGTCATTACTTGCTTAACATAGGATCATAGTGTGTGAAATCCACTTCAGGAGGAGAAATCAAGTACACCAAGCTATTCAATTGTGTATGGGGGAACCTTCTCGAAAGTTCACCTCAGAGCTGGGTGTATGCTTTTATCCCTCCTCCACTTCAATTCATGTACACATTTTTCACTGTCCATGTAATTGCCTAGACAACTGCTCATGATGTTTGTGTATAGGTAACTTTTTTCCTCTTGTTGAATGTGATTGTTGAACAAAGGAAATGAAGTACAGTCTATACACAATATTCAAAACATGAGAAGAGATTCAATATCTCTGGAATGTTCTTGAAGTGGACTCTCCATGGGACGAAATCTACCTAATCCATGCCTATTTCTATCTAACTCGACTTATTCTGGGATAATCTCTTCAATTTTCTGCACGAAAACGATCCATCCTCTTGTCGAAATTCCTCTCAGGTGGGAATTTGACTTAGAAGGAGGCTGCAAATTGTTTCTTTAGCCACCTCTTTCATTTGTTGTTACTTCTAGCATCGAATAATGTCATAATAACCACCATTTTGTTAGTTGTAGCTTATTACGCAGTTAATATTTCCTCCATAGATCACATATACTCCCTCCACACATAAATTGTTCACATCTTCGTATGACAGCATCCCCTCCACGCATACATTTCAAGTTGGACATGATGTGTGTGTATATGTAAGTTTTTTCTTTTTCCTCTTGTTGAATGTGCTTGTGAAACAAAGGAAATCAAGTACAGTCCACACACAATATACAAAGCATGAAAATAGATTCAATATCTCTAGAATGTTCTTACAGGGGGACTTTTCCTAAGACGAAATCTGCCTATTTCTCTCCAACTCGACTTATTCTGGCATATTCTCCTCATTATCCGATCTATCCGTCGTCGAAATTCCTCCAAATCGGTCAAACATGACTTAGAAAGAGACTTCATTTTGTCTCATTAGCTTCTTCTTTCGTTTCTTATTACTTATTCCATCAAATAATGGCATAATAACCACCATTTTATTAGTTTTACCATATTACGCAGTTAATATTTTCTCCATAGATCACATATATTCCCTCCATGCATACATTTTTCACTTCTTGTATGAGAGCATCCCCTCCACGCATACATTTCTACTTGGGTCCGCCTTTTCTCGGTAAAAGGCCAAGGTTTAAAATAACGACCGATGGAGTTAGAGTTCACCTCATTAGCGCTGTTCGTGTTGAGTGCGTTTTCTCTACGAAGCTGTTGATAGCTCTGTTTGCTTGGTGAATTCGTGTGCTCATTTGAGTGCGCGTTTTTTCAACTTTGTCGTCTGCTTTAATGATTTCTGATTTTTCACATGTTAATTGATATCTTTTTAAGCAAACAATGTAAGGAAGTATGAATTTATTTCTCTATAACCATTTAGATATAAAAAGGGTTTGCACTTTCAACAAAAATTAAATTCAAACGAAAGTCCGAACACAAAAATTTTAAATGCAGTTTTTTAAAGCAATTAGTTGTGTGCTTAAAACAAGAGAAAATTATGTGAAGATATCCCAAGCAACTATAGGCACAGTGGACCATAAAGCAAGAGTCTAACCAACGGCCCTCCTTTGTCTTCCAAAGCTTTTGACTCAGGTTTCTCTTCAGATTGTAAAGGGTGTTGTTTTTTTTTAGAGCGATGGAACTTAAAGTTGGCAGCACTATTTTAACTGGCGGCCATTTTGTCAGCTGTCAAGTGATTTATTTTAAGTTTTGGACTCAAAACAAGATTGCCTTTGATCCCAAAATTTTCATAAGCAAATTTGGTTCAGCGATGAAGCTCACATTTGGTTGAATGGATATAAACTGCCGTATTTGGAGCCTCAAGTGTATGTTGAGACACCGTAACATCCACAAAAACTGACTGTTTGGTGTGTGTTTTATGGGTTGGTGGAATAATTGGTCCGTACTTCTCTAAAAAAAAAACACCATGCTTGCCAGAACAGTTTACTGTTTACAGTAACCGCTATATCGCCATGATTATTGACTTTTTCGTTCATCAATTGAAGAATCATGATGTGCAGGAGCTGTGGTTCCAACAAGACGGCGCAGCATGTCACACAGCTTGTGCCGCAATGGATGATCTTGAAGGAAATGTGTTGCCAACCGGATAGTTTCACGTTACGAACCCGTGAATTGGCCTCCAAGCTCTGTGGGGATCTGTAGCTAGTCTACGCCGATAAGCCTGAAACCGATTGACCGCTTGGAGGACAACATTCGCCGCGTTATTGCCGATATTCGACCATAAATGTTGGGAAAAAACTCATCGAAAATTGGAACAGATTCCAGATTAGACTACGTCCGAGCCAGAAATCATATTTCAATTATAATGCCAGAGGATTGTCTTTCGAATAAAGTAAATATGATGTCAATTTAGATAAATCATCTTTGTTTTATTCCATTTCGTAGTACCCCTCTAAAAAAAACACCCTTTATTTCGTTAAATTCATTAAAAAAGACATATTTATTATAATTATTCCTTGCCAGTGTGTCTTCATTGTATTCGAATAAGTCTTCTCTCGCAGAAAATGATATTTGAGTGACGTCACACGATTTTGACAGAAAAATGATCGTATTGCCCTCAATTTTCCACCATCTTTCATCTCTTTTGACTGAGTTCGTACCTTGAGAAGCGCCCGTATAGAGTTATCTTTAGATCTTCTGTCTCTGACAACGTCAATTCAGGCGTTACTCAAGGCAGCCATCGTGGTCCACTGATCTTTGTTCTGACAATAAATGATGTTGGTCCCATTATTCAATATTCTAATCTGTATATTTACGTTTGCATAAACTACTCTCAATGACTCTACAATCATTCTACTTATGGTGTGACAAAAGCTCCTTAGAACTGAACGTCAACAAATGTCAAACGTCAAGCCCCCACTACTTTCTCGCAACGAGTCTATTCCCTCAGTCCCCAAAAAAGTGATTTGGGTGTCATTTGTGATAAGGGAGCTAAATAAATTTCTACTAACACATTATGCTCCAATCCAATCATAAACCGCTGGTCTAGGGAATTCTCAAGCCCCTACATTACAAAAAAGCCCTATTCATTACCCTTGTCAGACCCTTACATGGACATGCCAGCCAAGTCTGGCCAACAACCTTTCAAACGAATCACTGTGCCGTCTCCCATGGGCCGACAGCTTTAGACTACCTACCTACGAAGACTGGCTAAAATGGATAAGCCTGCAAGCCCTTGAAAGATGCCGTGAAGTCGCTGACTTTGCAGAGAAAAAAAGACTTTTTAGACAATTTAAGACAATTTAGCGAATGTCAGCGAACCTCAGAAAAGCTCAACTCGTCACGGACGTCATACTTCTAAATATTTTGAGTCTAATATCCTAATAATACTGCTTTCAGTGGCTAAATTCAGAAGGCAGATCTGCAATTTACGCTCTAATAGCTAAATCCAGAAGGAAGATGTGCAAATTTACGCCATTACTGACATCATTCCACTCGGACCACAGATTCTACTCTTTGGCCGAATTAATTCATTGTCTATAATGTCAAACGTCACACATATGTTGTCAGACAAATCATTCTGTGTGAAATCCCACTTAATGGTATACCCCAAGCCATGCGTTTGCCCTGGAACATCCCCACCAAAGTTCACCTTAGAACTGGGAGTATGCTTTAATCCCTCCTCCATTCCAATTCATGTACACATTTTTCACGTCCATGTAATTGCCTAGACAACTGCTCATGATGTTTGTGTATAGGTAACTTTTTTCCTCTTGTTGAATGTGTTGTTGAACAAAGGAAATGAAGTACAGTCTATACACAATATTCAAAACATGAGAAGAGATTCAATATCTCTGGAATGTTCTTGAAGTGGACTCTCCATGGGACGAAATCTACCTAATCCATGCCTATTTCTATCTAACTTGACTTATTCTGGGATAATCTCTTCAATTTTCTGCACGAAAACGATCCATCCTCTTGTCGAAATTCCTCTGAGGTGGGAATTTGACTTAGAAGGAGGCTGCAAATTGTCTCTTTAGCTTCCACTTTCATTTATTGTTACTTCTAGCATCGAATAATGTCATAATAACCACCATTTTGTTAGTTGTAGCTTATTACGCAGTTAATATTTCCTCCATAGATCACATATACTCCCTCCACACATAAATTGTTCACATCTTCGTATGACAGCATCCCCTCCACGCATACATTTCAAGTTGGACATGATGTGTGTGTATATGTAAGTTTTTTCTTTTTCCTCTTGTTGAATGTGCTTGTGAAACAAAGGAAATCAAGTACAGTCCACACACAATATACAAAGCATGAAAATAGATTCAATATCTCTAGAATGTTCCTACAGGGGACTTTTCCTAAGACGAAATCTGCCTATTTCTCTCCAACTCGACTTATTCTGGCATATTCTCCTCATTATCCGATCTATCCGTCGTCGAAATTCCTCCAAATCGGTCAAACATGACTTAGAAAGAGACTTCATTTTGTCTCATTAGCTTCTTCTTTCGTTTCTTATTACTTATTCCATCAAATAATGGCATAATAACCACCATTTTATTAGTTTTACCATATTACGCAGTTAATATTTCCTCCATAGATCACATATACTCCCTCCACACATAAATTGTTCACATCTTCGTATGACAGCATCCCCTCCACGCATACATTTCAAGTTGGACATGATGTGTGTGTATATGTAAGTTTTTTCTTTTTCCTCTTGTTGAATGTGCTTGTGAAACAAAGGAAATCAAGTACAGTCCACACACAATATACAAAGCATGAAAATAGATTCAATATCTCTAGAATGTTCCTACAGGGGACTTTTCCTAAGACGAAATCTGCCTATTTCTCTCCAACTCGACTTATTCTGGCATATTCTCCTCATTATCCGATCTATCCGTCGTCGAAATTCCTCCAAATCGGTCAAACATGACTTAGAAAGAGACTTCATTTTGTCTCATTAGCTTCTTCTTTCGTTTCTTATTACTTATTCCATCAAATAATGGCATAATAACCACCATTTTATTAGTTTTACCATATTACGCAGTTAATATTTTCTCCATAGATCACATATATTCCCTCCATGCATACATTTTTCACTTCTTGTATGAGAGCATCCCCTCCACACATACATTTCTACTTGGGTCCGCCTTTTCTCGGTAAAAGGCCAAGGTTTAAAATAACGACCGATGGAGTTAGAGTTCACCTCATTAGCGCTGTTCGTGTTGAGTGCGTTTTCTCTACGAAGCTGTTGATAGCTCTGTTTGCTTGGTGAATTCGTGTGCTCATTTGAGTGCGCGTTTTTTCAACTTTGTCGTCTGCTTTAATGATTTCTGATTTTTCACATGTTAATTGATATCTTTTTAAGCAAACAATGTAAGGAAGTATGAATTTATTTCTCTATAACCATTTAGATATAAAAAGGGTTTGCACTTTCAACAAAAATTAAATTCAAACGAAAGTCCGAACATAAAAATTTTAAATGCAGTTTTTTAAAGCAATTAGTTGTGTGCTTAAAACAAGAGAAAATTATGTGAGGATATCCCAAGCAACTATAGGCACAGTGGGCCATAAAGCAAGAGTCTAACTCCCTCCTTTGTCTTCCAAAGCTTTTGACTCAGGTTTCTCTTCAGATTGTAAAGGGTGTTGTTTTTTTTTAGAGCGATGGAACTTAAAGTTGGCAGCACTATTTTAACTGGCGGCCATTTTGTCAGCTGTCAAGTGATTTATTTTAAGTTTTGGACTCAAAACAAGATTGCCTTTGATCCCAAAATTTTCATAAGCAAATTTGGTTCAGCGATGAAGCTCACATTTGGTTGAATGGATATAAACTGCCGTATTTGGAGCCTCAAGTGTATGTTGAGACACCGTAACATCCACAAAAACTGACTGTTTGGTGTGTGTTTTATGGGTTGGTGGAATAATTGGTCCGTACTTCTCTAAAAAAAAAACACCATGCTTGCCAGAACAGTTTACTGTTTACAGTAACCGCTATATCGCCATGATTATTGACTTTTTCGTTCATCAATTGAAGAATCATGATGTGCAGGAGCTGTGGTTCCAACAAGACGGCGCAGCATGTCACACAGCTTGTGCCGCAATGGATGATCTTGAAGGAAATGTGTTGCCAACCGGATAGTTTCACGTTACGAACCCGTGAATTGGCCTCCAAGCTCTGTGGGGATCTGTAGCTAGTCTACGCCGATAAGCCTGAAACCGATTGACCGCTTGGAGGACAACATTCGCCGCGTTATTGCCGATATTCGACCATAAATGTTGGGAAAAAACTCATCGAAAATTGGAACAGATTCCAGATTAGACTACGTCCGAGCCAGAAATCATATTTCAATTATAATGCCAGAGGATTGTCTTTCGAATAAAGTAAATATGATGTCAATTTAGATAAATCATCTTTGTTTTATTCCATTTCGTAGTACCCCTCTAAAAAAAACACCCTTTATTTCGTTAAATTCATTAAAAAAGACATATTTATTATAATTATTCCTTGCCAGTGTGTCTTCATTGTATTCGAATAAGTCTTCTCTCGCAGAAAATGATATTTGAGTGACGTCACACGATTTTGACAGAAAAATGATCGTATTGCCCTCAATTTTCCACCATCTTTCATCTCTTTTGACTGAGTTCGTACCTTGAGAAGCGCCCGTATAGAGTTATCTTTAGATCTTCTGTCTCTGACAACGTCAATTCAGGCGTTACTCAAGGCAGCCATCGTGGTCCACTGATCTTTGTTCTGACAATAAATGATGTTGGTCCCATTATTCAATATTCTAATCTGTATATTTACGTTTGCATAAACTACTCTCAATGACTCTACAATCATTCTACTTATGGTGTGACAAAAGCTCCTTAGAACTGAACGTCAACAAATGTCAAACGTCAAGCCCCCACTACTTTCTCGCAACGAGTCTATTCCCTCAGTCCCCAAAAAAGTGATTTGGGTGTCATTTGTGATAAGGGAGCTAAATAAATTTCTACTAACACATTATGCTCCAATCCAATCATAAACCGCTGGTCTAGGGAATTCTCAAGCCCCTACATTACAAAAAAGCCCTATTCATTACCCTTGTCAGACCCTTACATGGACATGCCAGCCAAGTCTGGCCAACAACCTTTCAAACGAATCACTGTGCCGTCTCCCATGGGCCGACAGCTTTAGACTACCTACCTACGAAGACTGGCTAAAATGGATAAGCCTGCAAGCCCTTGAAAGATGCCGTGAAGTCGCTGACTTTGCAGAGAAAAAAAGACTTTTTAGACAATTTAAGACAATTTAGCGAATGTCAGCGAACCTCAGAAAAGCTCAACTCGTCACGGACGTCATACTTCTAAATATTTTGAGTCTAATATCCTAATAATACTGCTTTCAGTGGCTAAATTCAGAAGGCAGATCTGCAATTTACGCTCTAATAGCTAAATCCAGAAGGAAGATGTGCAAATTTACGCCATTACTGACATCATTCCACTCGGACCACAGATTCTACTCTTTGGCCGAATTAATTCATTGTCTATAATGTCAAACGTCACACATATGTTGTCAGACAAATCATTCTGTGTGAAATCCCACTTAATGGTATACCCCAAGCCATGCGTTTGCCCTGGACCATCCCCACCAAAGTTCACCTTAGAACTGGGAGTATGCTTTAATCCCTCCTCCATTCCAATTCATGTACACATTTTTCACGTCCATGTAATTGCCTAGACAACTGCTCATGATGTTTGTGTATAGGTAACTTTTTTCCTCTTGTTGAATGTGTTGTTGAACAAAGGAAATGAAGTACAGTCTATACACAATATTCAAAACATGAGAAGAGATTCAATATCTCTGGAATGTTCTTGAAGTGGACTCTCCATGAGACGAAATCTACCTAATCCATGCCTATTTCTATCTAACTCGACTTATTCTGGGATAATCTCTTCAATTTTCTGCACGAAAACGATCCATCCTCTTGTCGAAATTCCTCTGAGGTGGGAATTTGACTTAGAAGGAGGCTGCAAATTGTTTCTTTAGCCTCCTCTTTCATTTGTTGTTACTTCTAGCATCGAATAATGTCATAATAACCACCATTTTGTTAGTTGTAGCTTATTACGCAGTTAATATTTCCTCCATAGATCACATATACTCCCTCCACACATAAATTGTTCACATCTTCGTATGACAGCATCCCCTCCACGCATACATTTCAAGTTGGACATGATGTGTGTGTATATGTAAGTTTTTTCTTTTTCCTCTTGTTGAATGTGCTTGTGAAACAAAGGAAATCAAGTACAGTCCACACACAATATACAAAGCATGAAAATAGATTCAATATCTCTAGAATGTTCCTACAGGGGACTTTTCCTAAGACGAAATCTGCCTATTTCTCTCCAACTCGACTTATTCTGGCATATTCTCCTCATTATCCGATCTATCCGTCGTCGAAATTCCTCCAAATCGGTCAAACATGACTTAGAAAGAGACTTCATTTTGTCTCATTAGCTTCTTCTTTCGTTTCTTATTACTTATTCCATCAAATAATGGCATAATAACCACCATTTTATTAGTTTTACCATATTACGCAGTTAATATTTTCTCCATAGATCACATATATTCCCTCCATGTATACATTTTTCACTTCTTGTATGAGAGCATCCCCTCCACACACACATTTCTATTTGGTTCCTCCTTTTCTCGGTAAGGCTCTGGAATAACGTTGATATAACGACCGATTTGATTTGTATTCACCTCAGCGTCGCTCTTATTGAACGATGGTGAATCTGTTTGATTGATCGATTCGTGCGCTCATTGCATGAAAGAACTTCACATGTGTCAACTTGTCGGACAACTCTAATGATTTTGGTTTTTATTGCAATTATTTATTGATGGTTTTTCGAAGTACAGAAGGAAGAATGAATGAATTTATTTGATGTGTATGGAATTTTTATGACAGTCGTAGTAATCGTAGTTCGAAATAGCTTCTAATCATATTTCTTTAATGAAATAAAAGTTCCTTATTTTTCATAGCGGGCAAAAATAAAGGGGGAGTGAAATGGAATTCTGCTATCGTAGCCTTTTAACTTGGTCAAGGTTCAAGTGAATTTGAAGATTTTGCACAAACTTCATTTTGACAAGTCAGATTAGCTCTTTAATTCGTTTTTATTCGCTGCAAATGTGCGTTATCTTTATGATACAGCGTTTTTCACAGTGCAAATAAATTTACAGATCATCACAGCCCGAAAGAACCAAAGGCTACCCTCACTTGTGTTAGCGAGTTGACAGAAAAAAGTCACCATGTTAATGTTGGTTGAAAAAACAAACCATGCATAAACGGTGTGGTGGACATTGCCCACGTCGTTTAAGCGGACAGAACTCTCACTGGAAATGCGTAGGTACTAAGACAGATATTCACCTAAGCAGTTATCTACTTTGCATTCAGTTGTATTTTGCAATTGGGATCGTTCATTTAGCTCCCGCATTTGGTCGTGAATTAAAGTGCTTGTCTTGTTAGCAGAGAACATATATCTGAAAAATAATTGGTTTTTTTTTTTTCCATTTGTGTCTTCTTTTTTTTTTGCAAATACGGAGCAATAAAAACACTTCGAACAGTTTAGTTTTTTTTTCGTTTTTCGAGTTTCCCACTTTGGGGAAGCTCGAATTAAATTTTGTTGCTCCTTTTCTTAAGAAAAAAAAAAGTGAAGTTTTTTTTTTTGTTCAACAAAGTGATATGTACTAGAGATCTGCTCTCAATGAACCTAATCAGACAGATCAAAAACAAAATTTAATCAAAACTGAAAAAAAAAAAAAAACATTAATAGACATATATTGGGTGACGCTGTTTTGTTGCCGCTGTTCTGTTCCCTCGTCACAACAAAGGGACCCAGCTTGGGCTAGAGAATTCCAATAGCCAAAACAACCGGATCGTACGGGTAAGTCAAAGCAAAAAAAAATTTACATTTTCTCAATAGTTATATTTTCAAACAGAAAAGAAAATCTTTCCAAATTTTTCCAATTGGTCCCTTATTATTTTTTTTTTTTTTTTTTTGCACTGTGGTAATGGAATCCCATTGCAATCGGTGTGTATGTATACCAAAGTGGGTAACATTTTCGTTTTACTCACTTTTTTTTTCCCCTCTCTCTATACTCCGTTAGTTCCTTGGTGTAGAGAGACAGCATGAGTGTGTTTCTCGATGTGTGTGTTGGCTATCTGTCCTGCTCGCTTGGGAAGAGCAGCCATGGAAAGCCTGGAACACTCGAAGGGAACCACACATCAGTGTTGTTATACATTCTGATACAAACAGTTCATCATTTGGCTTCGGGAATATTTGAGATTGTTTTTTAAATTTTTTTTTTTTTCTTCCTCAACCAATAATTTTTTTTTTTCTTCTTGAAAAAAAAAAAAATTTCCTTATGAATTTTTCTTAACTGCTGAGGATTCTCTTGGAGAGAAATTCAATTGTTCAAGATTGAGAGTGAAGAGTGCATATTCGCATTCTCGCATTCCCATTGAAGTGCAATTTGGAGAAGAATTTTCTAATCAGACGCATTGTTTGTAATCAGACGCAAGTGGTGAAGTGTGTTCACGTTCAATTTTGTTGGCAAATCCTTTTTTGTGCAACTTATAAAACATACATATAGACAGTACATATATATATATATTCGCATCCATCAGCTGCAAGACCATTGAAGCTCGAGGTAAGTTTTTTTAATTGAATAAGCAAGAAAAAAAAAAAGAAAAAAAAATATCTATTGTGTCTAGGACAATAGGGAACAATTTTTACGCAGTTTATTGCGTGTATATGTATTTTTTCTGCATTCACGGGTAGGTACTTAGTTTTTTGGTGAAAAATCGAATAAATTGTGTATCCCTTGAAGAGAGATATATTGCACACGCGTATACTTGGCAAAAGAGAGTGAATCCTCAAAAAAAAAAAAAAATGTACAAGTGCATGAGAGTGCAATGGTTGTTGTTGTTCCGGGATGCACATCATCATCCGGCTGAGTCTCCTCTCCCTCTCTCTCTCTCTCTGTGTGCTTTGTTGTTGTTTTTTGCCCCCAATTGTATACACATTTTGAAAGCATGCGCGAATCTTTCCGGTATCCTGTCTCAATAATGAATACATGAAAAGTGTTTGCTTGTTGCTTCGCGTGCTTGTGCAACGCCATCTTATATGTGCAGTGGCTAGACGTTGCGTTGTGTGCATACGATGCGACGATGCGGGGGGACTTTCAGGTGTGCACAATAGTTTTTATTTTGCGCCGACAATTTTTGCAAGTTTCGAAAGCTGGAAAGCTTTTTTTTTTTTTTTTCTCTCTCCCCTACTTCGCCCCCCGTTTAATGTATACGTTTTCCGGATCCTGCACATTCATTAGCTTTTCTTTTGTGAGAATTATATGGAGAGAGAGAGTGTGTATCCCTGGAAAAAATTCAATGGATTCCCTGGCGCAAAAGTTACTCATTTTAGCTCATGGCTACCACATAGTGGGTGCATAGCCATGTTGCACTTGCAGTTGAAGTCGAACTTCGATTATTTCTTGATGCAATTGCACTTTCCAAACATTTGGGAGGAAGATCCTTCGGCAATGAGTGCCATTTGAGGTGGACATCCCTCGAAAATTAGCGTCATTTGAGGTGGACATCCCTCGGAGATGAGTCAGAACATCGCTCTCATCCTTAGTATCAATCTGCAAAATGTTGCGCCTGCATATTCGACTCCGACTTTGATTATTTCTTGTTGGAATTGCAATTTCCACACATTTGGCATGAAGATTGTCATTTGAGGTGGACATCCCACGGAAAGTAGTGTCATTTGAGGTGGACATCCCTCGGCAACTCGCTAAATTGGTGGCACATACTCTACAAAATGCCTCCAATTGCCAAGAAGCAGATTTGAAACCACACTCTCACGCTTCTCTTCAAAATGTCCCCAATTGCCAAGAAGCAGATTTGCAACAAGACACCCTCGCTTCTCTTCAAAATGTCCCCAATTGCCAAGAAGCAGATTTGCCACAAGACTCCCTCTCTTCTCTTCAAAATGCCTCCCATTTCCCCAAAACGGACTTGAAACAACACCTCTGGTGTACCTCCGAAGACGTAATGTGCGTTCATTTTCCATCCAACCCTTACCCAACCTCACTACCTGTTGAAAGAGAGGACCTTCTTATCGAACGTCTCTCGTTTTTGTTTTGCATTTTTTTCTCTTCTGACTACATTTCAAAAGAGAAAAGCTCAATTCCTTAAATGTTGCCCCCCCCCCCCCTCTACCTCATCCGCCATGATTCCATCATGCCTTCTGACGCACATTCGCACGTCTGCCGGTGAACTTGAGTTATGCTCAGTGAAAAGTTCGAGTCTACATCCCCGCTTTGTGTGCGGTGCTGCGCTTCCCGGCACTGTTTGGGGGTTTTTTTTTCTTCTTCTTCTTCTCAGCCAGACTGGTCAAGGTATGGTTTGTTAAGAAATGTTGTTGCTTACGTCGCTAAAATGCATTTTCCACGCGATTGAGGATGTGAAACACCCACAGCCTAGGTTAGGTGAGGTTAGGTAGCGAAATCCACCACCCACCCTAGATCTGTTCCGAAAAAGGAGAAATTCTCCTTTTCTCCAAGTCGAATGGGGGAACCTTCAGTTGTCTTATTTTGGCGCAAATGCCCACACTTGGTCGCAATCATCGTCACAAAAGCTGCAGCGAAACGCTTTTCATTTCTGCATTCTCGAGCACTTTTGGTGAAAAATCGAATAAATTGTGTATCCCTTGTGGATATCCTTCAAAGCTGCATGTGTGCATGAGTGCAATGATTGTATATGACATCCGGGCGGTGTGTATGCGGTGGGGGGAGCTACACATCAATTGGCTGAGTCTGTGTGTTTTTGTTCCAAAGCATGCGCGCATCCTTCCGCCACATATCCTGTCTCAATGATTGAGTACTTGCTTGTTGCTCTCCCCACCATTTGTGCAACGCCATCTTGAACATGACCAGTCGTGTCGCGAATGCACACGCAAACGGTGTGTGCACGCGGAAAATTTGCAACTTTTCTTTTCTCTTCTTTTTTTTTTTTCATTTTTTCAAGTAAAGTGTTTGAATATTCATTTGCACAAATTCTCCCCCTCGGGAACTTTCGAAAATTGGTGAACAAAAAGTGTGTGCTTCAATGGATTGCCTGGCGCAAAATTTACTTATATTCAGCTCGCTTGCTCACACCACTACAATCGAAGTGTGGTGCCCCCCCCCCCCCGTCATGAATTCGCACAGAGAACTTCATCCCATCGAAGCTCTCCATAGAGCAGTTCAGCTGTATTAGGTTCATAGAAGAGACATCTATTTGCCATCCCTCAGTCCTGCACTGATTTTCCTCCCTTGTTATTGTTGTTCCATTGCAATTGAACTGAACTTGTTGTGTGAGAAAGAGGATACGGTGGTGCCGCCAACACAGAGTCGCGAGATGAGCATCCCTCGGCAAATTAGTATACACACTTTGGAAAATATTTTCAGTTGCCAACAAGCATCCATCATCGTTCAATCGCGGCTCTCTGGTGTCAGTCTGGGAATCAAACAAAAGAAAAAAAGGCAAACATTTTTGCAGTGATTTAATCCGTTTTTAATCGTCTGAATTGTGAACTATAGTACTTTAGTGCAGTGCTTGCACATTATTTCCGGTGCGGTTTTAATTGATTTAAAAAAAAAAAATCATCATTATCCTGCAATCCAAAGTGATACCGAACTTTGAGCAAAGACAACGAGAGGCATTTTGGAGGACAAGAGGAAGCTAATCGAAGTTAAATTTGCAAGCGAAAGTCTGTCAGGTAAAAAGTTGTTCGTTTTTTTTCACATTTTTTTTTTTTTTTTTGGTTTTCGACATAAAATCTGAACCCGACGGTCAATCGTGACGATTTATACCTCGATTGGATGGAAAAATAGTCAACTCTTCTTCCACTGAGTGCAGTCGAGGGGATAACTCTGATTTTTAGTTGAGAACACGAAATCCCTCGCCACTTTCGAATGTCCCCCCGGACACCATTCGAACACCCCAACTCAGGAAATACATATATCCAGGCCTCGATCCTCGCTTACTGCACCCAAATTGTCTCAAGCAGATACGAGAGGCTGATGGTAAAACAAAGGTTTCATCGATTTTTGACGGTGCATCTGAAATCGTAATGTTTGCTCATTTTCCATCTATTACCTTCTAATGTCGCACGTTTCGTACAAAACAGGGTTGCGCACACATATTTGATCGAAAATAGTCGATTTGTTCGAGGTGAGCTAACTCAATCGCCATGAAAATCAGTCAATTCTGCAATTGAATCCCTTTTCTTTCTTCAGCTTGAAATTCAGTTATACTCAGTGCACCATTTTTGATGAGGAAAAAATCGAATAAATTGTGTATCCCCTTGTCATCGACCACGTAGAGATATTTTTTTTTCCCAAGCAAGAGTGAGCGAGAGCGAGAGAGCGACATCGAAAGTCCTCACAAGTGCAGGTGCATGCGAGTGCCAATGAATGTCGGATGCACATCAAATTGGCTGAGAGTGTGTGCTCATTTTCAATTGTGTTCGCATTTTCAAAGCATGCGCGCATCCTTCGGCCATATCCTGGCTTGTTGCTCGCCCCCCCCTCCCTCCCTCCCTCCCACCATATTTGTGCAACGCCATCTTGAACATGACCAGACGTCGATTATGCATACACACACGATTCGTGATTTCAGGTGTGCACAATAGTTTTTCGGCGGACATTTCGTGAGTGCATTGCTGGAAAGCTTTTTCTCTTCAATCAGGTATACATTTTCATAATCCTGCCTCCGCATGGATTGTCGTTGCATTGACATGGTTGAAAGAAATGTCCAGAATTCAGATGTCTCGTCCCTGTGAGAAAGAAAAAGAGGTGTTAAATCCACTTAAAATCGTCAAGACAAAACATATCAGTCGTCGCACGTCAAGCTGTAATCGTGTATCGTGTTTGGTTTTCCAGTGGTGGTGGACATTCGTCCAAGCGTACTCGTTAAATCGCCATCTCCACCGATTTGGCCCAACTTAACGCCCAAATCGGTGGAGTTGTCGAATTCCAACGACAAAATGGTGACTGGACACGATTTGAAAACCGGATAAAAGCGTTGCTTTCACTGGAATTCAAACCGGGGACCCCCAAAACCAACCCTTCCTCTCTCCATGGCTCAGGCACTCAACCAACTGCTCAACATCTAGCTGTATTCAGTGGGCAGTCACTTTTGCATTCAAATGCATACTTGGTCGTTTTTTTCCGCCTCAAATTGGTTGCACATCTTTTTTTGGAGCACCAGAGGAGCCTGCAGAAGTCCACTGTTTTGACTGTTCCCCTCCATTACCTGGTGTCTCCTCATAGTCTCTGGTGCATCCCTAGCATTCATAAACTGTTTTTCACTTGAGTTGAGTTGTGGGAGTTCCAAATGGAGTATGTTCTCGATTTGGGCAACTCCTTGGTTTCGGCAAGTCCTTGGTTTCGGCAAGACCTTGGTTTGGGCAAGTACTTGACTTCGGCAAATCCTTGATTTAAGCAGCTCCCTGATTTGGGCAACTCCTTGATTTCAGCAGCTCCCTGATTTTGCCAAGTCCTTGGTTTCGGCAAGTCCTTGGTTTCGGCAGCTCCTTGATTTGGGCAAGTCCTTGATTTGGGCAACTCTTTGGTTTCGGCAACTCCTTGGTTTCGGCAAGTCCTTGGTTTCGGCAGCTCCTTGGTTTCGGCAGCTCCTTGATTTGGGCAAGTCCTTGATTTGGGCAAGTCCTTGATTTGGGCAACTCCTTGGTTTCGGCAAGTCCTTGGTTTCGGCAAGTCCTTGGTTTTGGCAAGTCCTTGGTTTCGGCAAGTCCTTGGTTTTGGCAAGACCTTGGTTTCGGCAAGTCCTTGGTTTTGGCAAGTCCTTGGTTTCAGCAACTCCTTGGTTTCGGCAACTCCTTGGTTTCGGCAACTCCTTGGTTTCGGCAAGTCCTTGATCTCGGCAAAGTCCTTGGTTTCGGCAAGTCCTTGATCTCGGCAATTCCTTGATTTGGGCAAGTCCTTGACTTAGGCAAGTCCTTGACTTAGGCAAATCCTTGATTTAAGCAACAACGCCAACACTTCAAATCAATTTTCTATCATTATCGACGCAACTGTCAGTCACATGGACAGAAACTCGGATCAAATTGCAACCACCCCCCAGTTTCTATTAGTTGCGAGAATGCACTCTGTTCCCCCCCCGGTTCCTTTTTCTGCTCCACCGCCAAGCAAACGCCGGCACACACCAATCTTGCCTGTACCCGCCTAAATTATCAGAGGCGCGGAATCGCTCGAATCTCTTAGCGCATCTCACACGAAACTCGACTCGCGCCCGAGAAAGCATTATGTTTTGCGCGCAAAAACCATTCGAGACTGGACTGCAGTCAGGTTCCTTTGCGGCAGAGTGCGTGCGTGCGTGCGTGCGTGCGTGCGTGTATAGGACGGGCGACATTGCAACTCCCACCACCATGGATTTTGTTTGTTGTCGTCCGTCCTATACACGCACGCCCTCTGTCGGAAAGAAACTTGACTACAGTTCAGTCCCTAGTGGTTTTAGCGCGCAAAACGGGGTGAATACAAAACCATCTGCTTTTCATATTCGTTCCAAGACTAACGACACCCCACAACCACCCCACAACCACCCCACAACCACCCCACAACCACCCCACAACCACCCCACACAACCACCCCACCGCCCTTCGGCCGTAGAATTGAAACGCGCCAGCGTATGTTTAAACAGAGTGAAGTTAAATGCGCTTCAACAACCCCAATGCAGTGGGAGGCAGCTGGCGAAAGTTCGTGCTGGCTGGAGAGAGGCTTGTTAGGTTAGGTACGTGGGTAGTAGACGTGGTGGGGCCAGACCTATCTCACGTCCAATTGGACTCATTGTGATGAGTTGAGAGGAGGCTTGTTGGTTGAGGTCCAGGTCCACCTCGGACTGTAGCGCCCAAATAAAGAAGAAGAAAGACTCCATGAGGTCTGCTGTCACTCAAGCGAACCCTTGTTGTGATAATCAGCCATTATCCATGAATGGTGGCGCCTCTGTCGATGAAATCGGAAAGGTTTCCATGCGATGGAACAATCCTTCTATTTGAGGTCGCCAAAAAAAATGCTGCGAAATGTTTAGGTTTCCTTTGCCGATGCAAGAGAAATATTTTGCTTTCATGTTTGCGGCGAATATCCGCCTCCAATCTCATATCTGGTCTGGTGCCTCCATGGCAAACCATGCACCCTACTAGATAGAATCGAAAAGCGAGCGATAAAACTTATAGGAGAGACAGGGGCGCTTCCACACGTCTATCCACATTCCTATCCTCTCCTATCCTCTCCTATAGGGGGGCGACAACAATATCGCCAGAGTCATTAGACACGCTGGACCATCGATGTTGGAGAGACGGTCTCCTTTGGCCGTATTTTATCGGTTTTTTTTTTTTAACAAACGATGCTCCAGTGAGCTAGCTAGCCAAGCCAGAATGCACCCCCGATACTGGTCTCGCCACGAATGCTCATCAGTTTACCCCCTTAAGCCAATTTTCGGGCGCAGAGTTAGCTTTAGAGCCTCGTCCTTCAGCGAATATGGCATGCTCTTCCCAGCCCCCAATTTTTTCCCACAGACCAATGTGCACAGGTGCCTCCTCTCCTTTTTCTCTCCCTTTTCATCGCCTTTTCACTCCATTTTCTCCCCCGTCTATGCCTTTGGCCCGTGATGTGTCTTGATTCTGAATCGGTGCCTCCTCTTCGTTCCTCCTTGCTGTGTCTTGACTCCGGACAGGTGTCTCCTCTCCTTTGCTCCCTCTATACCTTCGGGGACCGTCTTGTGTCTTGACTCCGGACACTGAAGGGTACTAGCAATCCCTTGGCAAAAAAACAAGTTTCTCCGCACTTTCTCCTCAATGATGCATCAAAGCTGCCCAGAAGCGGCACCGTCTACTCCGGTACCTCGTGCGCCTCCTGTCCAACAAGTGGTTCTTGTGGCAAAAAGTCGGGCTACTGCCGAACTTGTGACGCTTTAGTGAAGTTAGTCGGCTCAGCATAGAGCGGCTGGTGCCTCCAGTCGAAGCTGGTGCCTCCAGTCGAAGCTGTGGTGACTCCAGTCGAAGCTGTGGTGACTCCAGTCGAAGCTGGTGACTCCAGACGAGCTGGTGACTCCAGTTGAAGCTGGTGACTCCAGTCGAGCTGGTGCCTCCAGTCTAGCTGTGGTGCCTCCAGTCGAAGCTGGTGCCTCCAGTCGAGCTGGTGACTAGTCGAGCTGGTGCCTCCAGTCGAAGCTGGTGACTCCAGTTGAAGCTGGTGGCTCCAGTCGAAGCTGGTGACTCCAGACGAGCTGGTGCCTCCAGTCGAGCTGTGGTGACTCCAGTCGAAGCTGGTGACTCCAGTCGAAGCTGGTGACTCCAGTTGAAGCTGGTGACTCCAGTCGAGCTGGTGCCTCCAGTCGAGCTGGTGCCTCCAGTCTAGCTGTGGTGCCTCCAGTCGAAGCTGGTGCCTCCAGTCGAGCTGGTGACTAGTCGAGCTGGTGCCTCCAGTCGAAGCTGGTGACTCCAATCGAGCTGCTGGTTCCTTTCCAGCTGATGCCTCTTGATCAGCAGTTGCCTATTGAGCAGCAGTTGCCTTCTGTTCAATAGGCCTACTTTCAGGCGCACAGTTAATTTCTTAAGCCGCTAATATGGAATATGCTCTTCCAAGCCAAATATTTACCACAGACCGGTGAAATTTAAGACCAACGTGCACGGGTACCTCTTCCCCCTTTTTCACCCCCTTTTTCACCCCCTTTTTCACCCCCTTTTTCACCCCCTTTTTCACCCCCTTTTCTCTCGCTTTTCGCCCCCTTTTCACCTCTATACCATCTGCTGCCCGTGCTGTGTCTTGACCCGGCTAGCAAATTATACAAAATAATGCAAAATATTTACACACACCCTCCACCCACCCACACATGAGCAACTAATGAATATTTTCAACGTTTTTTCTCCTCCCCTCCCCCCCAGATATGACTTCCGAGCTAATTTGACGTTTGTTTAAAAAAAATATAAAAAACTACTCGATTTGGCACCGGATCCTGGAACGGACACAACAACAAACACAATGAAAGTCGACACGAATCGGCTCAAAAAAGGCACTTCGGAACTAACGCCGGAGTGCCGCATATTGATACAACAAATGACTACACGCAAAACAAAGCGCGAACTCCTTGAGTTCTTCGAAACACTTCGCGGATGGATCTATGGCAAGTGTGAACTGTACCATTGGATCGAGATCCTAGATCGTTTCGATGACATCCTATCTGAAGCAGCCAAGGAGAGCGACGACAATGAATTCTCATTGTTTTGCGATACCAACTATGCCCCATCTGTAAGTGATTTTTGATTGGTTTTTCTCTGAATTCTAATTCAAATTGAAATTGAAATTCAATTAATAGGACATTCGACTGCTGCTCTATGTGATCAATTTCACAACACTTCTCATAGAGCACTCATTCTCGCGACACTTGTACAACTCAATTGAGCATTTAACCCAACTTTTGTCATCGATCAACATGGACATTGTCATGTGCGTGCTGAACTTGCTGTACATGTTTTCGAAGCGCAGCAACTTTATACCGCGCCTGAGCAGCTACAAGAAGGTCTCGCTACTCAACAAGTTGTTTAATTTTGCCGAGGTATGTGCATGCACACATTTTTGAATGGTTTTTTGGAAATTTTACACATTTTTTTCCGTCCCTTTTTTAGAGCTGGGGAGGAAAGGACAATGGATTTTCGCTCGCCCAGTGTTGCCGGAGAGACGCTAGCATGCCCGTGTCTTCATCGACGCTCTATTTTGAATATTACAATAATGGAGGGGAACTTGAATACATTGAGGTGCCAGCGCTAGACAAGTTGAGGGAATCCGCCGCAACAATAGCCAAGGTAGTGTGTGATAAAATTCCACAATTGGGGGACGATCAAAGGGTGCGTTAGCCGATCCCGATAGAAATTGAATGTTGTGATCAGTGTCTATTTAAATAATCTCTTAGTTAAAGCTCAACTCAACACATAATCTTTTTTTTTTTTTGTTTTTTTCTCTCTCTCTTCATTCTCTTCCCCCCGCCGCCCATTTTTTTTTGTTTGTTTGTGTGTGTTTGTGTTTTGTTTAACTCGGTTAATTCTTATTAATTAGATGCACATACTGACGCGCATACGATTGGCAGCAACATTCCCCCATTATCGTATGCGATTGCAATTTGTGCAAGCCAGACTGCAGGCCATATCGGTCTTGGTCTATTCGAATGCACTTCAAGAGAATATACATACACTGCTGTACCCTGGATTTGTGGAGGAGCTCGTCGAGCTGCTGGAGATGAAGGACGATCATTTAGTTGAGATCAGAGCCGCTGCACTGAGGACGCTAACATCGATCATTCATTTGGATAGGAATCCGCATTTTCCAAAGTAAGTACACTCATCGTTGTTGCTGTTGTTTCTTCTCATCCTGAGGATGGGGAATCGCAGAAGAGTTGTGGCAAACGCATATCAGTTGCTTGCATGCTTTTTCTGTTTGTTATTCCTTTTTTTTTTTCCGAATTTAAATTATTTCTGTCCCTCCGTTCCGTCCGTTTGTATTTTTGAATCCATTCCAAACCAAAACCCCCACTCCTACAAATGTTCTTTTAAGCACATACACATGGAGAGCAATAGCATCTACAATCCACTCTATGCTCTGGCACCGATGTCTTATTCCAGAGCCCCTCATTTGTTTCACGAAATCTCACCGCGTTCCCAGGCCTCCTTTATGACACACAATCGGCCATATCTCGTAAACGGTACGTCTGCCGTCAAACCTTGCTACCGAGCATCGATAGAGCATCCATAGACGCTTCCATGGATGCCACGTTCACTCCACTACCCTCAATGGGAGCATCAATAGCCTTCTCCGTTCGAAGACGCATCGAAAGAGGATCCATAGACGCTTCTGTGCGTGGCACATTTACTCCACATCCTCAACGGGAGCCTCTTTTCCGCCCTTTCCTTTCGAAGAAGCCCCAAAAGAGGATCAATAGCGCTTCCGTGCATGCCACGCTCACTCCAATCCTCAACGGGAGCCTCGATAGCCTTCTCCATTCGAGGAAGCATCGAAAGAGGATCCATAGACGCTTCTGTGCGTGGCACATTTACTCCACATCCTCAACGGGAGCCTCTTTTCCGCCCTTTCCTTTCGAAGAAGCCACAAAAGAGGATCCATAGCCGCTTCCGTGCATGCCACGCTCACTCCAATCCTCAACGGGAGCCTCAATAGCCTTCTCCATTCGAGGAAGCACCGAAAGAGGATCCATAGACGCTTCCGTGCATGTCACCTTGACTCCACCAGCCTCAACGGGAGCCTCAATAGCCTTCTCCATTCGAGGAAGCAGATCCATAGACGCTTCCGTGCATGTCACCTTGGCTCCACCACCCTCAACGGGAGCCTCAATAGCCTTCTCCATTCGAGGAAGCATCGAAAGAGGATCCATAGACGCTTCCGTGCATGTCACCTTGACTCCACCAGCCTCAACGGGAGCCTCAATAGCCTTCTCCGTTCGAAGACGCATCGAAAGAGGATCCATAGCCGCTTCCGTGCATGTCACCTTGGCTCCACCACACTCAACGGGAGCCTCAATAGCCTTCTCCGTTCGAAGACGCATCGAAAGAGGATCTATAGCCGCTTCCGTGCATGCCACGCTCACTCTAATCCTCAACGGGAGCCTCGGTAGCCTTCTCCATTCGAGGAAGCATCGAAAGACGATCCATCCGTGCAAGCCACGTTCACTCCACCACCCTCAACGGGAGCCTCGTTGCCGCCTTTTCCTTTCGAAGACTCAGCTGACTTAGCTTCAAGTTCTTCTTGTCGTCAACTGCCTCAACTGTTGCACCTACCGCGGGAGTATTCCAGCTCCTCTTCCCCCGTCCTCTTTTTAATTTCAACATGTCCCGTGATACGACAAGATCCTCGTTTCTTAAGTCATTCTTTGAAAAAAAAAAGCACCAAAAAACGTCTCAAATTCCTTCGAATATCGTATCAATCGCCACTGATACCAGCCACAACGCTTCCGTTTTCCACAACCCCCCCATCACCCGCCGCAAATAAGATTCGCCGGTCTAATGTTGAATTTCCACTACATGCCTCTATATAGAAAACCCGGATCACGTCTATCGAAGATAATCGAAGTAACAGGCGCGGGCCTGTACCACGGATTCTTGCCAACACTGGTCCGTGCCTGCATCAATCATTTGATTTCGATCAAATCGAAGGAACTCGACCTGGTCGCCGCCTGTTCGGTCATACATCAGTACACGAAGGCGTACAAGAACAACATCGATTGCATAACACTGTTCGAGCAGTTCAACTATCCAAATCAATTTCCGCTGTCGTTGGCTACGGCACTGTTTAGCTTCCTGTATCACCTGGCCTCGTACGAGGCTGGCGGCGAGGCATTGGTCTCGTGCGGCATGATGGAGTCACTGTTGCGCGTCATCAATTGGCCGGGCGTCGATTTGGAGCACATCACATTTGTGACGCGTGCCGTGCGAGTCATTGACTTGATAACAAACATCGATATGCATGCTTTTCACAATAACAACGGACTTGGATCGTTTATATCCCGGCTTGAGACAGAAGTGAATCACTGCCGTCAGCTGCAGTTGGCACTGCGAGAGGGCCGCAAGATTCTCCCATCCGACATTGACTACCTGGATAGGTCGGGCAAGAGCCCCAGTGGCGACGACGTGGACGATGATCCCGACGCAATGGACGCCGATGGCAGGCTAACCGATGCCGAGGGCAACGATAAAGATTTGAATGCGGACAGCAACAGCTCGTCGGATGTCGAAATAACCGGCGTAATAGCAAATGAGTTGGCGTCCACTTCGATGGCCCTGCAGCCATCGACTTCGCGCAGCGCCCTCGAGGCGGCTGAGAAGGACGACGAAAAGGACAAGAAGATATCGTGCGTGACACAGCGCGCGGCGCTGCTGAAGTCAATGCTGAATTTTTTGAAGAAGAGCATCCAGGACAGCGCCTACAACAGCGGCATGAGGAACATCATGGAGAGCAGCTTGCCCCGTTCATTGCGAAACATCATCAGCAATGCAGAGTACTATGGGCCGTCGCTGTTCCTACTGGCCACCGATGTGGTTACAGTGTACGTGTTCCAGGAGCCGTCACTCCTGTGCACGCTCCAGGACAGCGGTCTGACCGATACCGTTTTGCAGTCGATACTGCGCAAGGAGGTGCCAGCAACACGAGAGGTCCTCGGCTCGCTGCCCAACGTCTTCTCGGCACTGTGCTTGAACACGCGCGGCCTGGAGGAGTTCGCCTCATTCCGACCCTTCGACCGGGTCTTCCGTGTGTTGCTCTCACCGGACTACCTGGTCGCCATGCGTCGACGACGCAGCTCCGATCCATTGGGAGATACCGCCACCAATTTGGGTAATTCCATGGACGACCTGATGAAGCATCACCCCAGCCTCCGCAAGGACGCCACCAAGGCGATTATTAAATTGCTCATTGAACTTGTACGCATTGGCTCCGATCCGCACTACATTTGCTGGAGGGCCAACAATGCCAACGGCAAGGCCGACGCCGCATCGACAACCCAGCCGCAGCAGCAACAGCAGCAACAGCAGCAACAGCAGCAACAGCAGCAGCAGCAGCAACAACAACAGCAGCAGCAGGCCGGCAATACCGCCAGAAATCAGAACAAAGACATCGGCCACGGAAGCAGCGGCGACGACGATGACGATGAGGAGGTTGCCGCCACATCGCAGCAAGGCCCCTCGACATCCAGTCGGGCCACCTTCACCGAGCCAGAGGAACGAGAACCAGTCCCATTGATCGACTACATCCTGAATGTGATGAAATTCCTCGAGGCCATCATCAGCAGTGGCGCCAATGGCGCCCACTGCCGCGAATTCGTCAGTCTAGGTGGCCTGCAGCCGCTCCTTTCGATTCTCTCATTGCCCAACTTGCCCGTCGACTCGCCGGTCACGACAACAGCTCAAGCCGTCGCCTCGGTTTGCAAGTCAATCCTGAATCTCGCCCACGAAACCAAAGTCATCGATGTGGCCATCTTGAAGCTCTCACTGATTGTCCAACAGCTCAACCCATTGGTTGTTCACATGAATTCGCCCGAAGGCAGCATCCTCCTGAAGGAGCTGCTAAGTTGCCGCAAAATTGAAGCCGGCTTCTCGAACGCAGCCGAAACACCACTTCTCCATTCGATGAGCTCTGTGCACGCATATGTCGTCATGCTGGTGCACATCTGTCGCAGCAGCCACAACGATGTGCGCATCCTGTTGCTCCGCAAGTGGGGCATCGATTGTATGCGTGGCAAGAAATTGCTCCAGAGCCTCGTCCAGTTGTACACCTCGCTGGTTTGGGAGAGCACCATTCTACTGGGAATGTGCTCGGAGGAGAATGCTCCCAAAGATACCGAAAATGACCAATCACGACCGGCTGATGGAGCTGCACCAGCCTCTGCACCTGCATCTGCACAGAGCACTGGCAACACCAGCACAACCGCTGCAACAGTCGCAGCACGACCACAGACAATGCCCACAACAACCACCGCGGCCACCGCGGCCACAGCCACAGCCCAGATGGCAGCACCAGCACCAGCCAATCGGGCAACAAGCGCTCCCGAGAGCATGGAGATCGACGACGATGTGGTCTGTTTGACCCCGATGCCAGGCAGCGGTGAGGTAATCGAAGTTCCCGATGAAATCATTTCCCTCGACTCGTCCACATCCTCATCGTCCTCGGACTCGGTGGTGTTTGTGCCCCCCGGTGGCCATAAGAAAAAGGACGGCAAGAAGCCAAAGAAAGGCGAAGCCGAAGCAAAGGAAACCGAGGCGTCGGCTGAGACCGCAGCCAATGCCAAACCGATCGACGAGGAGGAAGCCAAGCGTCGCGAGAAAGCCGCCACTCAACTGCGATACATCAAGGCACTGCTGGCCGCATCATCCCGACTTGGACGTGCCCTAGCCGAGCTCTTTGGCAACCTTGTCAAGCTGTGCGTTGCCATTCCGGGACGCCAGAGGCGCAACAACGAGTCGGAGACCGTGATCAAGTTCCCAACCATCGAGGCGGGCGAAATCGCCCGCGTTCTCAGCTTCATCCTGGTCAACGGCTTTTGCTACGACAAAATAGTCTCGCCCAGCGTACCCAAGCTCAAGTTGACATTCCTCATCTGTTCGGTGGGCTTCACCGGACCAATGCTCTTCGACGAGAAACGCTTCGCGTTCCATTTGATGCTGTCGCAGTTCTGCGAGGAGGGCGGCTTGGAGGCATTCTTCGACATGTTCCGCTGGGCACTGACCTACGGCTGCGCCGACGAAGACAAGGATGAGTTCATCAAGGGCAGCGACTACGCTGAGGGAACCGGTGAATTCCTCGACGCCTGGCTGCTGCTGCTCGAAAAGATGGTCAATCCACGGGCCATCTACGAGTCGCCGCACATAATCACGGGCCACCAAGATGCCGAGCCAACAGCTCAGTTGCTCGACTTCGAACCGACTTTCTACATGATTAAGGTGCACGCGCTAGCCGTGAAGGCCATCTGCGCCATTTGGGACAAGAAACCGCTGCCGAACTACGGCATCCGCATGGCAGAGTCCATCCTGTCCATCATGAAGCACATTGTGAAGAGTGACGCGATGCTGCGCGAGAAGTTCGAGAAGCGTCGAGAAGAGATCAAGAAATTCGACGAGGAAGAGGAGGAGCGTCAGGTGTTCCGCGAATCCATGCGCAACTCGGTGAACATGAACCATCTGCGCTTGTTCATGGACATGGGCTTCTCGGAGCGCCACGTCAGCGAGGCCCTCGCAAATACCAACTCGATCGAGCAGGCCACCGACTTTCTGCTCAATCGTCCCGAATCGGCAAATGTGGCCGGAATACCGCGCATAATTGCCGTCGAACAGGACGACGACGACGATGACGACGAGGATGACGACGACGACGACGAGGATGTGGACGAAATTGATTTGCTCGTCCGCGACCCAGCACGCCGAATTGCGATCCACCATCAGCCAGCACAGCCGCAGCCGCAGGTTGAGTCGCGCAACAAGCGCACCTGGAAGAGCGTCGAACTGCCCGACATCGAGATGGTGGAGAATTTCTGCCGCGAATCCTTCGATAGGGCCTTCAACACGATGGACCTGCTGCCCGAGACAGTCGCCTCGGGCACCGAACTGCTGGCCGAACTCTATCGCCGCCAGACACCGGACATGAAGCACAAGTTCCTGCTCGGATTGGTGCAGAACATCACCGATTGGACGGAGAAAATTTTGCACAATCTCAAGGCACGCGACGCCCTCAATGCGGTGCGACGTGAGGAGATCCTAATCGGCCGCCACGGCATGAAAATGTACATCCGCCTAAAGGTCGGCTGTCTGCTGCTCGACGAGGTGTACAAGGACCTGCGCAAGACCTTCTGCATGGCGATCAGGCACGAGAAGTCCCTCAGCACGCTCATCATGCTGTTGCACAAGATCGAGTCGACCCTGCAAGAGCAGATCGCCCTCGGCGCACCGCCGATAACGCCACGATGGCTGCAGCATCTGATTGAATTCATCGATTCCATTGACAATGCCTGCTTGATAATGCAACGCAAGGCAAACATGCTTGCCGTCACCACCAAGACCTGGAAGTGGTACGACTCGTCCGCCGGCAAATGGAACTCCTACTCGGCCACCAACAACAACATCATTCATAGCGCATTCGCTGCCGGCGAGCGCTCCGTTCGCATCACGTGCGGCCGTCAAAAGTACATTCTCAACTTCAACTGCATGTCGCAGGTGAACGAGGCGACCGGCAATCATCGGCCCATCATTCCGGGACTCCTGGTCACCGAGCTGGGCGCCGATGCTGCAAAGATCGAGTCGTCCATCATCACATCGGGCACATCGTCCGAATCCGAGTCGGACTCTGAGGAGCAATCAGAAGCTGCCGGTCCCAGCGGCATGACCACACGCTCGGCTGGCTCGCAAATGGCTGACAATGCGCCAGCGTCGCGGTCCTCATCCGAAGCCGGAAGCGTCAATTCCAGTTCGATTGGCCTCTTCGACATCGACGACGACAGCAAACTGGACGATGACATTGAGGAGGACTCCGATTCCGGCGTGAACAAGATAATCCTGCACGAAGAGCCGACCGGACTTCAGCAGTACGACACTGGCGCCATAGTCAGTTGTCTTGCCCGCTTGCTGCGTCCCCGTCTCGCCATCGACTTGGACACAATCAATTCGATTCTCAAGCTTTGCGTGCGCCTCACCAAGGACTATGAGAGCGCCAAGGTGTTCGCGCAAAGCGACGGCATTAAACTCCTGCTGAACATGCGTCAAATGTGCGGCTACATGGGCTTCCCCACGTACGCCATCCTGCTGATACGCCACGTTCTCGAAGAACCAAATACCCTGCTATCGACCATGGAACGAGTGATCGCCTCGCGCACCGTCTCGTCCATTCCAAGCGCTCAGCGTGACATCATCTACGCCCTGCGCCAGATGAGCTCGGCCGTTGCTCGTGATCCGAAAATATTCATCCGTGCCGCAACGAATGTGTTGCGTCTGGACAACACTGTGCTCAAGAACAAGGCAGAATGCTATGACGACCCTTGTCTCATTGTGAAGACCGCATCCATGAAGAAGACCGGCCTCGCACTGCTGTTGGACGACGACAGCAACTCGAGCTCGTGCTACGGCGAAACCGAAGTCGCATCGGGTGTCATCACTGAACTGCTGAAGGCGCTGGTTGCTCCATGCGCACACTACCCGCCGCCACCGCCGCCGCCAACATCGTACTACGTTCCGGCGAAACCACCACTCGCCTTCGGCGGACTGCTGACAACAAAGAACGCGTACATTGCAACCGATGCCGGCAACACTGAGAAGCCCCCAATTGATGAGAGCCAATGCGATCAGTGCTGCGGTTGGCACATTCCCAACAGCAGTCACTTGCACGACAAGCCGCTGCTTACTAGATCGACTATACTAAAGATACTCGCCGATGCCGTACGCTCGTATCAGTCGTTCGTGCCGCGCATCATCATCGAGCACGTCTACGTGCCCGGTGACAGTCCGCTGGTCAAGAAGGAACAATCCGCTCTCTCATTCATACTCGACCAGTTCCTGCCGATCAAGGAGCAGTCGCAGGACCGCGAAGTCAGCACAATGGCTCGCGTCCTAATCACATCGCTCTCGGAGTGCGGCGACCAGCTGACCATTCAGAACAAGGTCATTTCCGAGGTTAAACTTGCCATCCTACGGGCGGCTGATCTGCTCGAATCCGCCGATAAGCACTTGAAACTGCAGGTCTTCGTTGGCCTCTTGCCGACCATGATTGAGAATCCGATACCGTTGAACGTCGGCAAGCATCCCCATCGCACCGAGATATTCCTCATCATGCTGCGCAAGGGCCTAATGACCGATCTGGCTAAACTGCTGCTCTACCTTGACTTGTCCAATCCGACCACAGTGACCACCCTAAATGCTGTATTGAAGCCAATGGAGACCCTACTGCGGCTGACCGTCTCGCCGGGCCTGTTGTCGGCCAAAAAGAAGACCACACAGTTGCAGTGCACCCGACGCAATCGTGATCAAGCGTCGACCGCGTCCGGTGGACGTGCCGGCCCCTCGGGCAGACAGAATCAATCGCGACGTGCCACAAACGCCATGGACGCCGACGGCAATGCGGATCGTCCGCGTGCATCTGGGTTCTTCTTCAGCGGCGACTTGGCACGGTCCAATGATCAGGTTTGTTTCCACTTGCTTTCTCGGCCGGGGAAATGTTCTAGTTTGTTTTTTTTTTTTTTTATGTCTTTCAAGTTCAATCACATTTTCGATGGAATTCTGGAGAACGAGCAGGACTTCTTCAATGGCACCGCCGCCCTGGGACGGGCTCATTCCGATCGCCACCTGAGCGAGGGCCTAAACGACAATGACAGTCCAAATGCTGACGCCTTCGAGACGAGCAGCGAGTCGAGTGACTCCGAATCGAATGCATCCGAGGACAATGACGATCGTGATGCCGACGACGATGGTGAGTCACGCGGTCTCTTTTTTTTTTCTAGAAATTTGATTGAATGACGAATCTTTTCGGTTAGACGCAAATGAGGAGCAAGGCGAAGATCGCAGTGAAGCCGATGCCGACGAGGAGACGCGTCAATTCATCGAGGTCTTCGATCATGTGTATGCGCCCGATCAGGCGAGGACATCTGGAAACGATCGCCACTTGGACAGTGTCCCAATCATACGCTACACCGTATCATGTAAGATCTGCTCTGATCTGGGTTTTCTTCCCTCATCTGGACACTTCCTTTGTTCTCCTCTCGTTTTGCAGCAAATTTGAGCGCATCCGGTTCCGGAGCAAGTGGCTCATCGGCTAGCGGCGGCCCAGGCGGCAGTGGCGGCATCGCCCTCAACGATAATCGCATCTCGAACCTGGTGCATCAGGTGCGCCAGCACCGCAACACCAATGCGAGCGTCCTCAGCCGTTCGTTCAATCCGATTCCGCATTCGCAGCAACAGCGACCCACCATCAATATCGGGATAATACGCTCGACACCGGCAGCTGGCACCAGCGCCGGCAGTGGTCCCAGCAACAGCAACAGCATTGACGATGGTAAACATTTGCAAACACAGTCGATCTAGGCTCTGATTCTCTGATTCTCTGATTCTCTGATTCTCTCCCTCGATCCTAGATTTGATTGCCCGCTTCAACTACTACATCCATCACGGCCAGTCGCTGCCCAGTGGATCGGGAGCTGGCCCCAGCACATCGGCTGGCAGCAGCAACATGGCAAGCGGCAGCGGTGCCGGCCCATCGGGCATCAATGTGAATGCTGGCGCTGCCGCCGGCGGAGCAGATGCCACCGCCGATGGACGTGGTGCAGCAAACCCGAACAGTCGTCTGGCACGCGATTCCCGACGCCTACTGTTCGTCGATCAGCAGTACTGCACCCCGGTCTCATTCAACAACACCGAAGAGAACCAGGGCGACCTCTTCAATCAAGACGGTGAGTCCGCATTTGAAGTGCTGCTCTTTGTTTCCCCATCGCTTAGTGATTCTCTTGCAAATTCAGCACTCCACTGGTGGCTCGAGGAGTCGAAGAACCTCGACATGGAATCCCAACCGGACATCTGCTTGACAGCAGCCCACCTGCTCATACCGACACTGCAAGAGATTCGCGACCGAACCAACAGGCGCAAGCGCAAGACCAGCGCCTCGGTCCAGGCCATGGTTGGATCGCCCCATCGCGAAGATCCCGGCGGCATTACAAGCACCCCACTATTGTGCATCTCACCGACGCTGAGCAGCAATCCGCTGTCGGTGCTGAACAGACGCAGCGCCATTCCCATTCTGCTGTCGCGGAATGCAGAGCAACGTGACGCAAGTGCTGCCGCAGCCGCAGCAGCAGCAGCAGCCGCAGCCGCCGCCGCCGCCGCTGCCGCTGGAGCAGGCACCAGCAACAGTGCAAATATGCACGATGAAGAAATGGATGGACGCAGCAACAACACTGGCGGTGAGTTTTGAATTCGATTCAGTTTCGTTTTGTGGTTTTTTGCGGGACGCTATGGTGTTTGTGGAATTTATCATTTCGCAGGAAGCACTAGAACCCTGAGAAGCCGACAGACGAACACAAACATCAGACGATCGCTGAGAACGCAGACGAGCTCTGCAGCAGGTAATCGCTGTTCGTCGTGTAGCCTAGACGCGGTATTGAACATTTTCTTTGCAGCTGGCTCGGGCGGACCAGGCACATGCACTAGATCTGCTGCACGAGCAGTGCCCAATGACAGCGACAGTGACGACTCGGACGATGAGAATCCCTTGGCCAGTGTTCTGCTAAACGAACAGGCCAGGGCCAGGGTGTCGCGCACCACACAAGTTGACCAAGCTCGCCACCAGTCCCAGCAAACTGGGGCGAATCCCTTTGGTAATGGCTTTCTCATTTTTTTTTTTTTTTTCATTTCATTTGAGTCTCGATTGATGTCATTTTCCGCAGATATACGCCAGCGGATAAGCGCTGAAATCAATGACGCCGCCATGGTGCCATTGCCAGATGAGGAGGACGACGACGACGACGACGACGACGAGGAGGAGGATATAGACGATGACGACGATGAGGACGACGAGGAGGAACGTCCAGAAATCGATGAAAATGAAGACAATGACGACGAAAATGATGAAAATGATGACGACGACGACGACGAGGACGACGACGAGGATCTGAATGTGGAAGACGTCATAATGGACTTTGACGATGAGATACAGAATGTTCTGCAGCAGGTAATGCTCCGAAATTCACATAAAAGTTAACCGGCTTGCTTCAACCACCTCCTCCCCTTCTCTAAACAGTTCTCGACAACCGTTCGTGCACCACAAGGAATGGGCAATGACCCAGCAGCAGGAGCAGTAGCAGCAGTAGCAGCTGCAGTAGCAGCAGCTGGCAGCTCCAATCAGCAACGACCACAGGCAATTCCAAATCAACCAAACCGCAACGCAGGCCAGCGCAGCTCGACGCTCTTCGATCTGCCAGTGCCACCGCGAGCACTTGACCATAGTGCCGCCATTGCGGCCGCTGCCGCAGCAGGTGCCGCATCAGCCACCGCCTCGACCAGCACCAACAGTATGCCATCGCTGTCGCCGATGACCGGCGGTATACGGGCAGCGCTAACACCGAGCGGGTCCGGACTGCGGCCATCGACAGGCGCCATACCACGGATTCCCGAGATGAGCGCCGAAGTGCGAGAGGTCCTCGGCGATCTGCAAGTTCCCGAGGGCGTTGATCCCTCATTCTTGGCAGCACTGCCCGTCGAAATGCGCGAAGAAGTGATCCAGGAGCATTTGCGGGCACAGCGCACCCGCCAGAGGGCACAACAGAATGCCATCGAAACCGAACACGAGTCATTGGTCGAGGTTAATCCGGACTTTTTGGCCGCCCTACCGCCGAACATTCAGGCCGAGGTGCTGTCGCAACAGCGCATCGAACAGCAGAGGCAAGCCGCGCAAAGCGCCAATCCAAATGATCCCGTCGATGCGGCTGCATTCTTTCAGAATTTGCAGCCCGCTCTGAGACAAGCGGTAAATATGCTCCTTCTGCTGGATGTCCTGGCAGTTCCTTTGATTCCACATTTTCCCATTTTTCCGCGCAGATTTTGACCGACATGGAGGACTCCCAGATTGCAAGCCTGCCCCCAGATCTAGTGGCAGAGGCGCAGAACTTGCGCCGCGACTGGGAGCATCGCAATCGACAAGTATTACAGGAGCGTCTGGCAGCTACCCAAAGCAGTGCCAACGCAGCCCCCACCCTGGGCACCGGTGAGTCTCTTCTCGTTGCTTTCATTCGGAGCAAATATTTGATGTACCCTTCTCTGTCCATTCCACAGCTGCAACATACATTCCACCGCGCATACCGCAATTGCAGAATCTACGCGACCGCCCCGGCTGGCAGGCCAACTCCATATGGTACAATTCCACGCCGCACGGCTCCTGCTCGAACCCCCTCGGCGAGGGACATTCCCAGCACCAGCAGCAGCAGCAGCAGCAGGGCAAGTCCGTCGCCCTCGCACTGATGGAGAACGAGGGCAGTCTGCTGGACGTGGATGCCCTCGGCTCGCTGCTCCTAATGCTCTTCATTGAAGACGCCAAATTCAACATAATCCGACTGCATCGTGTCATCCGGCACTTGTGCTATCACATCGGCACCAGAGAATGGATCATTGACTCCCTGATCGCCATCATTCGGCTGGCCGATGTCACCGATATTGCCAATATCGACGACAGGCTAGTGTCGCGACCGGAATATCTGAATCTGCGCGTCGACGCCGCCCTCGGCTATCGGTCGAGTGTGCTGCTGATCAAGTACGGCATGAAGGAAATGTTCGAGGAGGAGCCGTACTGCGGCTTCATGGGCCGTTCGATCCGAATCCACCCGCAGGCAGCGCAAATGGTTTGCCGCAACGCGCTAGATCTGCTCATCACGCTGGCCCGGCACTTCCCACGCGACTTTGTGCCATTCCGGAAGCCGCCGAAAAATCCCAACGCTCCCAATCCGACAGACAAGAACCAGCAGAGCACCTCGGGCATCACAAAGATCACGCTCAGCTCGAGCGGGCCCGGCGTGTGGACAACCAACAAGGCTAAGAAGACAAAAATCACCCATCCCACACCGATGGAGGACTTCATGGAGGGCCGCGACGAGGCGAACACCTTCTTCAACTTGCACCGCTACGACTTCTTTAGGAACTTCCCGATACGGCCACCAAAGACCAAGCGAACACCGGCAATCTTCGATGTCATCTTGAAGCTAGACGCTGGCCTGCATCCCTACAAGCCGGTGTACAGCTCGAAGGAGGTTTCCCAGATGTTCGTGCTCTATCCGCAGCCGCAGCGCGCCAAATTGGAGTTCCTCTCATTCGAGGATTCCCCCTTCTCTCAGCTGCTCTCCATATTACCGACAAACGTAATCAAACGTTCGCAGCAACTAACCGACAAACTTGTACGTCTCCTTGCCTCGCTGGGCATGGAGTTGCCCAAGGAAGATCACATCCAGCCATTCTCTGTGGAGAACGATCCCATTGACATCGCCGAACTGGCAACGCTTCAACCATCCGTGACGCCGGTAACATCGGCAGCCGCACGAGCTCCACCAAAGCCGGCAGCAGCAGCACCGCCAGCGGCAAAGATGTTCAAATCGACGAAAGTGATCAATGTGCATGACAGCGACAGCGAGCCAGAGAATGACGACAGCAGCGACGAGGACGAATCGGGCAGCGAGTACAGCACGAACGGCAGCAAGCGTCGTCGTGTCATGAAGCAGAAACGCCAACAGTCCCTGTATCCGAGTCAGGTGCTGCAATTGAAGATCGCCATCGAGGTGCTGACCACGAAGAGTTGCTCCGAGGAGGGCCTGGAATACGCCACCGAATTGATTGTCCACCTAAGTCAGTGCTCGGGACGGGCCAACTCGATTGTGGTTCAGCTGTTGATACGCGGCATCATGGGCCTCGCCGAATTGGTTCGCAAGCAAATCATTGCCCTCATGAAGGAGGTGAAGGAGCACAACCGCGTCGCAGCTAAACAGAAGTCCACCAACAAGAACCAGACGCCAGCGGCTGCCGCAGCAGCCAACCGTGGCGGAGTAATAAACGATCGGTTCACATCGTCACAAGTCATCATATCAGCGCCCACAAAGGGTAAGCCAACTTGTGAACTGCAACTGCCCACGATGGCACCGCTAGTGGCGAAGTCCTCATCACAAGCATTTTTCCTACGCACCCTCAAAGTTTTTATGCAAGTTCGTGATCTTATTGAATATATGGCATTGCTGACGCTCACTGAAATAGAGCCGCTCAGCGAGGTGATCTGCCTGGACGATCTCTGGAACACTCTCAGCGAGTGCCTGGTCGATTTGGAAATGACAAACGATCAGCATGCAGTGCTCATCCTGCAGCCAGCTGTGGAGGCGTTCTTCCTAATTCACGCGTCAAAGAAGAAGACCCAAACGCAACAACAGCAACAGACACAGACATACCGGCCGAACAACCAGACGTCGTCGGGTCCGCGCACCGGACGCAATGACACTTTCCCGATAACACGCCGACCAGGAACCGCCGCGGCAAGTGCCGCTGCTGAACAAGCAACATTCGATTTGGGCCCAGGTGCTAGGTCACGCAACTTGGAGCCCGAAGACGAGTCCATGGATCAAGAGAGCAACGATTCGAACACATTCATGTATGTGAACGCATCGGCAACGAATCGTACAGACGGCGCAGGCCCCTCAACATCGGCGGCCGCATCAGCTGCCGCTAAAGAAGCCGAGATATTGAAGCGCGATCAAAAGAAATTCCTTGATTTCGCCGAAAAACACCGAACTGTCCTCAACCAGATACTGCGTCAGTCGACCATACACCTGTCCGATGGACCATTCTCGGTGCTGGTCGATCACACACGCATCCTAGACTTTGACGTTAAACGGAAATATTTCCGCACTGAACTTGAACGCATGGACGAGGGGGTACGCCGCGAAGAGTTGACGGTCAATGTGCGACGTGTCACCGTATTTGAGGACTCCTTCAGGGAGCTGTACCGTCGGGGACCGGAAGAATGGAAGAATCGCTTCTACATTGTCTTTGAAGGTGAGTGAAAAATTTTCTACCTCTCTCCCAGACATTGACGCATTGAATTCGTCTCATTTTTTCCCCGTGCAGACGAGGAGGGTCAAGATGCAGGCGGTCTCCTACGCGAGTGGTACGTCATAATCTCCAGGGAGATCTTCAATCCAATGTACGCACTGTTTTGCGTTTCCCCCGGCGATCGGGTCACCTACATGATCAACCCCTCCAGCCATGCAAATCCCAATCATTTGTGCTATTTCAAATTTGTCGGACGTGTCATTGGTAAGAATTTGAATATCTCTCTTCTTCTCCTACTAATCCACTCGTGCTAATGCGTTAAATTTTTTTTTTTTTTCAAACCAGCTAAAGCCATTCATGATAACAAACTACTTGAGTGCTACTTCACGCGCTCCTTCTACAAGCACATTCTCGGCATACAAGTCAAATACACGGACATGGAATCGCAGGACTATGAATTTTACAAGGGTCTTGCATATCTGATGAATAACGACGTCTCAACACTCGGCTACGACTTGACATTCTCCACGGAAGTACAGGAATTCGGTGTGACACAGGTGCGCGATCTAACACCGAATGGCCGCAATATACCGGTCACACAGGAGAACAAATTCGACTACATTCGCTTAGTGTGCCAACTAAAGATGAGCGGATCCATCCGTCAGCAGTAAGTTCTCATCTTTTATCCGTTCTTTGACATGTTCCTTATTCTGTGTCTGTGTCTGTGTCTGCGTGTCCACAGATTGAATGCATTTTTGGAAGGCTTCTACGACATCATCCCAAAGCGTTTCATTTCAATTTTCAACGAACAGGAACTTGAGCTGCTCATTTCCGGTCTACCAAATGTTGATATTGAAGATCTCAAGCAAAATACAGAATACCATAAATACAACTCCAAATCGCCCCAGGTAAGGAGCTCAACCCCACCAACAGAGAGAGAGAGAGAGACGATTGAATGATGTGTGTGTTCTCCTTCTTTTTTTTTTTTCCTCCCCCAGATTCAATGGTTCTGGCGTGCATTGCGCAGCTTTGATCAAGCTGATCGCGCCAAGTTTTTGCAATTCGTTACCGGAACATCCAAGGTACCATTGCAAGGTTTTTCAGCACTCGAGGGCATGAATGGCATACAGAAGTTCCAAATACATCGCGATGACAGGTCAACTGATCGACTACCCTGTGCTCATACATGGTAAGTGCTGTTTTTGTCAATACTTCTTAGGCATTTTGTGCGTTCGTTTGTGATCAGTGTCCACGCGGTTTGAGATGAATGGGTGATCCTCCTAAAGGGTGATCCATCGTGAGGTTTGGTTTGTAATTTGAAATTAAACGCATAAATTTGACAGCTGACTTAAAACTTGCATTACCGATTGCAAGTGCACTTCGTGGCATTTCATCTAGTGGCGCTACAGTCCGTGGTGGACCTGAGCCGCAGTCTTCTTCAGCGGGCACGATCTCCAGCTGCTTCTCCAGTTGGCACGATCTCCAGCTGCTTCTCCAGCTGCTTCTCAAGCAAGCTTCTCCAGCTGGCACGAACTCCAGCTGCTTCTCCAGCTGCTTCTCCAACTGCTTCTCCAGCTGCTTCTCCAGCAAGCTTCTCCAACTGCTTCTCCAGCTGCTTCTCCAGCTGCTTCTCCAGCAAGCTTCTCCAGCTGGCACGATCTCCAGCTGCTTCTCCAGTTCTCCAGTTGGCACGATGTCCAGCCGCTTCTCCAGCGGGCACGATCTCCAGCTGCTTCTTCAGCCATCTTCTCCAGCTGCTTCTCCAGCAAGCTTCTCCAGCTGGCAGGATCTCCGACTGCTTCTCCAGCTGCTTCTCCAACTGCTTCTCCAGCAAGCTTCTCCAGCTGGCACGATCTCCAGCTGCTTCTTCAGCCATCTTCCCCAGCTGGCCCGATCTCCAGCTGCTTCTCCAGCTGCTTCTCCAGCTGCTTCTCAAGCAAGCTTCTCCAGGTGGCACGAACTCCAGCTGCTTCTCCAACTGGCACCATCTCCAGCTGCTTCTCCAGCAAGCTTCTCCAACTGCTTCTCCAGCTGCTTCTCCAGCAAGCTTCTCCAGCTGGCACGAACTCCAGCTGCTTCTCCAGTTGGCACGAACTCCAGCTGCTTCTCCAGCTGCTTCTCAAGCAAGCTTCTCCAGCTGGCACGAACTCCAGCTGCTTCTCCAGCTGCTTCTCCAACTGCTTCTCCAGCTGCTTCTCCAGTTGGCACGATCTCCAACTGCTTCTCCAGAGAGTTTCTCCAGCTGGCACGATCTCCAGCTGCTTCTCCAGCGGGCACGATCTCCAGCTGCTTCTCCAGCAAGCTTCTCCAACTGCTTCTCCAGCTGCTTCTCCAGCAAGCTTCTCCAGCTGGCACGATCTCCAGCTGCTTCTCCAGCAAGCTTCTCCAACTGCTTCTCCAGCTGCTTATCCAGCTGCTTCTCAAGCAAGCTTCTCCAGCTGGCACGAACTCCAGCTGCTTCTCCAGTTGGCACGATCTGCAGCTGCTTCTCCATCAAGCTTCTCCAACTGCTTCTCCAGCTGCTTCTCCAGCTGCTTCTCCAGCTGCTTCTCCAGCAAGCTTCTCCAGCAAGCTTCTCCAGCTGCTTCTCCAGCTGCTTCTCCAGCTGCTTCTCCAGCTGCTTCTCCAGCAAGCTTCTCCAGCTGCTTCTCCAGCTGCTTCTCCAGTTCACCAGCTGGCACGATCTCCAGCTGCTTCTCCAGCTGCTTCTCCAGCTGCTTCTCCAGCTGCTTCTCCAGCTGCTTCTCCAGCAAGCTTCTCCAGCTGCTTCTCCAGCTGCTTCTCCAGTTGGCACGATCTCCAGCTGCTTCTCCAACTGCTTCTCCAGCTGGCACGATCTCCAGCTGCTTCTCCGGCTGGCACGATCTCCAGCTGCTTCTCCAACTGCTTCTCCAGCTGGCACGATCTCCAGCTGCTTCTCCAGCTGCTTCTCGAGCAAGCTTCTCCAGCTGGCACGAACTCCAGCTGCTTATCCAGTTCTCCAGCTGGCACGATCTGCAGCTGCTTCTCCAGCTGCTTCTCCAGCAAGCTTCTCCAGCGGGCACGATCTCCAGCTGCTTCTCCAACTGCTTCTCCAGCTGCTTCTCCAGCAAGCTTCTCCAGCTGGCACGAACTCCAGCTGCTTCTCCAGAGAGTTTCTCCAGCTGGCACGATCTCCAGCTGCTTCTCCGGCTGGCACGATCTCCACCTGCTTCTCCAGCAAGCTTCTCCAGTTGGCACGATCTCCAGCTGCTTCTCCAGCTGCTTCTCAAGCAAGCTTCTCCAGCTGGCACGAACTCCAGCTGCTTATCCAGTTCTCCAGCTGGCACGATCTGCAGCTGCTTCTCCAGCTGCTTCTCCAGCAAGCTTCTCCAGCTGGCACGAACTCCAGCTGCTTCTCCAGCGGGCACGATCTCCAGCTGCTTCTCCAGCAAGCTTCTCCAACTGCTTCTCCAGCAAGCTTCTCCAGCAAGCTTCTCCAGCAAGCTTCTCCAGCAAGCTTCTCCAGCTGGCACGATCTCCAGCTGCTTCTCCAGCGGGCACGATCTCCAGCTGCTTCTTCAGCCATCTTCTCCAGCTGGCACGATCTCCAGCTGCTTCTCCGGCTGGCACGATCTCCACCTGCTTCTCCAGCAAGCTTCTCCAGTTGGCACGATCTGCAGCTGCTTCTCCAGCTGCTTCTCCAGCAAGCTTCTCCAGCTGGCACGAACTCCAGCTGCTTCTCCAGAGAGTTTCTCCAGCTGGCACGATCTCCAGCTGCTTCTCCGGCTGGCACGATCTCCATCTGCTTCTCCAGTTGGCACGCCGGCAAGCGCCTCATTGACGGCACGCTGTATTCGACCGATCACGGCAATGTCGTCCGCGTGTGCCAGCAATTGTACGGACTTTTGGAAGATGGTGCCTCTTGTGTTGGCGAGTGAGTTTCGCACGACCTTGCGCGTCGCCTTGCCTCAAAAACCTTGTTTTGACATTGAAGGCCTCGGTGAGCTCATTTCCGACGTTGATGGAGCAGCAAGAGTTCTCCATTGTCATTCCCCATCAGGGGACCATCAGAGGACCGCCAGGTCCCTTTGTGAAAAAAGTCTGCTGGCTACAGAGAGGTTCTCCGCCCCATCACGAAGTCCAACGGCCTCAGTCCGTTCTCGGGTAGGCTGCGCCTTCCGATGACTCTAGAAAAATCGCCTTCCGTACCCAGCTATGCGTTGAAGTCTCCTAGAACGATCTTGGTGTCGTAGCTGGGGCATTGATCGTATGTTCTCTTTAGGAGATCATAAAAGTCATCCTTGCCATCGTCATCCTTGGCATCGTCATCCTTGACATCGTCATCTTTATCCTCCGTTGGGGGCGTTGGAGCGTAGATTATACTGATATTACCGAATGTAGCCTTGATGCGGATTGTTCTCTATGTACTTAAAGCTTCAGACTTCTTGCCTGAGTCCGCCTCGAACAACGGAACCCGCATCCAAACAAGCTGTCGCTGCCTTCGCTCTTTGTTCCAGTCCCAGTTTTCCATCCACTTTGTGCCCGGTCCATCCCATCGCACCTCCTAAATGGCGAACATGTCCGCCCCTTATAAGCTTCTAGGGGCTCCGCAAGTCCATGGGCTGCACGTGGTCTACATTCGCCACAGTTCCGACAGGCCACCAACCGTGGCGTCGCGTCGATGAAATCCAATCAAAAAACCACGAAATTCTCTCGTTTCCCGAAACAAAAAGCCACCGAATGCCTGTTGAAGCATTCCGCACACCCCCCGAAGCCCACCACACCTCGATCCTTACTCGTGAAATAGCGAAAATCACCCCCCATCCACCACTCCGCACAAGCATCACCACCCCACGTCATCATCCGGTGACGTCATGAAAACTGAAAACCGCTCATTTCTCGTATTTCCCCGGCTTGCGATGCAATTTTTTGATGGAATCCCCATCGAATGTCCTCCCCACACTCAGTCCCATCCTTTCGAGGTGGAATTCGGGCTCAAACTGTCCAAAAATCGATTTTTGAAAAAATGACACATTTTCCACGAAAAAATGCAGTAAACCGGCATCGCACTGGGGTCGCATTTTTTTGGTGAAAATAAACCCATTTTCGAGGATGCACATTTCAGTCGAACATCGTCTTGTGAAACGAATTCCTCGGGAACTGGGATGAGTCGGTGGATGAAGGCGGTCTTGATGGACGGGGAATTTCATGTAGAAGGGGGTTGAGGAGGAGGCCGTGTGCGGCTGTGCCTTGGGGGAGTTTTGTGAGACAAAATGCGAGATAACCTCATTTGTCGCATGGAAATCGAGGAATTGCGAGGTGTGGTGTTTTCTGAGACGATTCTTTCGGGAACTAGGACGAGTCCAAGATTGTGGGGTGCCTCGGTGGATGGGGAATTCAATGTACATTCAGAAGAAGGTTAGACTTTTTATGGGGCGTGCCGTGGTTGGGCAGTATGAAGCGAATCCGTGAGGTCCTGCATAACCGCCTGGAAATCGCGACATGCTGTGTTGTTTGATGAATTTCTCTGCAATAAGGACGAGACCAAAGTTGAGGGGTACTTCGATGGATAGGGAATTTAATGAAGAAGCGTATTGATGTGCAACACTTTAAGAAGCGTTCCTTGGTTGCCTAGTTTGAAGCAAGCACCGTGAGGTCCTCCTTTGCCCCCATTGAAGTGGCGACAGGATATTTTCTGAAACAAATTTCTCGATAATTAGGAAGATTCCAGTGACGAGCGATGTCAGAATCGAAAGGAATTTCAATGTAGAAGCGGAATAAGGTACGATTTTCTAACCGGAGTGCCGTGGTTCAACAGTTTGAGGCAAAGTCCGTGGCGTCCTCCATTCTGCATTTAATCTTGCGACGGTGAAGACATGACGTTTTGCGAAACGATTTTCTCCACAATTAGGACGAGTCAAGGATCAAGGGGTACTTTGATTGATAGGAAATTCAATTTAGAAGCGTGTTGTTGTGCAACTTTTTAAGGGGCGTGCCTTGGTTTGTCAGTTTGAAGCAAAAATAGTGAGGTCTGCCATGAGCCCTTTGAAGCCACCACAGGATGTCTTGAGACGATTCTCTCGGCAACTATGCGGAGTCCAAGACTGTGGGGTGCCTTGACGGATAGGGATTTTATATAAGAAGCGAAATAAGGTACGACTTTTTAAGGGGGCGTGCATTGGTTGGGCAGTTTGAAGCAAAAATAGTGAGGTCCTCCATGAGCCCCTTGAAATCGCGAGGAGGTGCATTATGAGACGTTTTTTCTCGGCAACCAGGACGAGTCTTAGATTGTGTACTGCCTCGATGTATAGGAAATTTGATGTAGAAGCGAAATAAGGTACGACTTTTTAAGGGGCGCGCCTTGGTTCGCCTGTTTGAAGCAAAAACAGTGTGGTCCTTTACAACCCCATTAATGTTGCGAGGAGGTGCTTCGCTTCGTGAGACGTTTTTCTCGGCAACCAGAACGAGCCTAGGACTAAAGTATACCTCGATGGATAGGGGATTTAGTGTATAAGCGGAACAAGCTGCGGCACTTTAAGGGACGTGCATTGGTTCTCCAGTTTGAAGCAAAAACCGTAAGGTCCTCCATAACACCCTTGAAATGACGAGGTGCAATATGAGACGATTTTCTCGGCAACCAGAACGAGTCTAGGACTGATGTAGGCCTCGATGGATAGGGAATTCAATGTAGATGAGTAATAAGGTGCGACTTCTTAAGGGGCGTACCTTGGTTTGGCAATTTGAAGCAAAACTCGTGTCCCCCTTGAAATCGCTATTAGGTGCGTTATGAGACGATTTTCTCGGCAATCTGAACGCGCCTAGGACTAAAGTATACCTCTATGGATAGGGGGTTTCGTGTAGATGCGAAGTAAGGCACGACTCTTTAAGGGGCGTGCCGTAGTTAGGGCAGTTTGAAGCGAAAACAGTGAGGCACCCGAATTTTGACATAAAGGCTCAAGTGATAACATTTTCAACACAATGGCATCACTCATCGCTTGGGGGGGAATCCGAACCAGTGGTTAAACATGAATTAATGTAATTCATTGCTACAATGAGGAAACTAACTGACTTAAATGAAGAAAATAAGCAAAAAAGACTTACTTTTTTGAAGACACGCCCCCTTTTCTCACAAAATTTTGTATTTTTCTCTTCTCATTCTCATTTCAGCTTCAACCAATTGGATCTACCACTATACAAGTCATTTGAGAAGCTTCGAACATGTTTAACTAAGGCTATTCATGAATGTTCGGAAGGATTTGGTTTCGCTTAAATAGTACTTATTATAAATGTATATGTGTTGTTACTCTTAAACTCTAAAAAAAAAAATGAATATTCAAACAGACTACAATTATAATATATAACAGAAAAAAAAAACAAAAAAAAAACAAAAAAAAAAACAAAACAAAAAAAAATTTGAAATTGATGTGGATATAAAAAAAAAATTGGAAAAAAAAAGTTTAGAACTTGACAACTAGAGTTTCTGGTGAATTTGTCTCATAAATGTGTATTCTCTTTGTGGTGTAGCATGAGTACTACTTCATATGTGTCTAATAAGTCGACGAACAACAAGTTCTCGCATAACTCTAGATAAACTCAAAGTTGTTCTGTATTTTTTTTTCTTTTCGTTCGTTTTCTTGCTTTTCTTTCGACGTTTCGTTCAGTTTCGTTGTATTTTTTTTCTTTCTTTTTTCTTATTAATTAATATTCATTGATTCCTAAATGTGTGTGTTAAACGCATTAGTATGAATAAGGAGACTATATGTCAAAAAAAAAAAAAAAAAACAAAAAAAAAACCAAAAAAAACAAGAGAAAATATCTATATTTCTATATTTTTTTCTATATTTCTATGTTTCTATGTTTTCTCTTTTTTTTTTGTTTACTTTTCTAATTAATGAATTAATATTCAGTGATTCCTAAATGTGTGAACACATTTAAATGAATTAAAACCGCTACATGCGCTATATGTCACATTTCACTATTTTCTTCCGAGTTCTTGTTCTGTTTTGTTCCTTTTTTCTTTTTTTTTCTTTTTTTTCTTTCTAAAGAGATATTCCACAAAATGTGAGAACACATTTCCTATGAATAATAAGGCTAATCTATCACATCTCGAGATTTTCAGATTTTTTTTTCCGTTTTTTTTTTTCGTTTAATTTAATGTTTAGTGATTTTCCAAATGTGTCTCAACACATCTATATGAATAATAATCGCTATATATGTATATGTATGTATGTCACATCTCAATATATTTCCCGATGTTCTTCCTTTCAATTTATATTTTTTTTTTTCGTTCGTTGATGTTCTGTTTTGAATTAATTTAAATATTTAGTGATTCCCAAAAAATGTGTCAATACACATTTCTATATGAATTATTATAATCGCTATTTATGTCACATCTTCAACACTGTCTGATGATTGGTAGTTTTGTGTTTGTTTATTTTTTTTCTCTTATTTTTATTTTAATTCCCACCATTTTTTTTTTTCCTTTTTTTTCCTTTTAACGCATTCGAAATGAAGAAAAACTGATATTATTTCTTTTTTTTTTCCATATGAAATTCAGACACGAAATGTTTGTTCTGTTGGTTCCGTTTACTTTTGCTTGTTTATTTGTTTTTTCCCCAAACTTTTTATATTCTATGTATTCACTCGATGTCTAAATACAATATTTCAACAATAAAGATATTAATGTCATCAATGTGGTCGTTTTTTATTCCATTTCTCTGCTGTTTTGAGGGGTCGTTCATGTGAACTTTCATCATCATCATCATCCATCATCATCATCTGCCTTGCTTTGCCAGTTTGAAGCAAAAAGCGTGAAGTCCTCCATAGCCCCCTTGAAGGCACGAGGAGGTACGTTGTGAGACGGTTTTCTCGGCAACCAGAACGAGCCTAGGACTAAAGTATGCCTCGATGGATAGGGAATTCAATGTAGATGTGTAATAAGGTGCGACTTTTTAAGTGGCGTGCAGTGGTTAGGCAGTTTGAAGCGAAAACCATGAGGTCCTCCATAACCCCCTTGAAGGCACGAGGAGGTACGTTATGAGACGGATTTCTCGGCAACCAGAACGAGCCTAGGACTAAAGTATGCCTCGATGGATAGGGAATTCAATGTAGATGTGTAATAAGGTGGGACTTTTTAAGTGGTGTGCAGTGGTTAGGCAGTTTGAAGCGAAAACCATGAGGTCCTCCATAACCCCCTTGAAGGCACGAGGAGGTACGTTATGAGACGGATTTCTCGGCAACCAGAACGAGCCTAGGACTAAAGTATGCCTCGATGGATAGGGAATTCAATGTAGATGTGTAATAAGGTGGGACTTTTTAAGTGGTGTGCAGTGGTTAGGCAGTTTGAAGCGAAATACCATGAGGTCCTCCATAACCCCCTTGAAGGTACGAGGAGGTACGTTATGAGACGGATTTCTCGGCAACCAAAACGAGCCTAGGACTAAAGTATGCCTCGATGCATAGGGAATTCAATGTAGATGTGTAATAAGGTGCGACTTTTTAAGTGGCGTGCAGTGGTTAGGCTGTTTGAAGCGAAAACCGTGAGGTCCTCCATAACCCCCTTGAAGGTACGAGGAGGTACGTTATGAGACGGATTTCTCGGCAACCAAAACGAGCCTAGGACTAAAGTATGCCTCGATGGATAGGGAATTCAATGTAGATGTGTAATAAGGTGCGACTTTTTAAGTGGCGTGCAGTGGTTAGGCAGTTTGAAGCGAAAACCATGAGGTCCTCCATAACCCTCTGGAAGGCACGAGGAGGTACGTTATGAGACGGTTTTCTCGGCAACCAAAACGAGCCTAGGACTAAAATATGCCTCGATGCATAGGGAATTCAATGTAGAAGCGAAGTAAGGTGCAATTTTTTTAGGGGCGTGCCGTGGTTCACTCTTATGAGGCAAAGTTCGTGACGTCCTCTATGAGCGCTTTGAAGCCATTACAGGATGTCTTGTGAGAAAATTCTCTCGGCAACCACGACGAGTCCAAGACTGCGTAGTGCCTCGATGAGTAGGAAATTTAATGTAGAAGCGAAATAAGGCATGACTTTTTAAGGGGCGTGCCGTGGTTAGGCAGTTTGAAGCAAAAACAGTGAGGTCCTCCATGAGCCCTTTGAAATCTCGAAAGGGTGTTTTGTGAGACGATTCGCTCGGTAACTAGGCCGACTCCAAGACTGTGGGGCATCGCGATGGATAGGGAATTCAATGAAGAAGCATATTGATGTGCAAAACTTTAAGAGACGTGTCTTGGTTGCCTAGTTTGAAGCAAGCACCGTGAGGTCCTCCTTTGCCTCTTTGAAGTGTGGTGACAGGATATTTTCTGAAACAAATTTCTCGATAATTAGGAAGATTCCAGTGACGAGCGATGGTAGAATGGAAAGGAAATTTAATGTAGAAGCGGAATAAGATACGACTTTCTAACCGGAGTGCCGTGCTTCAACAGTTTGAGGCAAAGTCCGTGGCGTCCTTCATTCTGCATTTAATCTTGCGGCGTTGAAGAAGTTTTGCGAAACAATTTTCTCGACAATTAGGACGAGTCAAGGATCAAGGGGTACTTTGATTGATAGGAAATTCAATTTAGAAGCGTGTTGTTGTGCAACTTTTTAAGGGGCGTGCCTTGGTTTGTCAGTTTGAAGCAAAAATAGTGAGGTCTTCCATGAGCGCTTTGAAGACAAGATGTCTTGTGAGAAAATTCTCTCGGCAACCAGGACGAGTCCAAGACTATGGTTTACCTCAGTGGATAGGGAATTCAATGTAGAATCGAAATAAGGTGCGACTTTTTAAGGGACGTGCCGTGGTTGGGCAGTTTGAAGCGAAATCCGTGAGGTCCTCCATGAGCCCTTTAAAATCCCCACAGGATGTTTTCTGCGACGATTCTCTCGGAAACTAGGACGCGTCCAGGACTGTGGGGTACATGGATGGAAAGGAGATTCAATGTAGAAGCGAAATAGGGTGCGACTTTTTAAAAGACGTGCCGTGGTTGGGTAGTTTGATGCGAAAACCGTAAGGTTCTCCACGAGCCCTTTGAAGCCGCGAAAGGATGTCTTCTGAGACGATTCTCTCGGCAACCAGGACGAATCCAGGACTGTGGGGTGCCTCAGTGGATAGGGAATTTAATGTAGAAGCGAAGTAAGGTGCGACTTTTTAAGGGACGTGCCGTGGTTGGGCAGTTTGATGCGAAAACCGTAAGGTTCTCCACGAGCCCTTTAAAGCCGCGAAAGGATGTCTTCTGAGACTAGGATTGAATGGTACCTCGTTGGATAGGAAATCAAATGTTGAAGCGAAATAAGGTGCGACACTTTAAGGGGCATGCCTTGGTTGGATAGTTTGAAGCAAAAACCGTGAGGTCATCCCTTGTCCCATTGAAGTGGGGGCAGGATGTTCTCTAAAACGATGTTCTCGACACTTAGGATGAGTCCAAGATTGAGGGATACCGGGATAGATAGGAAATTCAATGTCGAAGGCGAATAAGGCACCATTTTCGAACGGGAGTGACTTGGATGACTTTTTTTCGGTAAATTCCGTGATAACCTCCTTTGCCACGTCGGAATCCATGAAGTGGACGGGGCAGGGTTCTTGTGAAACAAATTTCTCGATAAATAGGACGATTTCAGAGACGAACGATGTCAGGATGGAAAGGAAATTTCATGTAGAAGCGGAATAAGGTACGATTTTCTAACCGGAGTGCCGTGGCTCACCAGTTTGAGACAAAATCCGTGGCGTCCTTCATTCTGCATGAATAATCTTGGGGCGTTGAAGACATGACGTTTTGCGAATCATGCTGCCGTTCTAAATTCCATAGTTCGCACATTATTCGTACTGCTGCATCGTTCACAACAGCCCAAAGGTCTTCGGATTCCAACATACATGTATTTAACTACGTTTTCTGGTGATGGGCCGTTCCCCAAATTCTTCGCGGAATATAGCTCTTTCGTTTGCCTACCGAGTGCATTCGAAGAAAACGTGCGCCACTTTCTCTACAGCGCTTGGGCAGCGAGGATGGACTGAAATCACAACCGTGACCAGTCAATAACTGTGTAAGATAGTAATTTAGTTCGCCGCGTTTTCGATTTACCCAATTTTCAATCTTTGGGATTAGTCGGTACGTCCATCTGCCTTTTTGGGACTCGTTCCATCTACACTGCGGCTTCTTTCGAGTTTCTTCACTCCATTTACGCCTAGCTTCTAAGGCTAGGATATCGATTGGTATCATAGAGGACAGTACCAATATCGCGTCGTGGAATACCGTTCGATATGCACTGCTAACCCTCAGTGCACATAGTCTATACACAGATTTGATTCCTTTCGTGTGCGATGTTTTATTCGCGACATCAGACCATATTTGTGCCCCGTACAGCTGTGTGGAGGCTACAACTCTGGCAAGCATTAATCGTTTACCTTGCTTCGGACCGCCTTGATCCTCCGCCATCGACTCGAGCTCATCAAGCGTAACGCCCTTAGTGCACTTAGTCTAACCACCTCGTCCTGGATCCGCCAAGCGGTCGCCTACCTAATGGAGAATCGCATTCAGCGGCACATCTCGGCAGTCGTGATGATGAGGACATTAGTGCCACGTGACCAAATCATCAAATCATAGTCCTTTCTGTTCAAAAAAAGCAGCTGCTCTGCATTGAGTTGCTCGCGTACTGCGGGGTTTCTCACCATATCCCGGCAAGTAGCTCCCACAAAAGCGCGAAGGAAGCTCATCTCGGCAGCCTTGTATTCAGGATCTCGTCATTACCCAAATACTGACTTGGCTTTGACAAGCTCGGCCTTCCTAGTTGCAGACGAGGTTGCAGATCTTCCAAGTTGTTCCGCAAATTGAGTCGGCCTGGGCAATCCTACAGGAAAGCTCATCATTACTCCTCCCATCACTCGTGAAAAACACCCCGAGACACTTGAACTTCTCCAACTGCTTCAATGGGACTCCACCAAACATTGAACAGGGATTCTGGAAATGCACCATAACCTCTGGTTTTTTGTCCACGTTCAACTTCATCACATGTACCTAACCAGGGTACAGGCCGGCGACCCATGGAGGCCTGCCATCGTTGAAGGTCCTGGGCACGCTGCTTTCAATCATCAAGGCCAAGCTGTCTTGCATCCAGCGATTACTTGGTCGTTATGCCGGAGATTCGGTCTTCATCTCCTTCTCGAACCAGGAGGCTCGGATTCGAAGATCCTCTTCGCTGGAGCATTGTTGTCCTTGCGCTCGATGTGGCCGACAGCCGATGGATTCTTACCTTCCGGACTACATCCACATTCCGGTACAGCTGGTAGAGTTGGCGATTGTGTCCTCTCCTCCCTCGCAGACGGAATTTTCCTTTCGAGGGTACCCAGAATCAGCTCTGCAGTTTTGCCTATCGTCCAGCTTTCGGCTCCATAGAGCAGGTCTGACAAAATAAGAGTTTTGTAGAGCATGTCAGGAGCTCAGGAGCGCTGCCGACAAACCGAAGTAGCCCCGGTTGCCATGGGCGTCGTTTGTTGAGTTCACGTTTGTCCCGAGGTCGCCAAGCTCCTTTACTACATCAAAAGTGCAGCTGTCGATCGTGAAGTTTTGTCGAAGCCCGATGCGTGATGGAACGTTGAGAACTTTGAGGCCAGTTCGTTTCGCCTCTAGTTACAGCTTCCATCGATGGTTGGGCATCTCGAGAGCACAACCGGAGCAGCATTGAAGACCATGTTGTCGATGCACTCTACCAGCAAACTGGGCGGACTTATGTCCCCCAATACACCGAGAGTACGGCAACGCCACATTACCGAAAGGCCACCAACCGTGGCGTCGCGTCGATGAAATTAAACCAAAAAACCACGAAATTCTCTCGTTTTCGAAACGGAAACCCACCGAATGCCTGTTGAAGCATTCCGCACACCTCCCGAAGGCCACCACACCTCGATCTTTACTCGCGAAATAGCGAAAATCACCCCCCATCCACCACTCCGCACAAGCATCACCTCCCACTTCATCATCCGGTGACGTCACGAAAACTGAAAACCGCTCATTTCTCGAATTTCCCCGGCTTGCGATGCAATTTTTTGATGGCATCCACTTCGAATGTCCTCCCCAGACTCAGTCCCACGCACTTGGGGCGAAATTCGGGCTCAAACTGTCCAAAAATCGATTTTTGAAAAAATGCCACATGTTCCACGAAAAAATGCAGTAAACCGGCATCGCACTGGGGTCGCATTTTTTTGGTGAAAATAAACCCATTTTCGAGGATGCACATTTCAGTCGAACATCGTCTTGTGAAACGAATTCCTCGGGAACTGGGATGAGTCGGTGGATGAGGGAGGCCTTGATGGACGGGGAATTTCATGTAGAAGGGGGTTGAGGCTGCGGCCGTGAGCGGCTGTGCCTTGGGGGAGTTTTGTGAGACAAAATGCGAGATAACCTCATTTGTCGCATGGAAATCGAGGAATTGCGAGGTGTGGTGTTTTCTGAGACGATTCTTTCGGGAACTAGGACGAGTCCAAGATTGTGGGGTGCCTCGGTGGATGGGGAATTCAATGTACATTCAGAAGAAGGCCCGATTTTTTAAGGGGCGTGCCGTAGTTGGGCAGTTTGAAGTGAAAACCGTGAGGTCCTGCATAACCGCCGGGAAATCGCGACATGCTGTGTTGTTTGATGAATTTCTCTGCAATAAGGACGAGGCCAAGGTTGAGGGGTACATTGATGGATCGGGAATTTAATGAAGAAGCATATCGATGTGCAACACTTTAAGAGACGTGTCTTGGTTGCCTAGTTTGAAGCAAGAACCGTGAGGTCCTCCTTTGCCCCCCCATTGAAGTGGCGACAGGATATTTTCTGAAACAAATTTCTCGATAATTAGGAAGATTCCAGTGACGAGCGAAGATAGAATCGAAAGGGAATTTAATGTAGAAGCGGAATAAGGTACGATTTTCTAACCGGAGTGCCGTGGTTCAATAGTTTGAAGCAAAGTCCGTGGCGTCCTCCATTCTGCATTTAATCTTGCCACGTTGAAGACATGATGTTTTTTTAAACGATTTTCTCGACAATTAGGACGAGTCAAGGATCAAGGGGCACTTCGATGGATAGGGAATTTAATGAAGAAGCGAAATAAGGTGCAACACTTTAAGGTGCGTGTCTTAGTTCGCCAGTTTGAAGCAAAAATAGTGAGGTCCTCCATGAGCCCTTTGAAGCCACGACAGGATGTCTTGTGATACGATTGTCTCGGCAACCAGGACGAGTCCAAGACAATGCAGTGCCTCGATGGCTAGGAAATTTAATGTAGAAGCGAAACAAGGTACGACTTTTTAAGGGGCGTGCCTTGGTTAGGCAGTTTGAAGGGAAAGCCGTAAAGTCCTTTGCTTACACCAACGGCTATGCTTTGCCCCCAGTGGCAGTCTTCTTTTTATCCTCATAACCAGTTGGTGCTCGTAGTGAAGCTGGCCTATACTGGCGCTGATTAGCTTATTGGAATTATTGAAATAGTAGGCTCCTAAGTGTAGGAACCTACGACTATGCAGAGCGTTGCACGACCAGAGTAGGGGATCTGTGGGTTCTACCTCCTCTACATCCATGCAGCTTCTGCGGAAATCATTTTATAAGACAGCCATCCTACGGGCATGAGTGCCAATTGCACAGCGCCCGGTTATGACTCCTCTGGGAGTCCTTAATGAGGCCCTGCTGAGCCTAAGCAGACTGAATGATCGGTTCGAGGAAGAACGAGTTGGCTAGGTCATGTAGAGCGAATGGACACCACAGCTCCAGCCCGAAGAGTCTTCGACGCCGAACCAGTGGGACAACGTAACAGAGGACGTCCTCGAACGAGATGATGGACACAAGTGGAGAATTACGACCTTAACCAACTAGGCGCGCTCAATTGGAGAAAGCTGGTTAAATATCGTGGCAGCTGGCGAAGCTTGTTGACTGAGGCCCAGGTCCACCTCGGACTGTAGCGCCATTAGAAGAAGGAGAAGAAGAAGGAGCAGGAGACGAAGACGAAGACGAAGAGGGAGACGAAGACTAAGACGAAAACGAAGACGAAGACGAAGACGAAGACGAAGACGAAAACGAAGACGAAGACGAAGACGAAGACGAAGACGAAGACGAAGACGAAGACGAAGACGAAGACGAAGACGAAGACGAAGACGAAGACGAAGACGAAGACGAAGACGAAGACGAAGACGAAGACGAAGACGAAGACGAAGACGAAGACGAAGACGAAGGCGAAGGCGAAGGCGAAGGCGAAGGCGAAGGCGAAGGCGAAGGCGAAGGCGAAGGCGAAGGCGAAGGCGAAGGCGAAGGCGAAGGCGAAGGCGAAGGCGAAGGCGAAGGCGAAGGCGAAGGCGAAGGCGAAGGCGAAGGCGAAGAAGATGAAGATGAAGGCGAAGGCGAAGGCGAAGGCGAAGGCGAAGGCGAAGGCGAAGGCGAAGGCGAAGGCGAAGGCGAAGGCGAAGGCGAAGAAGATGAAGATGAAGGCGAAGGCGAAGGCGAAGGCGAAGGCGAAGGCGAAGGCGAAGAAGATGAAGATCAAGATGAGAACGAAGGCGAAGAAGATGAAGGTGAAGGTGAAGGCGAAGAAGATGAAGATGAAGATGAAGATGAAGATGAAGATGAAGATGAAGGCGAAGACGAAGACGAAGACGAAGACGAAGACGAAGGCGAAGACGAAGGTGAAGGTGAAGATGAAGATGAAGATGAAGATGAAGATGAAGATGAAGATGAAGATGAAGATGAAGATGAAGATGAAGATGAAGATGAAGATGAAGATGAGGATGAAGATGAAGATGAAGATGAAGATGAAGATGAAGATGAAGATGAAGATGCAGACGAAGGCGAAGGCGAAGGCGAAGGCGAAGAAGATGAAGATGAAGACGAAGTAGAAGGAGAAGATGCAAAGCAACGCCTTTCAGAATTTACTCTAATATCTAATATTTTCAAAAATCTTTTAGTGGTACCACTTAAAATTTGATTGCCTTGCATGGAATACTTGTTTTAGTTTTCGTATTTTAAGAGTTTACTGCGTTCGCCCATCGTGGCGTTTAAATGCGAGCTATGATATGTTCTCGTAGTAATATAACATAACTCCGTACATGTGTTTACACCAAAGTTCTACTCAACCGCTTGCCAAACAAACATTGTGCACAGCTACGCGAAATTACCTTTCCAGTGGTGTAAGTATCATTCCATTTGGTTGAGTAGAACGGCGTAGAAACGTACCACAAAAATCAACAAACACGTGTTTACATACAGATCTCTTAAACAGACAACATTTGAAGAAAGAAAAAGGTAATTTTATTTCACAGAAACAATATAAACACAAGAATTATGAGAATGTGGTGTCTTTTTTGACACTTCTGACGGGCTATTCGTGAATGTAAGTGTGGAGAAAGGATTCTATGCATTGCAGGGGCAACAATGTGTCTTGGCCATCCGGCAACAGAGGGCCCTGAAACGATTTTTTTTTGGATTGTATACATTTTTCTCTGAAATAAGGCTTAATTAAAAAAATAACAACACAGTGAGGTGGTCCGTTTTTTAAATGTTGTTCTCCAGCATGTCGACGAGCCGCTTGATTTCCCGACTGAAACGAAAGATCTTGAATAAAGGCGAGAAAGTAACATGCCCGTACGTACATCCGCAGAGCCAACTGCTCGGTGGGTTTCATCGATTTCGATATCTCCTCCGTTTTGGCCATGATCGTGTACATGCACTTGATGTTGGCGTCCATGTTGTCGGTTAGTTTGTTCACCGAATTCTTGTGAATCTCCACATTATCGGCAGCAATTGATGAGATCTGCAAGAGAGCCAGCGTCTATGTCGCACAATTGAGCATTCGATCGAGAATACCTACCGAACGCAGTAAGTTGTAGAGGTTTTCGGTGAGATTATCAACGGAAGCGGCTAAGTATTGAGCATCGATTTCGATATCGCTCAAGACATTCGAATCAATTGGCGGCAATTGGGACTGCAGGAAATGCCTTGGCAACAGGCCAGCCGACGTCGATGGGGTGCTGTTCTTCGACAGGACATTCACGGGACTTATATCTGCGGGGGGAAAATGATGAAAAGATGCTGAATTGTTGATGGTCATGAAACGGAACTCACCTCGTTTTGTTATCGGACTGGAAAGCTTCAGCTTGTACTCAAGATTCTCGGCAACGAAGTGTGTCATGTCGCCCTCGCGACGTACAGTGCCGTCCAGATTGTAGGGAAACGCTGCAAAATATCGAAGCTGTTGGCTCTACTTTTGCAAAAAAAACGATCAATCTCTCGCGCAAGTCTTGGAAAAAACCAATCGTATCTTATGCAGGATGGCGTGAGATGTGCGAAATGTAGTTTGTTTTGCGCGAAATCTATTAGTGAACTTATTTTGAAGCTTTTTTACTGTCAACCGTGGCGGACAGAGCGGCATAATGGGCTCGTTTATCTGAACATGGACCAGTACCACCAGGACCGAGATCAATCACTCTTGCCAATCGGTGTCTTCTTTTCGGCTCAAGAGGCGATTGAGTGAGGGAGCCATCTCTCGAAGCACCGACACTCTGATCATCCCTGTCCTGCTCGATGGCGCAGAGACTTGGACGCTATTGAAGGCGGATGCAGATCGGATGCTTGGTCGTTTTGAGGGACAAATTCTGCGTCTGGATGCGTGATGGCGTGTGGAGGAGAAGATTCAACCACGAAACGTCTTCGGATCCAACGCCTAAGATGGCTGGGCACATGGTCAACCCTGCTCCAACCCGAAGAGTCATTCAGTGGGACACAACGCAATGCAGGACGCCCGCGGAACGTCTGGATCCAACGTCTAAGATGGCTGGGCACACGGACAACACTGCTCCAACCCGAAGAGTCTTCGACTTCGAATCAGTGGGACACAACGCAATGGAGGACGCCCACGGAACGTCTGGATCCAACGTCTAAGATGGCTGGGCACATGGTCAACCCTGCTCCAACCCGAAGAGTCTTCGACTCCGAATCAGTGGGACACAACGCAATGGAGGACGCCCACGGAACGTCTGGAGGAGAAGATTGAACCACGAACAGCGGCGTGAACGTAGTTGAGCGTCTTCCGAGCGAATGGACACCACAGCTCCGGCCCGAAGAGTCTTCGATTCCGAGCAACGGAGGATGTCCTCGAACGAGATGGCGCCCACAAGTGGAGAAGGACGCCCTCAACCAACATGGCGCGTGAAAGGCGGAGGCTGGCTGGCTTGAGAGACTTGTTGGTTGAGGCCCAGGTCCAACAAAGACCACGCGAAAGGCGTGCAGAATCGCATCTAAACCCTGTTAAAATGCCATCACGCAGAGAGAAGTCGCGTGAGCTCGGTCGTAGGTTAGGTTAGGATTTTGGAAGTGTGATGGTTGAACATCACTTCCACTCCTTATGGGTTTCACATTCTGTCAACCCATCCTGTCGCGTGATGGCTTAAACCACCCCGTGCTCCTTACGAATCGTGAGAGATCCGATATGTCTACATTTGCTAAGGCCTAGAGAGAGACTGCCTCTCTTAAGAATCTTTGGCCCAGCGAGGCTAGGCGTCGATTCTGGAGAGCTGGGCAGCGGCAGATGCAGTTGTTGGATCGTCTCGGTATCTTCCTCGTCGCCGCGACTCCGGCGGAGATTGCTGGTCGGGCCGGGTCCCACCTCGCACTCACTGGCAAGCCACGCGCTTTCCAAGCCACTCGCTCAATTATAGATTCCGTGCAAACTAGACCACATATTCCTCATTTTCCATGAGGCCATGCATAAGCTAAGATTTTCTTTCTTCGAAACTCACCACAAATGATTTTTAGACAAGCGAATTCACTCACCTGCGTCACACATCAGCGAGGCTGGCCTCTTCGGGTGTCGCCCATCGGTCGTCTCATCGAAGTAGTTGCCTCTCGCCTCAGCCTTGTTACCACTGCCAGCTGGGTATTCATTTGATGCATCAACATCGCTGCTATTCAGTTCGCCATGCGATTGAAAGGCGATTTCTGTGTATGAGGCCGCCATTTGGTCCTCATCTCGATTTCTAAAGCTCATGCCGTGCTCATAGGCTTTGGCGTTGTCCCTGTTTCTCAATGAGTCTCTGACATCGTCTTTTGACATTTTCAACGTTCACGTTATGAGAGTCCAAATGTGCTGCTTATCGTAATGAGAAGTGGTTAACCAGTTAGTGGGGAGTTCTTGATATTAACTCGAGGTTTTTGAGCACTACACTGGAGCACTTAGACTCAAAAAATTGGTCCGATGTACTACCAGGCAGCAGAATAGACTTAATGGAATTTCATCCGGAATACCGGAAGAAAACCAGCAGGCGCTTCCGTGATGAGGAGCCTACATCATCAGCTCTCACCTCAGCAGCACCAAAAACCGGCCACCTGATCCGAGCAAAGGCGGGACAGTGTCAGAGGAAGTGCTCAGCAGTGGCGTCGTCTTCTCCACAGGCGTCGCAGAGGGTTTCGTCGCTTAAGCCAAGCACATTTAGGTGTTTGGGGCGAAGGTGTAGTGGCCGATAAGTCTTTTCTGTTAAGAGATATGCCGCGGATTTCTTACAGACATTAGGGAGCTAGCGCTTGGTTTGGTCTGCATCCTGGAGAGTCATGCCACCTCCAGCTGTGCTCTCGAGAAGCCCAGCCATCGATGTCTGCATCCTGGAGAGTCATGCCACTTCCGGTTGTGCTCTCGAGAACCGCAGCCATCGATGGAAGCTCTAACGGAGGACGCGTCTAATCCCAATACAGGTTCGGCTCCTAAGAGTATCTCCTCTGATCCTTGTCTAGCAAGTTTATCGGCGATCTCATTTCTCGTGATCCCGTGGTGGCCCGGGAACCAAACAAGTCTTAGCGAATTGAACCTGCCGAGCACTTAGATGTCCCAGAGCGAATTGAACCTGCCGATCCAATTTAGAGAAGACTTGCCTTCTTGAACTATCCCGGAAGTGGTTAAAGGGTTGAATAGAGCCTTAAGCACAGCTTGGCTGTCGCTTCACAATATAGTTCGTGGCCATTGGGATCGCATAGGTTTCCGCCTGGAAGACCGACGCTAATTTACCCAACGAGGTGTGCAGTAGTCTAATGCTCTCTCGCTCACCACGAAAGCACCAGCGCCAGACCCTTCATTGGTCTTGGAGCCACCAGTGAAGATGCGACTACATTCTTTTTCTGGCCAAAGCCAGTCCTGAGAGGAGAGGAACTCGACTCTCTATGGACTGCTGGTGTCCTTGCGTCAGAAGGTATATCCATGAGTCTGTGGTGAAAAGAGGATGCGGTGCGCAACGTCATCGAAGTTGTACCAAAGACCACTTCATTTTAAACGGAAGATGGCCTTGAGAGTGCACCCCCATGATGTGGACATCAAGGGGGCGGGAGATTCAGAAGTGCATCAAGACTAGAGCCACGCCTCGATGCAGCCGAGACAAATCGTTCTTTGAAGCTCCAGTTACGTTACTCGTTACTCGAGGTTTAGTCTATGGTACGTTTGTCCATTGAAATGTGTTTGTAAAAAGCATAGGTGCACTAAAACCATAAGAGGTTGCCCTCAGGGTGGTGTCTTATCCCCTTATCACTTTTTTTTTTTGTCAATTCTAGTCGATGAACTTCTTTACGTTCGCAACAGTAATGGCGAGGACACTTGGTGCATTTTAATCCGTCTCAGACCAGATCAAACTGCAGCAGGGTCACCTCGGCATACTAAACGCGATCCCGATGCGCAGGCAATACTGTTTCGGAAGGTTTTTCGAAGTTGAAGGCCACATGACCGCGCAAGCTGGTCTAATGGTGTCTCAGCGCAGGACCCTAGAAGTCTGCTATGGTACACGGACGAAACAAAGATGGAACCTGAAGTGGGGGTGGGAGTGGGATTTCCGTACCAATGGACCAAGGACCAGTCGTGTTTCAAGCGGAAATCCACGCCATCGAGATCTGTGACCGACAAAACCTCCACAGGGCGCTACTATACTGATATTCTCAGACTGTCAAGCAGTTTTAAAGGCACTCTCGTCTCGTCTCGTCTCTCGTTGGACTCCAAAAAACGTTCCATTGTTGGCCTGTTGGCTTAACAGTTTAAAGCTACGTCAAGGCAAGGAGACACTCACGTCAGTGGGTTATTTTGCAAAAAAAAAAAAAACTACATAAAGCGCTGTCAAAAACAGGGGAGATTCAAATGTCGAATCGTGATGACAGCTACACTGCAAATGAGGAACAGAGGGCACAACGTCTGCTGGAAACTCACTTTCCAGGCGTCGTCCTCACTGACGGGTCTGGAATCAATTTGCGATGACCAGGGTTATGGACTGGAGAGTTGCGAGAGAGATATTCCCCAAAGGACGCATGGAATGGGCAATATCATCAAGAACTGATGAAGCAACAGGGGCAGGAGGACAAAGTACTACGAACCCATGGGCAAAAGTCTATGCCATACACAGATGCGCTCAGATCAATCTTGAGAGGAACTATACCAACTGTGGCATAGCAATAATGTCGGACAGTCGTGCCGCTATCCTGGCACTAGACTTCTCCTATCATCTAATCCAGGCTCGTGTGGGAATGTCCTGGAGAAGGTTAAGAAGCTGAGTAGGAGTAACAGAGCAAAACTCTGTTGGACTCCTGGCCATACAGGGATTGAAGGCAATGAAATGGCCGACTTCCTGGCTAGAAAAGGAGCATCGGAACATTTCATAGGTCCCATTCTGCGCTGTGGTAGATCACGTCCTTAGGGAAGTGTTCAGGGAACCAGAAAGAAGGAACCGGGCAGATACGTGGAACAACGTCACGCCATGCACTAACCAGTGCGTGCGATCAACAAAAGGCAACAAGCTTTCCGGTAGGATTGGTCAAGCTGGGTCAGTTTTGCAACAGCTTGGTAGTTCTGTAATCAGAAAGGCCGAGCTTGGTGTCGAAGCCAAGTTAGCGGTTTTCAACTCAGTCTCACCTATGGTCATGAAGTTTGGATAATGACCGAAAAAATAAGATCGCGAGTGCAAGCGTTGCCTGTTGTGGGATGTTACTCGCCGGGATAGGGTGAGAAACACGGCAGTGCGCGATCAACACTCAATATTAAGCAGCTGCTTCTTCGAACGGAAAGGGCTATGCTTCGGTGGTTTGGTCACGTGGCACGAATGTCCCCATCATCACGACTTCCGAGGCGGGCGTTAAATGCGATTCCATTAGATAGGCGACCGCTTGGCAGAACCAGGACGAGGTGGTTGGACCAAGTCCAAAAAACTCGCCGGATTACGCTTGGGCATTGCTCCCGATGAATTAGAGTCGATGGCGGAGGATCGAGCTGCCTGGAGATCTCTCGTTTACACCCGCGACCCATTTAGTGGATCATGCGGGTCAGAAGATGATGATGAACAAAGTGAGGACTCCCATCTTTCAATATATACGCACAATAAGCCGCACCAACTGCCGAATGGACCCCAGGTCACGTTGGTGTAACAGGAAACGAGAGGAATGACAAGGCTGCTAGCAAAAGCATCATCAAATGATATTCAACGAAAAAGCAGACTTGGAGTGTCCTTATTGAAGCACCACAAAATAGACCACATACGTGTTGTATGTCCTTGGTCCTAAGGCAATTTTGTGGTGCCTTCGAAACGTAAGTCGAACACAAGCGGTTGCAGCTATGCCGCATAAGAAAACGTCTACAAAACGGATACCCCTCCTCTGTGCATCTGCGAAGCTTCTTGCAACCATGGAGCACATGACCAAGCGGCACTTTTGAAAACTGGTCCGCCAGTGGGGTTGCGACGATTCGGTCTCAAGAAAAAAAAAATATCGGCAGGCCTGCCTGTCTCGGATCACTCCATTAGTGAGGCCGTTTTTGCATTTATCCAGGAGTTTTAAGGACTGCCTCTCTTGCGCTGGGAACGCTGCCTTTTCGAAGGATCTCTCCTTTGAACATGACACTACTGGGACAACAAGGATTCTCCAGCCACCCCCTCGAACGACAGCGGTTGTAGTAAAATGCGACAAAAAGCGGTTGACAAATCACATCTAGGCAATTTGAACACCATGGTGAGCCGCCTAGCGACACCTTAAACACCATAATCCCGTCCCGCAAGTGTGCTTCGATAGTCCGTGGTTTGACTCAAAAGAAAGATCAAACAAAAATGACATGAATTCATGCGCACCGGAATCGATCATCACAATAGGGAGTGCAGCGCAGTGTCTCAGTGGCGTTCAAATTCAATCCAGAGGACAATTCTGAGGACACTTGTAAGGAATATGAAGGGAAACGGAGGGAACACCGTCTGATAAACGAATATGTTGGCTTTCGTTATTGATTTTTCTCCTTCATTAATCTCAACGTTCATCGAGCGAACTAGAAACTCTGCTACAGTAGAACTAGTACCTTGCTATACTAGTGGTAGTCCCACATCCACTGTCTAAAATATTATTTCAACGAAGTGTAGGATCTCTATCGTTCCCTATTCACTCACTGTCGACGTACAAACCAGATAGTTGAGTCAAATACACTCTTTTATGTAAACTCTCGCGTATAAACACTTGACAAGCACGAATTCCAAAAAAAGTACATATGTTTTCCCCGCGATATTCGAACTCACATTGTACGCGAAATCGGCATTGATAAACAAACTTTTAAAAATTCAACCCTTCACCGAATTGTTTGACTAACCCGGAGAACTGTCAAAATTTCGTATGACTTCTGTTGTGATGGAAAATGTCACTATGCGAGTAAAGAGATGTTTAAGTTCTTCCTCTCTTGCCGCGGGATTTCATCAGACAGCGCTTCTTCGTCGCCTGTGTGTGAATACGTGTGAGCTCTTGCGAACTGCCGACAGAAATCATCGACAACATAGATGTCCAACTCGGTTGGTGTCTTAACTAGAACAGACCAACTTGCCAGTAACAGATTTTGCTCTAAAGTCACGTCTACTACAATTTTTTTTTTCTCGCAGGGACACAGGGAGCCTTAGAGCAGTTCTGTGATCAATCGTATTCACCAGAGATGAAGTAGTAAAGACATGTCCCACTAGGGCTTGGGTCTCTACTAAAACAGACCCTATTGCCAGTCACAGATTTTGCTCAAAAGTCACATCTACTACTTTATTTTCGAGTACACTTCAGGGACACAGGGAGCCTAAGAGCACCTCCATGTTGCTTTGTGATCAATCGTATTCACCATAGATGAAGTAGTAAAGACAGGTCCAACTCGGGCTTGGGTCTTTACTAAAAAAGTATGGCTTTAGAGCAGCTCCCTATTGCTCTGACATCAATTGTATTCCCAATCACTTTCTGGGGAAATTTTATAAAAAAAAAAAAACGCTGTCAGATGACATCAAGGGGCAAAATTTCATCTGACAGCGATTTTTTTTTTTTTTATAAAATTTCTTCAGACATTGAGAATACGATTGATGTCAGAGCAACACGTATATTTTTTGCGAATTTGCCTACCTCTTTACTACATTTTCTGTTCCCTGTTGGCCCCTAGTGAATTGAGCAGGAAATCCATGAGAAAAGAGATATTCAACTTCGGCCATATTCACCCCTAGTCCACAACGGACTAGAGTAGTGGAGTTCCCTTGCATTTCACACATACTCTTACAACATTCGTCAATTTCACGTCAATATGGTAGCAGATTCGTGCACTTTGTGGGTAATCGAGTTCGACATTGAGTTGTAGATGATGTCTGAGATGGAACCTAGAGCCGATTATGAAAAAATGTCTGTACTAGATGAGTCACATCGAATTATTTTTGGTGAAAAATGTCATTTGTTAAGTTGTGGGATATGGAATATCGAGAAAAGATATTTCAGTTTTGTTATGAGCGCTTGTTAAGTCCTCTCAAGTGATGGCTTACTTGGAATTGGGTACATGAAAAAAAAATGTAAACAAATCACAAAATGTGTACATGTGGGTGTGTATATCAGTGTATCGGGGATGTTTTAATTAATTTGTTTAACAAACTATCAATATAACAGTTCACCATTCATAGAATGTGTTTTTTTTTAAGAAACAACAAGAATTTCATGTGAAACTGGTGGTCTATTACAATTTTTTACAAAACAGTGTTCTACTAAATCTGTCACAAGTAAAGTCGTGACAGTCGCTTAATACCAAACTTGGGCAGATGCACTCGTCATTTAAATGTTATTTGGAATTAAAAATAGGCATTTTCTATCGTTTTTTTTTGAAATTCATATGCAATTTCATATCCAACACAACGAGCTGTCAAAAGGTCTTATGAGGCATTTAGAACCACAAAGATCCGCCCGATGTTCCCAGTCCCTAGTCAATGGTGTCCTCCATGTTTCCGTGCTGGAATCTTGGGTTTGAATATGGGCCCGATGCAGATTTGGTTGTACTCCCCTTTTTTATTTTTAGTCTAGTACTTTTCAGTGACAATAGGGAATTTCAATAGTTTCTCGCTTCGTCAATTTGTTGCTATTTTTACTGCCTTTTTTTAATAATTGAAATTGAAGTGAGCTGATGTAATTATATCTTGGAAATTTAAATGAGCTGACATAATTATATCTTGGATATATATTTATAACCCTTAAAAAAAATCCACACACCAATCTGACCCATGCAACCTCTGACTAAGGTTACTTTCGACTTGGCACTACTGCATCTTCAGCGACCAACTTCACAGTGTTCGTCAGCATTTCGTATATGGGAGTGTAAACGCATTAAGACTTCGACAGAGCGGCTTTGTGCAAGGAGTTTCATTGTTAAGGAAATAATTACAATTCGGCAGAAGATCTTAGCATTCGTTGAATTCAGGTAAACTTTTCAAGGTCATTGCCTTGGTTCCAATTCATTGGAATCGTGAGAACCTGTGCGCGAGTGAGTTCGTGATAAAAATCAATGCAAATCAGCGAAAATACTGTTTTGCTGGTCATCGCGGGGAGGGCACACAGTGTTGTCCTCGCTGTGGGTGCTCCCTGCCGAACATGTACATTCAGTCTGGTACATAAACATATCAAATTTCGTTACAGAAGCATAATTACACAGAAGAATGGACAACTACATGTTCGATGGTGGTCGCATCACCAAAATGGAGGTGGACTACACTCCGATGTGCGACGAGAAGATTCCCAAAGCGCTGGCACTGGCAAAATCGAATCCAGATGAGTTTCACGTCGCCATCGAGATGCTGCTGCAATTGGAGAAACAAACACGATTGGTACGCACATTCGAGGAGTAGTTGAAGGTGATTTTCAAAAAAATTACATTAATTTCGCCACAGGGTGCAGATATGGTCTCGTGTTCACGCGTGTTGGTGGCAATTTGCGAGCTCTGCTTCAACGCGGAGAACTGGAACGCCCTCAATGAGTACATAATCATGTTGGCCAGGCGGAGATCCCAGCTGAAGCAGGCGGTCAGCAAGATGATTCAGGAATGCTGTACATACGTGGACAAGACCCCGAACAAGGCCACCAAATTGAAGCTCATCAACACCCTGCGCACGGTGACGGAGGGCAAGATTTACGTGGAGATCGAGCGGGCTAGACTGACGAAGACCCTTGCCGACATAAAGGAGGCCGATGGTGACATCGCCGGCGCCGCAGCTGTCATGGAAGAGCTGCAGGTCGAAACCTACGGCTCGATGGACAAGCGCGAAAAGGTAGCTTTTTGAATCTCGATCCCACCCCCTCCCACATCAGCGACGTAATTTGTGTCAGTTTAGGTCGAACTCATCTTGGAACAAATGCGCTTGTGTCTGCTGAAAGAGGACTACGTGTCGACGCAGATCATCGCGAAGAAGATCAGCATCAAGTTCTTCGACGATCCGCGTCAGCAGGACTTGAAGTTCAAGTTCTACAATCTGATGATACGCCTGGACCGTGACACATCGTTCTTGAAGACCTCGCGTCACTACCAAGCGATTGTGGACTCAAAGCCGGCTCGGGCAACGCCCATGGACGAGGACAGCACACTGCCGGTGTCGTCGACCAGCCCAAAGGAGAGTGAACAGCCGGAACCAGAGCCCGTCGAGGCAGTTGCCGATCTGCCAGAGCTCACCGACGAGCAGAAGGAGGACCTCAAGCAGAAGCTAAAGTGTGCAGTCCTGTATTGCATCCTGGCGCCCTACGACAATGAACAGAACAACATGATGGAGCACTTGGCAAAGAATAAGAAACTCGAAGAGATTCCCGTCTACAAGTGAGTTTCATTGCTTCCTCCTCCGTGTGGTATTTCCAACTGATTTACCGTTTTTTTCTCTCCCTCCCCCCCGTCCCCCCATAGAGAAATCCTTCGCCTGTTCATGTCCAAGGAGCTGATCAGCTTTGACGCCTTCGACTCGGAGTTCGGCTGCATCCTCACCGAGAACCCGATCTTCGTCGAGAACACGCTGCACGGCAAGAAGTGCACCACCGAGCTGAAGGACCGTCTCATTGAACATGTAAGAGGTGTGGCGCCCCGCAAAATTTCCGATTTCTAATGTGAATCCTCTTTCAGAATATCCGCATCATTTCCAACTACTATTCGCGCATTTATTTGAAACGCATGACTGAGCTGCTGGTGCTTCCGTCGGACAAGTGCGAGGAGTATCTGTCCAAGCTGGCCAACGCCGATACGATTCGGGTGAAAATCGATCGTCCAGCCGAGATTGTGTACTTCACGACCAAGAAGACCTCGTCGGACATCCTGAATCACTGGGCACAGGACACCAATCGTCTGATGGGACTGGTGAACAAGACGTGCCACTTGATCAACAAAGAGGAGTGCATCAACTCCGTTCTCGGCATAGCTGTGGAAGAGTAACTCCCCTTCTTGTCTGGGCCTTTTATATGCAGTAGAACAGTTTCAGTTGTTAACCTCGTGATGAAATCGATTAAATCATGTACTTCTTGTCGGACATCATAAAATACATAAATTGGAAATATATCTATCAGTTTTGGCGTACTTGCCACGCTTCTTTTGTGCCCTCAATCATGGTGACGGCTAGCTTGCTTGAGATGCGGTTTGTTGCGTGGGATTCAGCACGCAAAGGCGCTTCTTTCGTGTCCAAAATCATGCCTGTACGGCAAGTAGAAAGTAGAGAAAAATGTCGGAGAAGGTACCCTGAAAGGGTAGAAGTGAAATAGTTTATTTTACAAAATCGGCCATATCTCCGAGACGGTTGGCTCGATTTGAATGCTTCGGGTCTTCGGATTCAGCATGAAAACACGCTTCTTTAGAGCCATAAACCAAGCCGGTACGACTAGTAGAAAGAAGGGAAAACTGTTGGCGAAAGTGACCACAAAATGCTGAATTATACAAAATGGGCCGTATCTCGAAAACTAAGCGTTTTTCGGGGTTGCAAATGATCTCTTACGCCATTTTACGGATATAATCGCGTTGCAAAGACGCTTCTTTTGAGCCATAAACCGTGTCGCTACGACCAATAGATCAAAAGTTAGTAAAAAGTAGTGTCGAAAAACCGTCGGAGAAGCGACCCGAAATGGTTTTGATTGGTAAATCGGCCATATCTCGGAGACGGCTCCCTTGTTTGAGATGCGGTTTGTTGCGTTGGATTCAGCACGCAAAGGCGCTTCTTTCGTGTCCAAAATCATGCCTGTACGGCAAGTAGAAAGTAGAGAAAAATGTCGGAGAAGGTACCCTGAAAGGGTAGAAGTGAAATAGTTTATTTTACAAAATCGGCCATATCTCCGAGACGGTTGGCTCGATTTGAATGCTTCGGGTCTCGTTGGATTCAGCATGAAAACACGCTTCTTTAGAGCCATAAACCAAGCCGGTACGACCAGTAGAAAGAAGGGAAAAATGTTGGCGAAAGTGACCACAAAATGCTGAATTATACAAAATGGGCCGTTGGGATGGGTTGCAAATGATCACTTACGCCATTTTACGGATATGACCGCGTTGCAAAGACGCTTCTTTTGAGCCATAAACCGTGTCGCTACGACCAATAGATCAAAAGTTAGTAAAAAGTAGTGTCGAAAAACCGTCGGAGAAGCGACCCGAAATGGTTTTGATTGGTAAATCGGCCATATCTCGGAGACGGCTCGCTTGTTTGAGATGCGGTTTGTTGCGTTGGATTCAGCACGCAAAGGCGCTTCTTTCGTGTCCAAAATCATGCCTGTACGGCAAGTAGAAAGTAGAGAAAAATGTCGGAGAAAGTACCCTGAAAGGGTAGAAGTGAAATAGTTTATTTTACAAAATCGGCCATATCTCCGAGACGGTTGGCTCGATTTGAATGCTTCGGGTCTCGTTGGATTCAGCATGAAAACACGCTTCTTTAGAGCCATAAACCAAGCCGGTACGACCAGTAGAAAGAAGGGAAAAATGTTGGCGAAAGTGACCACAAAATGCTGAATTATACAAAATGGGCCGTATCTCGAAAACTAAGCGTTTTTCGGGGTTGCAAATGATCACTTAAGCCATTTTACGGATATGACCGCGTTGCAAAGACGCTTCTTTTGAGCCATAAACCGTGTCGCTACGACCAATAGATCAAAAGTTAGTAAAAAGTAGTGTCGAAAAACCGTCGGAGAAGCGACCCGAAATGGTTTTGATTGGTAAACCGGCCATATCTCGGAGACGGCTCGCTTGTTTGAGATGCGGTTTGTTGCGTTGGATTCAGCACGCAAAGGCGCTTCTTTCGTGTCCAAAATCATGCCTGTACGGCAAGTAGAAAGTAGAGAAAAATGTCGGAGAAAGTACCCTGAAAGGGTAGAAGTGAAATAGTTTATTTTACAAAATCGGCCATATCTCCGAGACGGTTGGCTCGATTTGAATGCTTCGGGTCTCGTTGGATTCAGCATGAAAACAAGCCGGTACGACCAGTAGAAAGAAGGGAAAAATGTTGGCGAAAGTGACCACAAAATGCTGAATTATACAAAATGGGCCGTATTTCGAAAACTAAGCGTTTTTCGGGGTTGCAAATGATCTCTTACGCCATTTTACGGATATAATCGCGTTGCAAAGACGCTTCTTTTGAGCCATAAACCGTGTCGCTACGACCAATAGATCAAAAGTTAGTAAAAAGTAGTGTCGAAAAACCGTCGGAGAAGCGACCCGAAATGGTTTTGATTGGTAAATCGGCCATATCTCGGAGACGGCTCGCTTGTTTGAGATGCGGTTTGTTGCGTTGGATTCAGCACGCAAAGGCGCTTCTTTCGTGTCCAAAATCATGCCTGTACGGCAAGTAGAAAGTAGAGAAAAATGTCGGAGAAAGTACCCTGAAAGGGTAGAAGTGAAATAGTTTATTTTACAAAATCGGCCATATCTCCGAGACGGTTGGCTCGATTTGAATGCTTCGGGTCTCGTTGGATTCAGCATGAAAACACGCTTCTTTAGAGCCATAAACCAAGCCGGTACGACCAGTAGAAAGAAGGGAAAAATGTTGGCGAAAGTGACCACAAAATGCTGAATTATACAAAATGGGCCGTATCTCGAAAACTAAGCGTTTTTCGGGGTTGCAAATGATCTCTTACGCCATTTTACGGATATGACCGCGTTGCAAAGACGCTTCTTTTGAGCCATAAACCGTGTCGCTACGACCAATAGATCAAAAGTTAGTAAAAAGTAGTGTCGAAAAACCGTCGGAGAAGCGACCCGAAATGGTTTTGATTGGTAAATCGGCCATATCTCGGAGACGGCTCGCTTGTTTGAGATGCGGTTTGTTGCGTTGGATTCAGCACGCAAAGGCGCTTCTTTCGTGTCCAAAATCATGCCTGTACGGCAAGTAGAAAGTAGAGAAAAATGTCGGAGAAAGTACCCTGAAAGGGTAGAAGTGAAATAGTTTATTTTACAAAATCGGCCATATCTCCGAGACGGTTGGCTCGATTTGAATGCTTCGGGTCTCGTTGGATTCAGCATGAAAACACGCTTCTTTAGAGCCATAAACCAAGCCGGTACGACCAGTAGAAAGAAGGGAAAAATGTTGGCGAAAGTGACCACAAAATGCTGAATTATACAAAATGGGCCGTATCTCGAAAACTAAGCGTTTTTCGGGGTTGCAAATGATCACTTAAGCCATTTTACGGATATGACCGCGTTGCAAAGACGCTTCTTTTGAAAGGGTAGAAGTGAAATAGTTTATTTTACAAAATCGGCCATATCTCCGAGACGGTTGGCTCGATTTGAATGCTTCGGGTCTCGTTGGATTCAGCATGAAAACACGCTTCTTTAGAGCCATAAACCAAGCCGGTACGACCAGTAGAAAGAAGGGAAAAATGTTGGCGAAAGTGACCACAAAATGCTGAATTATACAAAATGGGCCGTATCTCGAAAACTAAGCGTTTTTCGGGGTTGCAAATGATCACTTACGCCATTTTACGGATATGACCGCGTTGCAAAGACGCTTCTTTTGAGCCATAAACCGTGTCGCTACGACCAATAGATCAAAAGTTAGTAAAAAGTAGTGTCGAAAAACCGTCGGAGAAGCGACCCGAAATGGTTTTGATTGGTAAATCGGCCATATCTCGGAGACGGCTCGCTTGTTTGAGATGCGGTTTGTTGCGTTGGATTCAGCACGCAAAGGCGCTTCTTTCGTGTCCAAAATCATGCCTGTACGGCAAGTAGAAAGTAGAGAAAAATGTCGGAGAAAGTACCCTGAAAGGGTAGAAGTGAAATAGTTTATTTTACAAAATCGGCCATATCTCCGAGACGGTTGGCTCGATTTGAATGCTTCGGGTCTCGTTGGATTCAGCATGAAAACACGCTTCTTTAGAGCCATAAACCAAGCCGGTACGACCAGTAGAAAGAAGGGAAAAATGTTGGCGAAAGTGACCACAAAATGCTGAATTATACAAAATGGGCCGTATCTCGAAAACTAAGCGTTTTTCGGGGTTGCAAATGATCACTTAAGCCATTTTACGGATATGACCGCGTTGCAAAGACGCTTCTTTTGAAAGGGTAGAAGTGAAATAGTTTATTTTACAAAATCGGCCATATCTCCGAGACGGTTGGCTCGATTTGAATGCTTCGGGTCTCGTTGGATTCAGCATGAAAACACGCTTCTTTAGAGCCATAAACCAAGCCGGTACGACCAGTAGAAAGAAGGGAAAAATGTTGGCGAAAGTGACCACAAAATGCTGAATTATACAAAATGGGCCGTATCTCGAAAACTAAGCGTTTTTCGGGGTTGCAAATGATCACTTACGCCATTTTACGGATATGACCGCGTTGCAAAGACGCTTCTTTTGAGCCATAAACCGTGTCGCTACGACCAATAGATCAAAAGTTAGTAAAAAGTAGTGTCGAAAAACCGTCGGAGAAGCGACCCGAAATGGTTTTGATTGGTAAATCGGCCATATCTCGGAGACGGCTCGCTTGTTTGAGATGCGGTTTGTTGCGTTGGATTCAGCACGCAAAGGCGCTTCTTTCGTGTCCAAAATCATGCCTGTACGGCAAGTAGAAAGTAGAGAAAAATGTCGGAGAAAGTACCCTGAAAGGGTAGAAGTGAAATAGTTTATTTTACAAAATCGGCCATATCTCCGAGACGGTTGGCTCGATTTGAATGCTTCGGGTCTCGTTGGATTCAGCATGAAAACACGCTTCTTTAGAGCCATAAACCAAGCCGGTACGACCAGTAGAAAGAAGGGAAAAATGTTGGCGAAAGTGACCACAAAATGCTGAATTATACAAAATGGGCCGTATCTCGAAAACTAAGCGTTTTTCGGGGTTGCAAATGATCACTTAAGCCATTTTACGGATATGACCGCGTTGCAAAGACGCTTCTTTTGAGCCATAAACCGTGTCGCTACGACCAATAGATCAAAAGTTAGTAAAAAGTAGTGTCGAAAAACCGTCGGAGAAGCGACCCGAAATGGTTTTGATTGGTAAATCGGCCATATCTCGGAGACGGCTCGCTTGTTTGAGATGCGGTTTGTTGCGTTGGATTCAGCACGCAAAGGCGCTTCTTTCGTGTCCAAAATCATGCCTGTACGGCAAGTAGAAAGTAGAGAAAAATGTCGGAGAAAGTACCCTGAAAGGGTAGAAGTGAAATAGTTTATTTTACAAAATCGGCCATATCTCCGAGACGGTTGGCTCGATTTGAATGCTTCGGGTCTCGTTGGATTCAGCATGAAAACACGCTTCTTTAGAGCCATAAACCAAGCCGGTACGACCAGTAGAAAGAAGGGAAAAATGTTGGCGAAAGTGACCACAAAATGCTGAATTATACAAAATGGGCCGTATCTCGAAAACTAAGCGTTTTTCGGGGTTGCAAATGATCACTTACGCCATTTTACGGATATGACCGCGTTGCAAAGACGCTTCTTTTGAGCCATAAACCGTGTCGCTACGACCAATAGATCAAAAGTTAGTAAAAAGTAGTGTCGAAAAACCGTCGGAGAAGCGACCCGAAATGGTTTTGATTGGTAAATCGGCCATATCTCGGAGACGGCTCGCTTGTTTGAGATGCGGTTTGTTGCGTTGGATTCAGCACGCAAAGGCGCTTCTTTCGTGTCCAAAATCATGCCTGTACGGCAAGTAGAAAGTAGAGAAAAATGTCGGAGAAAGTACCCTGAAAGGGTAGAATGAAATAGTTTATTTTACAAAATCGGCCATATCTCCGAGACGGTTGGCTCGATTTGAATGCTTCGGGTCTCGTTGGATTCAGCATGAAAACACGCTTCTTTAGAGCCATAAACCAAGCCGGTACGACCAGTAGAAAGAAGGGAAAAATGTTGGCGAAAGTGACCACAAAATGCTGAATTATACAAAATGGGCCGTATCTCGAAAACTAAGCGTTTTTCGGGGTTGCAAATGATCACTTATGCCATTTTACGGATATGACCGCGTTGCAAAGACGCTTCTTTTGAGCCATAAACCGTGTCGCTACGACCAATAGATCAAAAGTTAGTAAAAAGTAGTGTCGAAAAACCGTCGGAGAAGCGACCCGAAATGGTTTTGATTGGTAAATCGGCCATATCTCGGAGACGGCTCGCTTGTTTGAGATGCGGTTTGTTGCGTTGGATTCAGCACGCAAAGGCGCTTCTTTCGTGTCCAAAATCATGCCTGTACGGCAAGTAGAAAGTAGAGAAAAATGTCGGAGAAAGTACCCTGAAAGGGTAGAATGAAATAGTTTATTTTACAAAATCGGCCATATCTCCGAGACGGTTGGCTCGATTTGAATGCTTCGGGTCTCGTTGGATTCAGCATGAAAACACGCTTCTTTAGAGCCATAAACCAAGCCGGTACGACCAGTAGAAAGAAGGGAAAAATGTTGGCGAAAGTGACCACAAAATGCTGAATTATACAAAATGGGCCGTATTTCGAAAACTAAGCGTTTTTCGGGGTTGCAAATGATCTTTTACGCCATTTTACGGATATAATCGCGTTGCAAAGACGCTTCTTTTGAGCCATAAACCGTGTCGCTACGACCAATAGATCAAAAGTTAGTAAAAAGTAGTGTCGAAAAACCGTCGGAGAAGCGACCCGAAATGGTTTTGATTGGTAAATCGGCCATATCTCGGAGACGGCTCGCTTGTTTGAGATGCGGTTTGTTGCGTTGGATTCAGCACGCAAAGGCGCTTCTTTCGTGTCCAAAATCATGCCTGTACGGCAAGTAGAAAGTAGAGAAAAATGTCGGAGAAAGTACCCTGAAAGGGTAGAAGTGAAATAGTTTATTTTACAAAATCGGCCATATCTCCGAGACGGTTGGCTCGATTTGAATGCTTCGGGTCTCGTTGGATTCAGCATGAAAACACGCTTCTTTAGAGCCATAAACCAAGCCGGTACGACCAGTAGAAAGAAGGGAAAAATGTTGGCGAAAGTGACCACAAAATGCTGAATTATACAAAATGGGCCGTATCTCGAAAACTAAGCGTTTTTCGGGGTTGCAAATGATCACTTATGCCATTTTACGGATATGACCGCGTTGCAAAGACGCTTCTTTTGAGCCATAAACCGTGTCGCTACGACCAATAGATCAAAAGTTAGTAAAAAGTAGTGTCGAAAAACCGTCGGAGAAGCGACCCGAAATGGTTTTGATTGGTAAATCGGCCATATCTCGGAGACGGCTCGCTTGTTTGAGATGCGGTTTGTTGCGTTGGATTCAGCACGCAAAGGCGCTTCTTTCGTGTCCAAAATCATGCCTGTACGGCAAGTAGAAAGTAGAGAAAAATGTCGGAGAAAGTACCCTGAAAGGGTAGAAGTGAAATAGTTTATTTTACAAAATCGGCCATATCTCCGAGACGGTTGGCTCGATTTGAATGCTTCGGGTCTCGTTGGATTCAGCATGAAAACACGCTTCTTTAGAGCCATAAACCAAGCCGGTACGACCAGTAGAAAGAAGGGAAAAATGTTGGCGAAAGTGACCACAAAATGCTGAATTATACAGAATGGGCCGTATTTCGAAAACTAAGCGTTTTTCGGGGTTGCAAATGATCTCTTACGCCATTTTACGGATATAATCGCGTTGCAAAGACGCTTCTTTTGAGCCATAAACCGTGTCGCTACGACCAATAGATCAAAAGTTAGTAAAAAGTAGTGTCGAAAAACCGTCGGAGAAGCGACCCGAAATGGTTTTGATTGGTAAATCGGCCATATCTCGGAGACGGCTCGCTTGTTTGAGATGCGGTTTGTTGCGTTGGATTCAGCACGCAAAGGCGCTTCTTTCGTGTCCAAAATCATGCCTGTACGGCAAGTAGAAAGTAGAGAAAAATGTCGGAGAAAGTACCCTGAAAGGGTAGAATGAAATAGTTTATTTTACAAAATCGGCCATATCTCCGAGACGGTTGGCTCGATTTGAATGCTTCGGGTCTCGTTGGATTCAGCATGAAAACACGCTTCTTTAGAGCCATAAACCAAGCCGGTACGACCAGTAGAAAGAAGGGAAAAATGTTGGCGAAAGTGACCACAAAATGCTGAATTATACAAAATGGGCCGTATCTCGAAAACTAAGCGTTTTTCGGGGTTGCAAATGATCACTTACGCCATTTTACGGATATGACCGCGTTGCAAAGACGCTTCTTTTGAGCCATAAACCGTGTCGCTACGACCAATAGATCAAAAGTTAGTAAAAAGTAGTGTCGAAAAACCGTCGGAGAAGCGACCCGAAATGGTTTTGATTGGTAAATCGGCCATATCTCGGAGACGGCTCGCTTGTTTGAGATGCGGTTTGTTGCGTTGGATTCAGCACGCAAAGGCGCTTCTTTCGTGTCCAAAATCATGCCTGTACGGCAAGTAGAAAGTAGAGAAAAATGTCGGAGAAGGTACCCTGAAAGGGTAGAAGTGAAATAGTTTATTTTACAAAATCGGCCATATCTCCGAGACGGTTGGCTCGATTTGAATGCTTCGGGTCTCGTTGGATTCAGCATGAAAACACGCTTCTTTAGAGCCATAAACCAAGCCGGTACGACCGAAATGGTTTTGATTGGTAAATCGGCCATATCTCGGAGACGGCTCGCTTGTTTGAGATGCGGTTTGTTGCGTTGGATTCAGCACGCAAAGGCGCTTCTTTCATGTCCAAAATCATGCCTGTACGGCAAGTAGAAAGTAGAGAAAAATGTCGGAGAAGGTACCCTGAAAGGGTAGAAGTGAAATAGTTTATTTTACAAAATCGGCCATATCTCCGAGACGGTTGGCTCGATTTGAATGCTTCGGGTCTGGTTGGATTCAGCATGAAAACACGCTTCTTTAGAGCCATAAACCAAGCCGGTACGACCAGTAGAAAGAAGGGAAAAATGTTGGCGAAAGTGACCACAAAATGCTGAATTATACAAAATGGGCCGTATCTCGAAAACTAAGCGTTTTTCGGGGTTGCAAATGATCACTTACGCCATTTTACGGATATGACCGCGTTGCAAAGACGCTTCTTTTGAGCCATAAACCGTGTCGCTACGACCAATAGATCAAAAGTTAGTAAAAAGTAGTGTCGAAAAACCGTCGGAGAAGCGACCCGAAATGGTTTTGATTGGTAAATCGGCCATATCTCGGAGACGGCTCGCTTGTTTGAGATGCGGTTTGTTGCGTTGGATTCAGCACGCAAAGGCGCTTCTTTCGTGTCCAAAATCATGCCTGTACGGCAAGTAGAAAGTAGAGAAAAATGTCGGAGAAGGTACCCTGAAAGGGTAGAAGTGAAATAGTTTATTTTACAAAATTGGCCATATCTCCGAGACGGTTGGCTCGATTTGAATGCTTCGGGTCTCGTTGGATTCAGCATGAAAACACGCTTCTTTAGAGCCATAAACCAAGCCGGTACGACCAGTAGAAAGAAGGGAAAAATGTTGGCGAAAGTGACCACAAAATGCTGAATTATACAAAATGGGCCGTATCTCGAAAACTAAGCGTTTTTCGTGGTTGCAAATGATCACTTACGCCATTTTACGGATATGACCGCGTTGCAAAGACGCTTCTTTTGAGCCATAAACCGTGTCGCTACGACCAATAGATCAAAAGTTAGTAAAAAGTAGTGTCGAAAAACCGTCGGAGAAGCGACCCGAAATGGTTTTGATTGGTAAATCGGCCATATCTCGGAGACGGCTCGCTTGTTTGAGATGCGGTTTGTTGCGTTGGATTCAGCACGCAAAGGCGCTTCTTTCGTGTCCAAAATCATGCCTGTACGGCAAGTAGAAAGTAGAGAAAAATGTCGGAGAAGGTACCCTGTAAGGGTAGAAGTGAAATAGTTTATTTTACAAAATCGGCCATATCTCCGAGACGGTTGGCTCGATTTGAATGCTTCGGGTCTCGTTGGATTCAGCATGAAAACACGCTTCTTTAGAGCCATAAACCAAGCCGGTACGACCAGTAGAAAGAAGGGAAAAATGTTGGCGAAAGTGACCACAAAATGCTGAATTATACAAAATGGGCCGTATCTCGAAAACTAAGCGTTTTTCGGGGTTGCAAATGATCACTTACGCCATTTTACGGATATGACCGCGTTGCAAAGACGCTTCTTTTGAGCCATAAACCGTGTCGCTACGACCAATAGATCAAAAGTTAGTAAAAAGTAGTGTCGAAAAACCGTCGGAGAAGCGACCCGAAATGGTTTTGATTGGTAAATCGGCCATATCTCGGAGACGGCTCGCTTGTTTGAGATGCGGTTTGTTGCGTTGGATTCAGCACGCAAAGGCGCTTCTTTCGTGTCCAAAATCATGCCTGTACGGCAAGTAGAAAGTAGAGAAAAATGTCGGAGAAGGTACCCTGAAAGGGTAGAAGTGAAATAGTTTATTTTACAAAATCGGCCATATCTCCGAGACGGTTGGCTCGATTTGAATGCTTCGGGTCTCGTTGGATTCAGCATGAAAACACGCTTCTTTAGAGCCATAAACCAAGCCGGTACGACCAGTAGAAAGAAGGGAAAACTGTTGGCGAAAGTGACCACAAAATGCTGAATTATACAAAATGGGCCGTATCTCGAAAACTAAGCGTTTTTCGGGGTTGCAAATGATCACTTACGCCATTTTACGGATATGACCGCGTTGCAAAGACGCTTCTTTTGAGCCATAAACCGTGTCGCTACGACCAATAGATCAAAAGTTAGTAAGAAGTAGTGTCGAAAAACCGTCGGAGAAGCGACCCGAAATGGTTTTGATTGGTAAATCGGCCATATCTCGGAGACGGCTCGCTTGTTTGAGATGCGGTTTGTTGCGTTGGATTCAGCACGCAAAGGCGCTTCTTTCGTGTCCAAAATCATGCGTGTACGGCAAGTAGAAAGTAGAGAAAAATGTCGGAGAAGGTACCCTGAAAGGGTAGAAGTGAAATAGTTTATTTTACAAAATCGCCCATATCTCCGAGACGGTTGGCTCGATTTGAATGCTTCGGGTCTCGTTGGATTCAGCATGAAAACACGCTTCTTTAGAGCCATAAACCAAGCCGGTACGACCAGTAGAAAGAAGGGAAAAATGTTGGCGAAAGTGACCACAAAATGCTGAATTATACAAAATGGGCCGTATCTCGAAAACTAAGCGTTTTTCGTGGTTGCAAATGATCACTTACGCCATTTTACGGATATGACCGCGTTGCAAAGACGCTTCTTTTGAGCCATAAACCGTGTCGCTACGACCAATAGATCAAAAGTTAGTAAAAAGTAGTGTCGAAAAACCGTCGGAGAAGCGACCCGAAATGGTTTTGATTGGTAAATCGGCCATATCTCGGAGACGGCTCGCTTGTTTGAGATGCGGTTTGTTGCGTTGGATTCAGCACGCAAAGGCGCTTCTTTCGTGTCCAAAATCATGCCTGTACGGCAAGTAGAAAGTAGAGAAAAATGTCTGAAAAATGCTGAATTATACAAAATGGGCCGTATCTCGAAAACTAAGCGTTTTTCGGGGTTGCAAATGATCACTTACGCCATTTTACGGATATGACCGCGTTGCAAAGACGCTTCTTTTGAGCCATAAACCGTGTCGCTACGACCAATAGATCAAAAGTTAGTAAGAAGTAGTGTCGAAAAACCGTCGGAGAAGCGACCCGAAATGGTTTTGATTGGTAAATCGGCCATATCTCGGAGACGGCTCGCTTGTTTGAGATGCGGTTTGTTGCGTTGGATTCAGCACGCAAAGGCGCTTCTTTCGTTTTCAAAATCATGCGTGTACGGCAAGTAGAAAGTAGAGAAAAATGTCGGAGAAGGTACCCTGAAAGGGTAGAAGTGAAATAGTTTATTTTACAAAATCGGCCATATCTCCGAGACGGTTGGCTCGATTTGAATGCTTCGGGTCTCGTTGGATTCAGCATGAAAACACGCTTCTTTAGAGCCATAAACCAAGCCGGTACGACCAGTAGAAAGAAGGGAAAAATGTTGGCGAAAGTGACCACAAAATGCTGAATTATACAAAATGGGCCGTATCTCGAAAACTAAGCGTTTTTCGGGGTTGCAAATGATCACTTACGCCATTTTACGGATATGACCGCGTTGCAAAGACGCTTCTTTTGAGCCATAAACCGTGTCGCTACGACCAATAGATCAAAAGTTAGTAAGAAGTAGTGTCGAAAAACCGTCGGAGAAGCGACCCGAAATGGTTTTGATTGGTAAATCGGCCATATCTCGGAGACGGCTCGCTTGTTTGAGATGCGGTTTGTTGCGTTGGATTCAGCACGCAAAGGCGCTTCTTTCGTGTCCAAAATCATGCCTGTACGGCAAGTAGAAAGTAGAGAAAAATGTCGGAGAAGGTACCCTGAAAGGGTAGAAGTGAAATAGTTTATTTTACAAAATCGGCCATATCTCCGAGACGGTTGGCTCGATTTGAATGCTTCGGGTCTCGTTGGATTCAGCATGAAAACACGCTTCTTTAGAGCCATAAACCAAGCCGGTACGACCAGTAGAAAGAAGGGAAAACTGTTGGCGAAAGTGACCACAAAATGCTGAATTATACAAAATGGGCCGTATCTCGAAAACTAAGCGTTTTTCGGGGTTGCAAATGATCACTTACGCCATTTTACGGATATGACCGCGTTGCAAAGACGCTTCTTTTGAGCCATAAACCGTGTCGCTACGACCAATAGATCAAAAGTTAGTAAGAAGTAGTGTCGAAAAACCGTCGGAGAAGCGACCCGAAATGGTTTTGATTGGTAAATCGGCCATATCTCGGAGACGGCTCGCTTGTTTGAGATGCGGTTTGTTGCGTTGGATTCAGCACGCAAAGGCGCTTCTTTCGTTTTCAAAATCATGCGTGTACGGCAAGTAGAAAGTAGAGAAAAATGTCGGAGAAGGTACCCTGAAAGGGTAGAAGTGAAATAGTTTATTTTACAAAATCGGCCATATCTCCGAGACGGTTGGCTCGATTTGAATGCTTCGGGTCTCGTTGGATTCAGCATGAAAACACGCTTCTTTAGAGCCATAAACCAAGCCGGTACGACCAGTAGAAAGAAGGGAAAAATGTTGGCGAAAGTGACCACAAAATGCTGAATTATACAAAATGGGCCGTATCTCGAAAACTAAGCGTTTTTCGGGGTTGCAAATGATCACTTACGCCATTTTACGGATATGACCGCGTTGCAAAGACGCTTCTTTTGAGCCATAAACCGTGTCGCTACGACCAATAGATCAAAAGTTAGTAAGAAGTAGTGTCGAAAAACCGTCGGAGAAGCGACCCGAAATGGTTTTGATTGGTAAATCGGCCATATCTCGGAGACGGCTCGCTTGTTTGAGATGCGGTTTGTTGCGTTGGATTCAGCACGCAAAGGCGCTTCTTTCGTGTCCAAAATCATGCCTGTACGGCAAGTAGAAAGTAGAGAAAAATGTCGGAGAAGGTACCCTGAAAGGGTAGAAGTGAAATAGTTTATTTTACAAAATCGGCCATATCTCCGAGACGGTTGGCTCGATTTGAATGCTTCGGGTCTCGTTGGATTCAGCATGAAAACACGCTTCTTTAGAGCCATAAACCAAGCCGGTACGACCAGTAGAAAGAAGGGAAAAATGTTGGCGAAAGTGACCACAAAATGCTGAATTATACAAAATGGGCCGTATCTCGAAAACTAAGCGTTTTTCGGGGTTGCAAATGATCACTTACGCCATTTTACGGATATGACCGCGTTGCAAAGACGCTTCTTTTGAGCCATAAACCGTGTCGCTACGACCAATAGATCAAAAGTTAGTAAAAAGTAGTGTCGAAAAACCGTCGGAGAAGCGACCCGAAATGGTTTTGATTGGTAAATCGGCCATATCTCGGAGACGGCTCGCTTGTTTGAGATGCGGTTTGTTGCGTTGGATTCAGCACGCAAAGGCGCTTCTTTCGTGTCCAAAATCATGCCTGTACGGCAAGTAGAAAGTAGAGAAAAATGTCGGAGAAGGTACCCTGAAAGGGTAGAAGTGAAATAGTTTATTTTACAAAATCGGCCATATCTCCGAGACGGTTGGCTCGATTTGAATGCTTCGGGTCTCGTTGGATTCAGCATGAAAACACGCTTCTTTAGAGCCATAAACCAAGCCGGTACGACCAGTAGAAAGAAGGGAAAAATGTTGGCGAAAGTGACCACAAAATGCTTAATTATACAAAATGGGCCGTATCTCGAAAACTAAGCGTTTTTCGTGGTTGCAAATGATCACTTACGCCATTTTACGGATATGACCGCGTTGCAAAGACGCTTCTTTTGAGCCATAAACCGTGTCGCTACGACCAATAGATCAAAAGTTAGTAAGAAGTAGTGTCGAAAAACCGTCGGAGAAGCGACCCGAAATGGTTTTGATTGGTAAATCGGCCATATCTCGGAGACGGCTCGCTTGTTTGAGATGCGGTTTGTTGCGTTGGATTCAGCACGCAAAGGCGCTTCTTTCGTGTCCAAAATCATGCCTGTACGGCAAGTAGAAAGTAGAGAAAAATGTCGGAGAAGGTACCCTGAAAGGGTAGAAGTGAAATAGTTTATTTTACAAAATCGGCCATATCTCCGAGACGGTTGGCTCGATTTGAATGCTTCGGGTCTCGTTGGATTCAGCATGAAAACACGCTTCTTTAGAGCCATAAACCAAGCCGGTACGACCAGTAGAAAGAAGGGAAAAATGTTGGCGAAAGTGACCACAAAATGCTGAATTATACAAAATGGGCCGTATCTCGAAAACTAAGCGTTTTTCGGGGTTGCAAATGATCACTAAAGCCATTTTACGGATATGACCGCGTTGCAAAGACGCTTCTTTTGAGCCATAAACCGTGTCGCTACTACCAATAGATCAAAAGTTAGTAAAAAGTAGTGTCGAAAAACCGTCGGAGAAGCGACCCGAAATGGTTTTGATTGGTAAATCGGCCATATCTCGGAGACGGCTCGCTTGTTTGAGATGCGGTTTGTTGCGTTGGATTCAGCACGCAAAGGCGCTTCTTTCGTGTCCAAAATCATGCGTGTACGGCAAGTAGAAAGTAGAGAAAAATGTCGGAGAAGGTACCCTGAAAGGGTAGAAGTGAAATAGTTTATTTTACAAAATCGGCCATATCTCCGAGACGGTTGGCTCGATTTGAATGCTTCGGGTCTCGTTGGATTCAGCATGAAAACACGCTTCTTTAGAGCCATAAACCAAGCCGGTACGACCAGTAGAAAGAAGGGAAAAATGTTGGCGAAAGTGACCACAAAATGCTGAATTATACAAAATGGGCCGTATCTCGAAAACTAAGCGTTTTTCGGGGTTGCAAATGATCACTTACGCCATTTTACGGATATGACCGCGTTGCAAAGACGCTTCTTTTGAGCCATAAACCGTGTCGCTACGACCAATAGATCAAAAGTTAGTAAGAAGTAGTGTCGAAAAACCGTCGGAGAAGCGACCCGAAATGGTTTTGATTGGTAAATCGGCCATATCTCGGAGACGGCTCGCTTGTTTGAGATGCGGTTTGTTGCGTTGGATTCAGCACGCAAAGGCGCTTCTTTCGTGTCCAAAATCATGCCTGTACGGCAAGTAGAAAGTAGAGAAAAATGTCGGAGAAGGTACCCTGAAAGGGTAGAAGTGAAATAGTTTATTTTACAAAATCGGCCATATCTCCGAGACGGTTGGCTCGATTTGAATGCTTCGGGTCTCGTTGGATTCAGCATGAAAACACGCTTCTTTAGAGCCATAAACCAAGCCGGTGCGACCAGTAGAAAGAAGGGAAAAATGTTGGCGAAAGTGACCACAAAATGCTGAATTATACAAAATGGGCCGTATCTCGAAAACTAAGCGTTTTTCGGGGTTGCAAATGATCACTTATGCCATTTTACGGATATGACCGCGTTGCAAAGACGCTTCTTTTGAGCCATAAACCGTGTCGCTACGACCAATAGATCAAAAGTTAGTAAAAAGTAGTGTCGAAAAACCGTCGGAGAAGCGACCCGAAATGGTTTTGATTGGTAAATCGGCCATATCTCGGAGACGGCTCGCTTGTTTGAGATGCGGTTTGTTGCGTTGGATTCAGCACGCAAAGGCGCTTCTTTCGTGTCCAAAATCATGCCTGTACGGCAAGTAGAAAGTAGAGAAAAATGTCGGAGAAGGTACCCTGAAAGGGTAGAAGTGAAATAGTTTATTTTACAAAATCGGCCATATCTCCGAGACGGTTGGCTCGATTTGAATGCTTCGGGTCTCGTTGGATTCAGCATGAAAACACGCTTCTTTAGAGCCATAAACCAAGCCGATACGACCAGTAGAAAGAAGGGAAAACTGTTGGCGAAAGTGACCACAAAATGCTGAATTATACAAAATGGGCCGTATCTCGAAAACTAAGCGTTTTTCGGGGTTGCAAATGATCACTTACGCCATTTTACGGATATGACCGCGTTGCAAAGACGCTTCTTTTGAGCCATAAACCGTGTCGCTACGACCAATAGATCAAAAGTTAGTAAGAAGTAGTGTCGAAAAACCGTCGGAGAAGCGACCCGAAATGGTTTTGATTGGTAAATCGGCCATATCTCGGAGACGGCTCGCTTGTTTGAGATGCGGTTTGTTGCGTTGGATTCAGCACGCAAAGGCGCTTCTTTCGTGTCCAAAATCATGCGTGTACGGCAAGTAGAAAGTAGAGAAAAATGTCGGAGAAGGTACCCTGAAAGGGTAGAAGTGAAATAGTTTATTTTACAAAATCGGCCATATCTCCGAGACGGTTGGCTCGATTTGAATGCTTCGGGTCTCGTTGGATTCAGCATGAAAACACGCTTCTTTAGAGCCATAAACCAAGCCGGTACGACCAGTAGAAAGAAGGGAAAACTGTTGGCGAAAGTGACCACAAAATGCTGAATTATACAAAATGGGCCGTATCTCGAAAACTAAGCGTTTTTCGGGGTTGCAAATGATCACTTACGCCATTTTACGGATATGACCGCGTTGCAAAGACGCTTCTTTTGAGCCATAAACCGTGTCGCTACGACCAATAGATCAAAAGTTAGTAAGAAGTAGTGTCGAAAAACCGTCGGAGAAGCGACCCGAAATGGTTTTGATTGGTAAATCGGCCATATCTCGGAGACGGCTCGCTTGTTTGAGATGCGGTTTGTTGCGTTGGATTCAGCACGCAAAGGCGCTTCTTTCGTGTCCAAAATCATGCCTGTACGGCAAGTAGAAAGTAGAGAAAAATGTCGGAGAAGGTACCCTGAAAGGGTAGAAGTGAAATAGTTCATTTTACAAAATCGGCCATATCTCCGAGACGGTTGGCTCGATTTGAATGCTTCGGGTCTCGTTGGATTCAGCATGAAAACACGCTTCTTTAGAGCCATAAACCAAGCCGGTACGACCAGTAGAAAGAAGGGAAAACTGTTGGCGAAAGTGACCACAAAATGCTGAATTATACAAAATGGGCCGTATCTTGAAAACTAAGCGTTTTTCGGGGTTGCAAATGATCACTTACGCCATTTTACGGATATGACCGCGTTGCAAAGACGCTTCTTTTGAGCCATAAACCGTGTCGCTACGACCAATAGATCAAAAGTTAGTAAGAAGTAGTGTCGAAAAACCGTCGGAGAAGCGACCCGAAATGGTTTTGATTGGTAAATCGGCCATATCTCGGAGACGGCTCGCTTGTTTGAGATGCGGTTTGTTGCGTTGGATTCAGCACGCAAAGGCGCTTCTTTCGTGTCCAAAATCATGCCTGTACGGCAAGTAGAAAGTAGAGAAAAATGTCGGAGAAGGTACCCTGAAAGGGTAAAAGTGAAATAGTTTATTTTACAAAATCGGCCATATCTCCGAGACGGTTGGCTCGATTTGAATGCTTCGCGTCTCGTTGGATTCAGCATGAAAACACGCTTCTTTAGAGCCATAAACCAAGCCGGTACGACCAGTAGAAAGAAGGGAAAACTGTTGGCGAAAGTGACCACAAAATGCTGAATTATACAAAATGGGCCGTATCTCGAAAACTAAGCGTTTTTCGGGGTTGCAAATGATTACTTGCGCCATTTTACGGATATGACCGCGTTGCAAAGACGCTTCTTTTGAGCCATAAACCGTGTCGCTACGACCAATAGATCAAAAGTTAGTAAGAAGTAGTGTCGAAAAACCGTCGGAGAAGCGACCCGAAATGGTTTTGATTGGTAAATCGGCCATATCTCGGAGACGGCTCGCATGCGTCATGCGTGTACGGCAAGTAGAAAGTAGAGAAAAATGTCGGAGAAGGTACCCTGAAAGGGTAGAAGTGAAATAGTTTATTTTACAAAATCGGCCATATCTCCGAGACGGTTGGCTCGATTTGAATGCTTCGGGTCTCGTTGGATTCAGCATGAAAACACGCTTCTTTAGGGCCATAAACCAAGCCGGTACGACCAGTAGAAAGAAGGGAAAACTGTTGGCGAAAGTGACCACAAAATGCTGAATTATACAAAATGGGCCGTATCTCGAAAACTAAGCGTTTTTCGGGGTTGCAAATGATCACTTACGCCATTTTACGGATATGACCGCGTTGCAAAGACGCTTCTTTTGAGCCATAAACCGTGTCGCTACGACCAATAGATCAAAAGTTAGTAAGAAGTAGTGTCGAAAAACCGTCGGAGAAGCGACCCGAAATGGTTTTGATTGGTAAATCGGCCATATCTCGGAGACGGCTCGCTTGTTTGAGATGCGGTTTGTTGCGTTGGATTCAGCACGCAAAGGCGCTTCTTTCGTGTCCAAAATCATGCCTGTACGGCAAGTAGAAAGTAGAGAAAAATGTCGGAGAAGGTACCCTGAAAGGGTAAAAGTGAAATAGTTTATTTTACAAAATCGGCCATATCTCCGAGACGGTTGGCTCGATTTGAATGCTTCGCGTCTCGTTGGATTCAGCATGAAAACACGCTTCTTTAGAGCCATAAACCAAGCCGGTACGACCAGTAGAAAGAAGGGAAAACTGTTGGCGAAAGTGACCACAAAATGCTGAATTATACAAAATGGGCCGTATCTCGAAAACTAAGCGTTTTTCGGGGTTGCAAATGATTACTTGCGCCATTTTACGGATATGACCGCGTTGCAAAGACGCTTCTTTTGAGCCATAAACCGTGTCGCTACGACCAATAGATCAAAAGTTAGTAAGAAGTAGTGTCGAAAAACCGTCGGAGAAGCGACCCGAAATGGTTTTGATTGGTAAATCGGCCATATCTCGGAGACGGCTCGCATGCGTCATGCGTGTACGGCAAGTAGAAAGTAGAGAAAAATGTCGGAGAAGGTACCCTGAAAGGGTAGAAGTGAAATAGTTTATTTTACAAAATCGGCCATATCTCCGAGACGGTTGGCTCGATTTGAATGCTTCGGGTCTCGTTGGATTCAGCATGAAAACACGCTTCTTTAGGGCCATAAACCAAGCCGGTACGACCAGTAGAAAGAAGGGAAAACTGTTGGCGAAAGTGACCACAAAATGCTGAATTATACAAAATGGGCCGTATCTCGAAAACTAAGCGTTTTTCGGGGTTGCAAATGATCACTTACGCCATTTTACGGATATGACCGCGTTGCAAAGACGCTTCTTTTGAGCCATAAACCGTGTCGCTACGACCAATAGATCAAAAGTTAGTAAAAAGTAGTGTCGAAAAACCGTCGGAGAAGCGACCCGAAATGGTTTTGATTGGTAAATCGGCCATATCTCGGAGACGGCTCGCTTGTTTGAGATGCGGTTTGTTGCGTTGGATTCAGCACGCAAAGGCGCTTCTTTCGTGTCCAAAATCAAGCCTGTACGGCAAGTAGAAAGTAGAGAAAAATGTCGGAGAAGGTACCCTGAAAGGGTAGAAGTGAAATAGTTTATTTTACAAAATCGGCCATATCTCCGAGACGGTTGGCTCGATTTGAATGCTTCGGGTCTCGTTGGATTCAGCATGAAAACACGCTTCTTTAAAGCCATAAACCAAGCCGGTACGACCAGTAGAAAGAAGGGAAAAATGTTGGCGAAAGTGACCACAAAATGCTGAATTATACAAAATGGGCCGTATCTCGAAAACTAAGCGTTTTTCGGGGTTGGAAATGATCACTTACACCATTTTGCGGATATGACCGCGTTGCAAAGACGCTTCTTTTGACCCATAAACCGTGTCGCTACGACCAATAGATCAAAAGTTAGTAAAAAGTAGTGTCGAAAAACCGTCGGAGAAGCGACCCGAAATGGTTTTGATTGGTAAATCGGCCATATCTCGGAGACGGCTCGCTTGTTTGAGATGCGGTTTGTTGCGTTGGATTCAGCACGCAAAGGCGCTTCTTTCGTGTCCAAAATCAAGCCTGTACGGCAAGTAGAAAGTAGAGAAAAATGTCGGAGAAAGTACCCTGAAAGGGTAGAAGTGAAATAGTTTATTTTACAAAATCGGCCATATCTCCGAGACGGTTGGCTCGATTTGAATGCTTCGGGTCTCGTTGGATTCAGCATGAAAACACGCTTAAACCAAGCCGGTACGACCAGTAGAAAGAAGGGAAAAATGTTGGCGAAAGTGACCACAAAATGCTGAATTATACAAAATGGGCCGTATCTCGAAAACTAAGCGTTTTTCGGGGTTGCAAATGATCACTTACGCCATTTTACGGATATGACCGCGTTGCAAAGACGCTTCTTTTGAGCCATAAACCGTGTCGCTACGACCAATAGATCAAAAGTTAGTAAAAAGTAGTGTCGAAAAACCGTCGGAGAAGCGACCCGAAATGGTTTTGATTGGTAAATCGGCCATATCTCGGAGACGGCTCGCTTGTTTGAGATGCGGTTTGTTGCGTTGGATTCAGCACGCAAAGGCGCTTCTTTCGTGTCCAAAATCAAGCCTGTACGGCAAGTAGAAAGTAGAGAAAAATGTCGGAGAAGGTACCCTGAAAGGGTAGAAGTGAAATAGTTTATTTTACAAAATCGGCCATATCTCCGAGACGGTTGGCTCGATTTGAATGCTTCGGGTCTCGTTGGATTCAGCATGAAAACACGCTTCTTTAGAGCCATAAACCAAGCCGGTACGACCAGTAGAAAGAAGGGAAAAATGTTGGCGAAAGTGACCACAAAATGCTGAATTATACAAAATGGGCCGTATCTCGAAAACTAAGCGTTTTTCGGGGTTGCAAATGATCACTTACGCCATTTTACGGATATGACCGCGTTGCAAAGACGCTTCTTTTGAGCCATAAACCGTGTCGCTACGACCAATAGATCAAAAGTTAGTAAAAAGTAGTGTCGAAAAACCGTCGGAGAAGCGACCCGAAATGGTTTTGATTGGTAAATCGGCCATATCTCGGAGACGGCTCGCTTGTTTGAGATGCGGTTTGTTGCGTTGGATTCAGCACGCAAAGGCGCTTCTTTCGTGTCCAAAATCAAGCCTGTACGGCAAGTAGAAAGTAGAGAAAAATGTCGGAGAAGGTACCCTGAAAGGGTAGAAGTGAAATAGTTTATTTTACAAAATCGGCCATATCTCCGAGACGGTTGGCTCGATTTGAATGCTTCGGGTCTCGTTGGATTCAGCATGAAAACACGCTTCTTTAGAGCCATAAACCAAGCCGGTACGACCAGTAGAAAGAAGGGAAAAATGTTGGCGAAAGTGACCACAAAATGCTGAATTATACAAAATGGGCCGTATCTCGAAAACTAAGCGTTTTTCGGGGTTGCAAATGATCACTTACACCATTTTGCGGATATGACCGCGTTGCAAAGACGCTTCTTTTGACCCATAAACCGTGTCGCTACGACCAATAGATCAAAAGTTAGTAAAAAGTAGTGTCGAAAAACCGTCGGAGAAGCGACCCGAAATGGTTTTGATTGGTAAATCGGCCATATCTCGGAGACGGCTCGCTTGTTTGAGATGCGGTTTGTTGCGTTGGATTCAGCACGCAAAGGCGCTTCTTTCGTGTCCAAAATCAAGCCTGTACGGCAAGTAGAAAGTAGAGAAAAATGTCGGAGAAGGTACCCTGAAAGGGTAGAAGTGAAATAGTTTATTTTACAAAATCGGCCATATCTCCGAGACGGTTGGCTCGATTTGAATGCTTCGGGTCTCGTTGGATTCAGCATGAAAACACGCTTAAACCAAGCCGGTACGACCAGTAGAAAGAAGGGAAAAATGTTGGCGAAAGTGACCACAAAATGCTGAATTATACAAAATGGGCCGTATCTCGAAAACTAAGCGTTTTTCGGGGTTGCAAATGATCACTGACGCCATTTTACGGATATGACCGCGTTGCAAAGACGCTTCTTTTGAGCCATAAACCGTGTCGCTACGACCAATAGATCAAAAGTTAGTAAAAAGTAGTGTCGAAAAACCGTCGGAGAAGCGACCCGAAATGGTTTTGATTGGTAAATCGGCCATATCTCGGAGACGGTTGGCTCGATTTGAATGCTTCGGGTCTCGTTGGATTCAGCATGAAAACACGCTTCTTTAGAGCCATAAACCAAGCCGGTACGACCAGTAGAAAGAAGGGAAAAATGTTGGCGAAAGTGACCACAAAATGCTGAATTATACAAAATGGGCCGTATCTCGAAAACTAAGCGTTTTTCGGGGTTGCAAATGATCACTTACGCCATTTTACGGATATGACCGCGTTGCAAAGACGCTTCTTTTGAGCCATAAACCGTGTCGCTACGACCAATAGATCAAAAGTTAGTAAAAAGTAGTGTCGAAAAACCGTCGGAGAAGCGACCCGAAATGGTTTTGATTGGTAAATCGGCCATATCTCGGAGACGGCTCGCTTGTTTGAGATGCGGTTTGTTGCGTTGGATTCAGCACGCAAAGGCGCTTCTTTCGTGTCCAAAATCAAGCCTGTACGGCAAGTAGAAAGTAGAGAAAAATGTCGGAGAAGGTACCCTGAAAGGGTAGAAGTGAAATAGTTTATTTTACAAAATCGGCCATATCTCCGAGACGGTTGGCTCGATTTGAATGCTTCGGGTCTCGTTGGATTCAGCATGAAAACACGCTTCTTTAGAGCCATAAACCAAGCCGGTACGACCAGTAGAAAGAAGGGAAAAATGTTGGCGAAAGTGACCACAAAATGCTGAATTATACAAAATGGGCCGTATCTCGAAAACTAAGCGTTTTTCGGGGTTGCAAATGATCACTTACGCCATTTTACGGATATGACCGCGTTGCAAAGACGCTTCTTTTGAGCCATAAACCGTGTCGCTACGACCAATAGATCAAAAGTTAGTAAAAAGTAGTGTCGAAAAACCGTCGGAGAAGCGACCCGAAATGGTTTTGATTGGTAAATCGGCCATATCTCGGAGACGGCTCGCTTGTTTGAGATGCGGTTTGTTGCGTTGGATTCAGCACGCAAAGGCGCTTCTTTCGTGTCCAAAATCAAGCCTGTACGGCAAGTAGAAAGTAGAGAAAAATGTCGGAGAAGGTACCCTGAAAGGGTAGAAGTGAAATAGTTTATTTTACAAAATCGGCCATATCTCCGAGACGGTTGGCTCGATTTGAATGCTTCGGGTCTCGTTGGATTCAGCATGAAAACACGCTTCTTTAGAGCCATAAACCAAGCCGGTACGACCAGTAGAAAGAAGGGAAAAATGTTGGCGAAAGTGACCACAAAATGCTGAATTATACAAAATGGGCCGTATCTCGAAAACTAAGCGTTTTTCGGGGTTGCAAATGATCACTTACACCATTTTGCGGATATGACCGCGTTGCAAAGACGCTTCTTTTGACCCATAAACCGTGTCGCTACGACCAATAGATCAAAAGTTAGTAAAAAGTAGTGTCGAAAAACCGTCGGAGAAGCGACCCGAAATGGTTTTGATTGGTAAATCGGCCATATCTCGGAGACGGCTCGCTTGTTTGAGATGCGGTTTGTTGCGTTGGATTCAGCACGCAAAGGCGCTTCTTTCGTGTCCAAAATCAAGCCTGTACGGCAAGTAGAAAGTAGAGAAAAATGTCGGAGAAGGTACCCTGAAAGGGTAGAAGTGAAATAGTTTATTTTACAAAATCGGCCATATCTCCGAGACGGTTGGCTCGATTTGAATGCTTCGGGTCTCGTTGGATTCAGCATGAAAACACGCTTAAACCAAGCCGGTACGACCAGTAGAAAGAAGGGAAAAATGTTGGCGAAAGTGACCACAAAATGCTGAATTATACAAAATGGGCCGTATCTCGAAAACTAAGCGTTTTTCGGGGTTGCAAATGATCACTTACGCCATTTTACGGATATGACCGCGTTGCAAAGACGCTTCTTTTGAGCCATAAACCGTGTCGCTACGACCAATAGATCAAAAGTTAGTAAAAAGTAGTGTCGAAAAACCGTCGGAGAAGCGACCCGAAATGGTTTTGATTGGTAAATCGGCCATATCTCGGAGACGGTTGGCTCGATTTGAATGCTTCGGGTCTCGTTGGATTCAGCATGAAAACACGCTTCTTTAGAGCCATAAACCAAGCCGGTACGACCAGTAGAAAGAAGGGAAAAATGTTGGCGAAAGTGACCACAAAATGCTGAATTATACAAAATGGGCCGTATCTCGAAAACTAAGCGTTTTTCGGGGTTGCAAATGATCACTTACGCCATTTTACGGATATGACCGCGTTGCAAAGACGCTTCTTTTGAGCCATAAACCGTGTCGCTACGACCAATAGATCAAAAGTTAGTAAAAAGTAGTGTCGAAAAACCGTCGGAGAAGCGACCCGAAATGGTTTTGATTGGTAAATCGGCCATATCTCGGAGACGGCTCGCTTGTTTGAGATGCGGTTTGTTGCGTTGGATTCAGCACGCAAAGGCGCTTCTTTCGTGTCCAAAATCAAGCCTGTACGGCAAGTAGAAAGTAGAGAAAAATGTCGGAGAAGGTACCCTGAAAGGGTAGAAGTGAAATAGTTTATTTTACAAAATCGGCCATATCTCCGAGACGGTTGGCTCGATTTGAATGCTTCGGGTCTCGTTGGATTCAGCATGAAAACACGCTTCTTTAGAGCCATAAACCAAGCCGGTACGACCAGTAGAAAGAAGGGAAAAATGTTGGCGAAAGTGACCACAAAATGCTGAATTATACAAAATGGGCCGTATCTCGAAAACTAAGCGTTTTTCGGGGTTGCAAATGATCACTTACGCCATTTTACGGATATGACCGCGTTGCAAAGACGCTTCTTTTGAGCCATAAACCGTGTCGCTACGACCAATAGATCAAAAGTTAGTAAAAAGTAGTGTCGAAAAACCGTCGGAGAAGCGACCCGAAATGGTTTTGATTGGTAAATCGGCCATATCTCGGAGACGGCTCGCTTGTTTGAGATGCGGTTTGTTGCGTTGGATTCAGCACGCAAAGGCGCTTCTTTCGTGTCCAAAATCAAGCCTGTACGGCAAGTAGAAAGTAGAGAAAAATGTCGGAGAAGGTACCCTGAAAGGGTAGAAGTGAAATAGTTTATTTTACAAAATCGGCCATATCTCCGAGACGGTTGGCTCGATTTGAATGCTTCGGGTCTCGTTGGATTCAGCATGAAAACACGCTTCTTTAGAGCCATAAACCAAGCCGGTACGACCAGTAGAAAGAAGGGAAAAATGTTGGCGAAAGTGACCACAAAATGCTGAATTATACAAAATGGGCCGTATCTCGAAAACTAAGCGTTTTTCGGGGTTGCAAATGATCACTTACACCATTTTGCGGATATGACCGCGTTGCAAAGACGCTTCTTTTGACCCATAAACCGTGTCGCTACGACCAATAGATCAAAAGTTAGTAAAAAGTAGTGTCGAAAAACCGTCGGAGAAGCGACCCGAAATGGTTTTGATTGGTAAATCGGCCATATCTCGGAGACGGCTCGCTTGTTTGAGATGCGGTTTGTTGCGTTGGATTCAGCACGCAAAGGCGCTTCTTTCGTGTCCAAAATCAAGCCTGTACGGCAAGTAGAAAGTAGAGAAAAATGTCGGAGAAGGTACCCTGAAAGGGTAGAAGTGAAATAGTTTATTTTACAAAATCCATAAACCAAGCCGGTACGACCAGTAGAAAGAAGGGAAAAATGTTGGCGAAAGTGACCACAAAATGCTGAATTATACAAAATGGGCCGTATCTCGAAAACTAAGCGTTTTTCGGGGTTGCAAATGATCACTTACACCATTTTGCGGATATGACCGCGTTGCAAAGACGCTTCTTTTGACCCATAAACCGTGTCGCTACGACCAATAGATCAAAAGTTAGTAAAAAGTAGTGTCGAAAAACCGTCGGAGAAGCGACCCGAAATGGTTTTGATTGGTAAATCGGCCATATCTCGGAGACGGCTCGCTTGTTTGAGATGCGGTTTGTTGCGTTGGATTCAGCACGCAAAGGCGCTTCTTTCGTGTCCAAAATCAAGCCTGTACGGCAAGTAGAAAGTAGAGAAAAATGTCGGAGAAGGTACCCTGAAAGGGTAGAAGTGAAATAGTTTATTTTACAAAATCCATAAACCAAGCCGGTACGACCAGTAGAAAGAAGGGAAAAATGTTGGCGAAAGTGACCACAAAATGCTGAATTATACAAAATGGGCCGTATCTCGAAAACTAAGCGTTTTTCGGGGTTGCAAATGATCACTTACACCATTTTGCGGATATGACCGCGTTGCAAAGACGCTTCTTTTGACCCATAAACCGTGTCGCTACGACCAATAGATCAAAAGTTAGTAAAAAGTAGTGTCGAAAAACCGTCGGAGAAGCGACCCGAAATGGTTTTGATTGGTAAATCGGCCATATCTCGGAGACGGCTCGCTTGTTTGAGATGCGGTTTGTTGCGTGGGATTCAGCACGCCTGTACGGCAAGTAGAAAGTAGAGAAAAATGTCGGAGAAAGTACCCTGAAAGGGTAGAAGTGAAATAGTTTATTTTACAAAATCGGCCATATCTCCGAGACGGTTGGCTCGATTTGAATACTTCGGGTCTCGTTGGATTCAGCATGAAAACACGCTTCTTTAGAGCCATCAACCACTCCGCTACGGCCAGTGAATCCAACGCAACAAACCGCATCTCAAACAACCGAGCCGTCTCCGAGATATGGCCGATTTTGCAAAATAAACAACTTCAAGAAAAATATTTTTTTTATTACTGTCAATGCTTCAAAATTGGGGCTTAAGACTAAGTTGTAATCAGTGCTTACATATATCAATACATTGTTAGCATACATTTTCTGTAGCAAAACCTACCTCGGCGGCTCACATTTGCACAACACATGCATTGCAAGAGAAATCGTTTGAAAATGCAGAAAAATGCAGAAAAATGCACGACATTGCTGCACTTAAGCGCCTCGTTCTGGAGACTTGGGCCCAACCCGGCTATAGTCTTTGCACCGTCTATAGAGAATACTTCTAGCTTTCTGAGCAAAGTTTGGCTCTCGTCAAAGAATCTTAAGGAACTTTCGTTGCAACCTATTTAACATTGAAATATCCTCCCCCGAAAAAAGTGGGTTGCCTTAATCAAAAGCCTGGTCTAGAAAATTGTGAAGTAAAGTGAAAAGAAAAAAACTATTGATGCAGTTTGAAGGCCAATTGTAGGTCGTTTCAAAAAAATATAACATTTCGTTTTAAAGTGTCTAAGTTTAGGAATTATGCAACATCAAAGTTGCTTCAAGAAATACGGCAAGTTTCGTAAATTTCTCTAGTCTCAACTTTGAGCTAACGGTACGGCGAAACGGATTGATAAAAGTCAGCAAAATTTTGGCCTAAATCATTTGGCCGAGGAAAATATGGTCACTTTGGGTATATTTTTTTCCACTTCGAAATGACTATGGCGGCCCCCTGCTGCTGTTCGACATGGAGACTCTGAGTGCGTTGAAGGTACTGTCGGGCGGCTGCAACATGAGGTAACTACTTACTGCGTTTCAAGGCGGGCCTTCACTGCCCCCCAAATGAGGATGATTTCAAGTAAATAAAACTCACAATTGGACAAGCCAATTTTCCCATAGAAAGTGTTGGAATTTGTGTTTGTTTGTTTTTTTTTTTCTCATTTTTTTTTTTTTTTGTTTTCGTTTATTGTTAAATATTTTCTCTTGTTTTGATTCCAATTCCTTTCAAATGGCCGCTTCTCAGCCGACCTGAGAGGTGGGTGTTGTGAGCCATTAATAAACGATTGTATATAAGTAACTACGGATACATAATATATCATTTTTTTGTATTTTTTTTTCATTTTTTAGGATTATCTTGTTTAAAATTTTATTTTTAAAAAAATGTGAATATCTTTCTTCATTTTGGTATTTGTCTAGTGCATATATCAAATGCATTGGTGTCATCAATTCATTTCAATTCAATTCAAGTCACATGGTTAATGCAAATTTGTTTTTTTTTTTGTTTTTTTTATAAACATTCTTTTTTCTTTTCTTTTATTTATTTCTTTTTTTTCTTGCTTGTTTGTTTGGTTTGTTGCATAAAATGCTTTGTAATGTAGGCAAAAGATCAAATTTTTGATTTGATGAACTCTATTTTGGACGAGGGACGGACGGAAGGAACAAAATTGGGGTGAAAAAAAGGCGAATTGGCTTCGAAACTGGAACACTTTGGAGGCTGCTTCGGTGCTGGCGATTGAACGTGTCTCGTAGATCTTGTCTCTGTGAATGCTGGAAGCGATGTCCTTTGCTATTCTCGAGGAGTTGTTGCTTGGCTAGAGGGCTGGGGGATCGCAGAAGTGATTTGGTTTCAATGTGACCACCAGTCGCTGTCAATTTCGACTCGAATTTCAGCGTCAGCGGCTCTGCAACACGAGAAGAAACAACGCGAGGAATGTGAGCAACAGAGAAGAACTGAACACATGAACTGCGATCTGCCACAAAGTCTGGCATTTTTCGTTGACTAAGAGTCAATGCAACGCGAGAAGAAAGAACGCGAGGAATGGTGATAGATCTGCGGTTCAAATCCCGTGAGCACATGAGCTGCGATCTGCGATCGTTGATTCAGAGTCAATGCAACAAAAAGCAGCTGAGCAGTGTCCGTCTGGTCACTTGGGTCCTCCGGGAAGTGGACGGTATCATGACTGTGTCGCCAACCATGATCTCAATGATCTCCAGTCCAGTCAAGAGCAGTTGCGCCAGATCCTGTCTAGTGATCGTTCGTTGAATAGCAAGTCTAAGCGTGCCTAGGGGGAGTCCTGAGGTTGTTAAGGTGCCACTGGCAACGACTTAGTGACAGTCTGAGTCTCTTCACACGACAGTCGAATGCCACTTGAGACTCCTTCTCATGCCAATTGTGACGCGATCGGAGAAGGAAAAGCCGCTGGCACCGCTTCTCATGCCAACTGTGACCCAATCGGAGACGGAAAAGCCGCTGGCACCGCTTCTCGATCGTCCCGGAAATGATTGAATCGCCGACAGAACATTAGTCGCGCAACAAACGTCTGTTGTGTAAAGCGATACTGAGGGCGTCCACTAAGAAGAGAACGTGTCCTGGGCCCTGTTGTGTAAAGCGATACTGAGGGTATACGCTAAGACGAGAACGTGTCCTGGGCTGTGTAAAGCGATACTGAGGATATACGGTAAGAAGAGAACGTGCCCAGTGATGCGAAAACAAGAACGTTGCTCATGTACGTCCTTCACTTCAAGGGAATAAGACAATAATATGGCTGGCGCATTACAGCCCGTAGAGGGCCATGGTCTAGGTTCTCGGCAACCACTCGTGTTGTGCTCAAAAGACTCCGAACGGCCAAGTTTGAGAAGCTTTTCCTAGACAGTCATACATTGCCAGTGACTCGAATGAGGTGGGGCCGCGAAAGATATTTCTTGACGTACCAGGAGTCGAACCTAGACACCGAAGTTCAAGTAGGCGTAGGAGTCGACGCACAACGCTACGGGCCGCCACTTCAAGGGAAAGACTAAATAAATAAAAAATCGGAAGCAAAACCAAAAGAACAATGAAATGAAAAAATCCATCAAAGATAGCTATACATAATTCATATAGTATATATTTAATTTAAATAAGTTTTCTTCTTGTATTATTTATTTATATATATATTCTTGTTTTTTTTTTTTTTTGATTTATTTGATTTTTTGCGCTCCTTACTAGTACTTTGTTTGTACACAGAATTAATTATTTAGCACCTGCAAACAATTTTTTATCATTTTTTCTTTTTAATTAGAAATATAATAAGGTTTTCTTTTTCATCATCATCATCATCATCGACGTCGTCGCCATCGGCGTCGTTTGTAGCGTGAATTCTCACAAAGTTGCAGAGAAGTGAACAGACTTTAGATTTGAATTTTATTTTTGTTTTCTATATATATGTTTTTATATAAAGTTTAAATATATTTATATACTTTTTTGTTTTTATAGATTTTTTGAAAAGTAAGCAATTTATTTTTGGGTTTTTTTTTTTTTTGAATTTATTCATTTTTTTTTTTTTTTGATATTGGGAGAAAGTAAACGAATTTAAACAATTGCAAACGTGAAGAATTCATAAGTGAACACATATATATATTTGCGTATATATATATATATTTACTATTTAATTTTATAAAGTTTTTGTTTTTTTTTTTGTTTTTAAGCATTTTTTTTTCATATTTTTTTCATTTCATTCTTTCTCCTTCTTCTTATACATTTTTTTTCTTGTTATTTTTTGGAGGAGGAAAGTATATAAGAAACATTTTTTTTCCCCCCAAAACTCGAATTGAATTTTGCCTGGAGACAATGGATAAGGGGAGGGGGGGGGGATCGGTGTGATGATATTATTTAATTTTTTTTTTTTTTGATAAATATTTAAAACATTCTCTTTTTTTTTTGTTGGTTTGTTTTTTTGCATTTTTCAAATTTGAAATTATTTAAACAAATTAATTCTAATCTATGTCTAAACTTTAATATTTCTATATATATTTTTTATTGGAAAATATTTTTGTTTTTTTACTAATTAAGTTATATTTTGTTGGTTTTCAAAATTTTGTTACAATTTTTTTTTCTTCTTGTTGTTGTTGGTTTTCTCTTAATTCATAAATATTTCATCTAAGTTTTTTTTGGATTTAATGTGATTTTTTTTTTTTTTTTTTTGTTCAAGAATACAGTATTGACTTAAATTTATTTATTTGTTTAATTTAAATTTAAATTTAAATTTTTAAATAATATATTTACTAGCGTATTATTGTAGTTATTATCAATTTTGTGATTTCATTTTTTGTTTCTTGTATTATTTTCTACTAAATTTACTAAAAAATCTAACAATTAAAGGAAAAATTATGAGGAGAAAAAACATATAGAACTTGATTATTGAAATTAAAGCAATTTTTTTTTGTTTGTTTGTTTGTTTCTCTTGATCTTGCATGCGGTTGCCTTCGTTTGTTAGTTAGTTTGTTCAAACTGGGGGCGGGGAGAGCAACGGAGGGGGGGTGGGGAGAGGTCAGGAGGAAGTATGTAAACACACTCGAACATAGAGGGGGCTGTAGAGAGGATAGAGCGTCACATGGTCCCGTTTTTGTATAACACTCGTTATTTGCTCGTGTCTTCAGAAATCTATAGATAGGAAGGAGGTTCTTGCTGGCATTTCTATTTGTGTCAAATCAAAAATGCGGGGGTGTGTTCAAGTGGTCACTGGTTTTTTTTTTTTTACTGAATTTTTTTTTTTTTAGAAAGAATGCCCCGCCGTCATTATGTCTTCCAATCAATAATCCATTGCAGTGTGGATGTGACTTTTGAAAGATCCTTAAACAGTCTTTCCTCCTCACCCGCCACCCCGTCATCGCCCCCCCCCCGTCTGCCCCCAATCACCGGCCGGTCCATCTGTCATGCAGAGGCAACACCGCGTTCATTCAACTATTTTTTTGCCATTCTCTTTTGTTTTTTTTTGTAAATTGATTACTAGCTATACACAATTTGTTATTATATTTCTTAATGCAAAAAAATATACATTTTATTGTATACATATATATATACAAATTTGTTATGTGTTTGTATGTGTTTATCTCTACCATAAGCTAAGTATGTTCTCTGTGTGTGGTTCGTTCTTATTATTTTTTTTCTTTTTTCTTATTTACAAACAAAAGGCGCGTGTGTGTTGTTTGTGTGTGTCACTGTGTGTGTGTGTGTGTGTGAGTGTCTGAGAGAAAGAGATTACTTATTTATATATATATTTTTTCCTTTTGTTTTTGCTTTTTTTTTTCATTTATTTGTAGAAAGAGCACGCCATCAAAATTGTGTGTCAAACCAAGGAATGATGAGAAAATAGGGAAAAAACAAAAAGAGAAACATTTGCAAAACGATAAAACAGTTAATGTCTTGTATACATACATACTTATATAAATTAAAACTATGTGTTTGGAGATTAACTATTTCAACTATTTCTAAGTTTTTTTTTGTTTTTTTTTTTTGTTTATTTGTATATATATATATATATTGATTTGTTTCCTATAAGAAATCTATATAAATGTATTTCAATATGATAAATATGGATACACAATAGAAGAAGTTATTTTTGTATACTATTTTATAATCTATATATGTTTATTATTTTGTTTGTTTGATTTTTGGTTTTTTTTTTTTTTTTTTTTTGTATCTTGTATAATATATGTATATATGTATATAATCAAAATATTGTTCACCTTGTTAACGGTTGGAACGAAAAGCTAGCTCTTTCATTTAATATTATGTGACAAAATTGTGTTTGTTTGTTGATTTTTTTTTTTAATTATTTTTTTTCTTTAAAAAATGTTGAAATTATTTCAAATGTTTGTTGTTTTTTTTTTTTTTTGGTTTTGCATTTGTTAGAGTTTCTTTCGTATTTTGTATGCACTCATTTTTTGAGTTATGGATCAAGTGTATTTTTAAACAAGCCCAAAATGGGGGGAGGGGGGGATTATATATTTATATATATATTGTATATGAAAAATAGAGAATAATAAATTATGTGAGAAATAAAAAGCAGAAGAAGCCGCCTCCTCTTTCGTATCGTTTCTTCATATATCAAGCAAAGCTTCAATAAATACAATTTCAAACATCATCAATTTTTGTGTGTTTCTTTGTCAATGTCTCTAGGAACAGATATAAAGGGTATTTCCAATAGGGACTTGACAACTTTGAATGTCATTTGTGAACGAACTCTTTGACTGCTCATCAAACAGGCACTGTCAATTTCCTCAGAAAAGCGCATAGTTTGGCCATTTTGTAAAATTTAGAATTTCAAGCCACCTTCTCCGACATTTTTCCCTACTTTCTACTGGTCGTCGAGGCATGCTTGATGGGCCTCAAGAAGCGTGATTCCATGCAGAATCTGAAATCGGTATCTAAATCAAGCGAACCGTCTCTGAAATGTGGCCAATTTTGCAAAATAAACAGCATCCGGTCAACCACTTCCGGTCACCTTCTCCGTCATTTTTCAATACTTTGTACAGGCCGTACCGACATTATTGATGGCACAAAGCGTCTTTGTCTGCTGCATCTAACGCAGCAAACCGCATCTAAAACAACCAACCCGTCTACGAGATATGGTCAATTTACCGAGCAAAACCACTTCAGGTCACTTCTTCTGACGGTTTTTCGACACTATTTTTTTTACTAACTTTTGATCTATTGATCGTATCGGCATGGTTGATGGCTCTAAAGAAGCGTCTTTGCAACCCGATTATATCCGTAAAATGGCTTAAGTGATCATTTGCAACCCCGAATAACGCTTAGTTTTCGAAATACGGCCCATTTTGTATAATTCAGCATTTTATCTTCACTTTCTCCAACATTTTCCCCTATTTTCCACTGGTCGTAGCGACGTAATTGATAGCTCCAAAGAAGCGTGTTTTCATGCTGAATCCAACGAGACCAGAAGCATTCAAATCGAGCGAACCGTCTCCGAGATATGGAGTAAACTAAACTACTTCCGGTCAACCACATTTTTCCCTACTTTCTACTGGCCGTATCGGCATGATTTGGGGCACATAAGAAGCGCCTATTTCTTCCTTTCTTCTGACCTATTGGTCGTAGTAAGCACAACATTTTCATCATGCGAAAGCACACGAACGAGCAACGTCTACAAATTATAGAAATATTTTCTACCGAAATTCGGAGTCAGTGATCGCAACTTTTGAGAGCTTTAACTCCAATTTTCGGTCGTGGAATTCTCGCCCTAGTAGACAGGCAATAAGAAGTGTAAGGCCAACAATTTGAGTCATTGTGGGCTGTCTACATTTTCGTTGTGGGTTGTTGGCGTGTCAGTGAGACAATGGGGTGGCCGAAGTGGCGATGGAAAACGATCCAAATCAGACAATTCCACGACGTTCTCAAGCATTGCGCATCGCTCAGACCACATTGTGGCGTATTTTGCTTAGGGATCTTGGCTTACAAGATCAAGTTGACTCAAGAATTGAAGCCGAAGGACCATTTGGAGCGACGTACGTTCTCCGATTGGGTTCTGGAGAAGATGCGCCAAGATTTAGTGACGAAGCTCTTTTTTGGCTCGTCAATAAGTGAAATATGCCTTATTGGTCGGGTGGAAATCCATCACTTTATCCATGCCGTTTGCATGCCGGCGGAGTTATTGGACCCTATTTGTTCGTCGACGGAGTAACGATCGGCACGCTCTTGTGGATGGTCAGCGTTTCATGCGCCATGATTACCGATCAATTTTGGCCCGAATTGGAAGCTACGGACTTGGACGACATGTGGTGTAAACAGGGGATGATGCCCCAAGCCACATGCCATAAAACCACAATCGATTTATTGAAGAGCAGTTATGGTGAGCGTGTTATCTCAGAGCAAATGGGCCAGACGATTGGACGCCCCGTTCGCTGGATTTAAGGCCGCTTTGATTGTTTTCTGTGGGCCTAAGTTAAGTCATTGGTTTATGCCACGACGTTGGAAGAGATCAGAGTCAACATTGAACGCGAAATGGCGGCAGTTTTGGGCGAGATGCGTGGCCGACTTCGTGCGAGTTGACGCCCCTTGACTATTTTCTGCGCGGCTACGTTAAGTCATTGGTTTATGCCACGACGTTGGAAGAGCTCAGAGCCAGCAGTGAACGCGAAATGGCGGCAGTTTTGCGCGAGATGCGTGGCCGAGGCGTTGAAAGTTGGGTAAAACGAGTCGACCGCTGCAAAGGTGCCAACGAAGTCGTGTTCCATTCATAAATGCTTTGAATGTACTTCAAGCCGATGATAAATTTTTTGAAATATCTCAAATGGTTTGAGTTTTAATTAAAAAAAAAAGTTCTCAAGTCCTTCTTGGAAAACCCCTTATACATAAAATGTATACAAAAAAATTAAATAAAAATCGGAATAAAGTGAAGTTTGGTTTCATTTTTTTTTTTTTTTGGAATTATAGGGGTTTTCTCGTAAAACTTTCAACATTACATTTTGATATCAAACATTTTTTTCTTCTTCTTCTTTTTTTTTTTCGTTTTTTTCTTTTTTTCGTTTTCCCGACTGATCGTCGCTGTAGCTGCTTATGCGTTCTATTTCAGGTACTATTTGCTATATACGGATCAAAATTGTGGGTTTATTGCTTCTCATTAGGCTGACATTAGTCATTTTGGAAAAAAAAGAAAAACAAAAAACCATCGAAAAACAATCAAATTGAAGGAAAGACAAAACAAAATTCTTTTTCCCGAAGAATCTATGAGACAGAAATGCTGACAATCTAGCCATGTCCTTATTTATAAGTTCCTGTCAGTTTTATTGCTTATAATTTGTTGTTTTTTTTTTTTTTTTTTTTTTTTTTTTAGTTTTTTGGATTTTTTGTTGTTCTTACTTATCGACTCACCTAGACCTCATTTAAATGCTCATTCAGATTCTCATTCATAATTAATTCTACACTCATTCAGTACAAAAAAGAAAAAAAAAAAACAAAAAAAAACAGTTACAATTGGGTTTCTCATTTTGATTGTATAGTAAATGGTATATGTTTTGTTGTTGGTTTTTTTTTTTTTTCTTTTGTATGAATTATATAATATTTGTTGTTGTTGTTTTCCTTATTTAAGACAATATAGAAAGTGTTACGAAATTATGGGAAACAAAAATATCAATCTATCGCCACTGAAATGCTAATGAATGTAATTGTTGTTTTTTGTTTTGTTTTAAAAATTCTCTATATACGAGTATGTATAAATATATGTATTTTTGTGTTTTTTTTTTTTTTTTTTTTAATTTACTATATATTTTGTTTTACTTGAGTTTTGTATTAAATTTTTATTTATTTTTTTTTTTTTTTGGTTTTTTTGAGATATGTTTACTTTAGGAATATAATTTAAATATATTTTGTTTGGTTAACCATTAACACGTAACAAGTAACAGTTGCAGTTGCATATCGTTTAGAATTGATGAAGGGCTTTTGTTGTTTTGTTGTTTTGTTTTTTTTTTTTGTTTTGTTATTTTTTCGTTTTCGTTTTCTTTTCTCTTTTTGTTTGTCCAAGCTGTTTTGTGCATGAAATGGGTGTTTGGGGGGGATGTTGTTGTTTATACTGTATTCAACTAGTTTCTGCACGCTATCCAATATTTTTTTTTTAGATAGATATTGTATATATATTGAAAAAATGAGTATTTTTTTTTTTTTTTGTTAGGTTTTTGGTTGGCTTAGCAAAGAAAGAAAATTTATATGTGGACACCATACCATAAGTTAGACGAACATCAACATCAACATCAATCACACATCGAACAATGAACAAAACGGCAAAACAATGGCAACGAAAAAAAAAAAAAAAACCCACACGCACACACAAAATGTCGATTAACTCTTTTTTTGGCAAATCGAAGACGTTTAGCTATAAAATGCAGCCGGCAGTCAGACCGACTGACTGCAGACAATGCGTCAAGGCAAAGCGTTAGGCACTACGTTTTACAATTTGAATCTCACTTGTTGTTGTTAACTATTGCCAATACATTTCTGTTTTGTATTTCTTTTGTTATTCTTTTCTTATTTTTATTTGTTCGTTTCTTTCTTACTCGTTCGTATAAAAATTTGATTTCTTTCATTCACATGGTCTTCGGAAAAAAAAAAAAAAAAAAAAGAAAACAAAAAATGAAAATAAAAGTGTCAAAAAACATTTGAAAGGCAACTGTTGTTGAATATCTCATTAATTTTCTTTTCATTTCATTGGTTTCGTTATATTTTTTTTTTCTTCGGTTTTCTTTTGTTTTTTTTTCTTCGGTTTGTATCAAAAGTAAGACTGCAGACGAAGTGCCCTCAATCAAAAAATCCTACATATTCCAACTTACGGTATGGCACCGTGTGTCTATAGCATTAGCTACTTATTATTTATTCAAAAAAAAAAAAAGATACAAAATCTTTAACAGTTCTACTTAGTATTCAACTTTATGTACACACGCTGCGATTAATAAAAATTGTTTAACTACAGAAACAAACTGCTTTAAAGCTACATTTCTACTGGTTATCATTTTGCTCTCCTATTGTGTGGAACTCTACGAAGTAGCATCGTTTGGAAGATTGATGTCAATTCAATTGGTTGGACAAAAAATGGATATCTTAATGGATTTGATTGATGGTGTCGATTGTGCTCAAGCTTATTGGACGCAAAAAAGAAAAAATAAAACGAACAACACACACACGCACACACAAATTGGAAAAAAAAAAAAAAAAAATGAAACACAAACTGGTCGTGTCAATCGATCGGTTTCTGTCACTGCTTTGGAGGAGTGAGGTTCAGCGTCCACGCGTAGAATTCAACGTTGTGTCGTAAAGTCGTCAAAGTGACTGTCAAAGTCATCTTGTGATGCCGTATTCATCGGCAATGTCAGAACGTCAAAGTCCAAGTTGATTTTAACGACGACGACGACAGAGTCAATCTAATCGTTACAGGCACTGGCAGAAAGCTTACTTGTTAACTTTGACGGTAATGACATCGTCAATGGAAATGTCAGTGTTACCGTCAGTCAGTCTCAACGTCAATGGCAACGTCAGTGTCAACGTCAGTCAGTCTCAACGTCAATGGCAACGTCAGTGTCAACGTCAAAGTCAGTGTCAACGTCAATGGCAATGTCAGTGTCAACGTCAATGGCAACGTCAGTGTCAACGTCAATGGCAACGCCAGTGTCAACGTCAATGGCAACGTCAGTGTCAACGTCAATGGCAACGTCAGTGTCAACGTCAGTCAGTCTCAACGTCAATGGCAACGTCAGTGTCAACATCAATGGCAATGTCAGTTTGAATGTCAGTGTCAACGTCAATTTGGACGTCAGAGTCAACATCAATGGCAACGTCAGTGTGAACGTCAGTGTCAACGTCAATGTTAACGTCAGTGTCAATGTCAATATCAACATCAGTGTGAACGTCAGTGTGTCTATGTCCACGTCAGTATTAACGTCGAAGTCAACGTTAATGACAACGCCAAAATCAAAGTCAATATGAACGTCAATGTAAATGGAAATGTCAATGTCGAGATCAATGCCCACATCAATGTCAATGTAAACGTCAATAGGAACGTCATTGTCACCCCCAATGTCAAAGTCAAAGTCAAAGTCAAAGTCAAAGTCAAAGTCAACGTCATTGTGAACAACAAAGTCTCAGTCGTTCTTAAAGCGTCATTGACGTCCAATTCATGTTCGGACCACCAGCTGACAGACGTCAGTGTCAGTGTCAGTGTTAAAGCCAACGCCGATTTGTTCAGCAGTTCGTTCCCCAACTCTCCCTAGTCGTCCTTGAAGCGTCCTTAACGTCCGATTCATGTTCGGTCCGTGTCATTGACAGGTGACAGATGTCAGTGTCAGTGTCAGTGCTAAAGTCAACGCCGATTTGTTCAGCAGTTCGTTCCCCAACTCTCCCTAGTCGTCCTTGAAGCGTCCTTAACGTCCGATTCATGTTCGGTCCGTGTCATTGCCAGCTGACAGACGTCAGTGTCAGTGTCAGTGTTAAAGTCAACGCCGATATGTTCAGCAGTCGTCCCTGAAGCGTCATTAACATTGAACTCAATATTCGCTTGACCGATTCATCAATAGACCCAAATAGACCAACCGAGGGCCCAATGCAAATGTCAATGTGACGTGCCCATAAATAGGCTTTCAATTTGTGTTCCTTCCAAACGATACAAAACTTTTCAAAATGGCTAATTCACAAACCATACATCAAAAAAACAAAAAGAATTTGTTTGCTAATCAAAACTAACTGTCATTCTGTTAACCACAAGATGAATTATAAATGTATAAATATTTACTGTTTCATATTGCACACCTAAACTTCATCTATGTTGTTATTTTTTATGATTTTTTTTTTTTTTTTTTTTTTTGTTTCTATTGGTATTCCTTATTCGCTGTGTTTCTTGGAAGAGAGTTTTGTTTCGTAGCAACGATATCATATTAGATTCCATTCAATTTTGAAGAGTGGATGGTGGTTGGTGAGTGTCATGGTGGAGTTTTGCTCTTTTGTTGTTATTATGTGTTATGTCAAGGAAAACAAACGAAAATAATAACAAATATGTGTATGATGTGACTTTTTTGAAAGAAACAATTCTTTCGAAGCAGTTTTCTTGTGTCTATAAATACTTTAAGCATATATTTTTGATATATTTTGTAAAATTTTATATTAAATTTAAAAATTTGATATATTTTTTTTTTTTTTGTGTTTTTTTTTTGTTTTTGGAGAAAATTTTTTTTGAATAAATACATCTTTGTACGGATTTGAATAAACAGTTGAGAAGAAGACTCGCGGTCGAAAGCGCACGAGTGTAAATCGAGAAGAGTTGCGTGAAAATTAATGGATTTCTTATAAGTTTTTGGTTTTTTTGTTTTTTTTTGTTTTGAGAAAAATGAAGAAATTTTAATATTTTGCGTTTGTTTTGCATGTGTAGCGCGGCGATTTGTCCGCTACATAGTTGATAGGTTCAAAATTCTAAATATTTGTTAGAATTGGAATATAATTCATAAAATTTTTTTTGTTTGTTGTCGTTTTTTTTTTTTTTTGTTGTTCTTCTTGTCAATTTTTTTTTCCGTTTTCAGCTAGCGGATGTTATATATGTTATATATGTATTCATAAATATATGGAGAGAATGAGAAAAAGAAAAAAGAAAAACAACAAAGAATGTAGTTAACTTAGAAAAAGAAACAAAAAAAACAACAAAAAACGGACTTGAAAAGTTAATGGAAACATTTTTGTTCGCATGTAGTTTTGTTAATGTGGTATATATTTATATAGAATGTGTGTGTGTATATGAAGAATATGTTTATTTGTTTATGTTGTTGTTGTTGTTGATGGTGTAGTTGTTGTTGTTAAAACCAGCCACCGCCTCCCAATTTCGAGCTCAGACCGCCAATACCCTTGCCCAGTATGTTGCCGACCCGCCCTGCAACCATATTAGTGACATTACTAATATTTGTAACGACATTCCCATCTTCACCGATCTGAGGTAAAGCTGCTGTTGCGGCGGCAATTTTTTGTTTCGGTGCTGCTGCACCACCACCCCCACCGCCGCCCGAGTTCCCAGAGCCGCCTTCACCCTCTTCGCCGTCCACTTCTTCGATTGTTCTGTATAAAGGGGGGGGGGGTTTCTTTGGTGTTACTTCTTTTTTTTCCAAACAATCACAACTTACTCTTCGCCTTCAGCACCCTCGGGCATTGTTAGGGCACAAGTCGCCTCCTCGGTTGCCATGCGTTGAGCAACAGTTTGATAGGCTTTGGAATTCAATTTGTCTTCCATTACACCTTGCAGCTCAAAGTCTGAATAGATTTTCTACAAGACAAAACATTTTCATGCCATTAGGCCACATCCATTCACAAGCTAGACCCCTGTCATGTCCATGCTCACCTTGACTATATGTGATAGCGATGTACACTGCGCATAGTGCAATGAATGATCCAATCGCTCCGATAGCCAATTACAAAGCATATTAATCTGCTGCGCGTACCATTGTTCGAAGAAATTCAACGTCCACAGATCGTCGCTGATCTTGCCGCGTATTTGATCCATGTTGTTGCGGAAGAAATTCACATAGCCCTGGCCCAGGTCCTTGCCAGAGCTGGAGACATTCGTGAAACTCAATATGGAACCGATTAGGCTGCCCTCATCGTAGCGCGATAGCTTCGACAGTGTGGAGTCTAGAACCGACATCAGTTTACCAATCAGGCCCTGTGTCATGGCCACGTTCGCCTTGTCGATTTGATCATCAATTTTTGAATGGTATTTATACTGAAAATCAAATTAGAGTTTTTTCTGGATCACACAAGTATGCTTTGCAGGGGTAAACGAGTAGTCGTTGAAGTTCAACTGAAGAGGGATGCTTTTTGGGGCCATGTTGTGGTTATGCAGCGACTGTCGAATGGGATTCTCCCTGATTGCCTGAATGCCGAAAATGGAGTTCCGGTCAGTAGCTAAACCATCGCTGGACGCATTGAAAGAAAATGAAATCAGAAGAGCGCTAGAAGGCTGCAACAGGAGCGCGACAAAAGCGTCCTGCAACAGCTGACAAGAAGGAGGAAGACACACAAAAATGGCTTTGGGCGAGGATACTCCAAAGATCTCAGTAGAAAAAGACACGACAGGACGAAGCCCAAGGAATCAGAGTATTCCAAGCAGAAATACGACGAGGCAAAGGACGCCAAGGACAGTAAGGCTGCTGAAAAGAAGAAGGAGGAGATAATAGAACCCCAGCCGACCTTTGAAACTCTGCAGAATCCTGCTCGTTTAATGCGTCAGCAACTGAAAGTGGCGTTCCCGATGGTCCCTAAGTTATGTCTCAATCGGCGGCATTATTGTCACGGTAAGACAGACCAGGAGACGGACCAATAAAGAACCAACCAACCACCAGACACCTAAGCCGCCGACAGTCCCCTCTGAGTCTCATAATCGATAGCAGGCCTAAGCAGTCCGAACATCATGAGAGCCTCCTCTGCCATCAAGAGACATTCAGGTCGATGGTCAGAGCGACACTCATGTCCGGCGGTCCCAAACTGAGACTGAGTCCCAAATGCAGTGAAACTTCTCTAGAGCGGACAGCACCTTAGGGACCACCATGACTGTCTGTTATGTTGCAGTGTTCATTCTAGAGGGGCAACGTAAGTTGTTTATGAAAAAAAAGACAAACAAACTTCACTTCAACTTTGTTTTTGGTTTAAATTCATTCATCGTCACATTTCTTGTTGCTAACGTTTCAATGGGCTCTGTTGTCTAGAATCACAATAAGTTAGTTTGAGCAGAGTGCGTTCGTCTCTACAAATGGTGGGGGCCCTTATTTGTGTGTCCCTTCTACGCTGGGCTTTGCTTCGTGTGTCCGTTATGAGGGGTTCAAGTGCTCAATAGGGGTTGAAATGTATGCCCGTGTCCGGTATAGAGGGGATTGAATACACGAGTAGCCCCGGCTTCATGCGGGAACCATAGCGTGTTGTCCACGAGGAGAGATGTCCGTTATAGGGGGGTGTACGTAAAGGGAAGGTGTCCTTTATAGAGGGGTTGCCGTAAAGAGATCGTGTACCTTATAGAGGGGTGCCCGTAAAAATAATGTCACCCTTATAGAGGGGTGACCGTAAAGAGAAGGTGCCCCTTACCGAGGGGTGCCCGTTAAGAGAAGGTGTCCCTTATAGAGGGGTGACCGTTAAGAGAAGGTGTCCCTTATAGAGGGTTGACCGTAAAGAGAAGGTGTCCCTTAGAGAGGGGTGACCGTAAAGCGAAGATGTCCCTTCTAGAGGGGTGGCCGTAATGAGAAGGTGTCCCTTCTAGAGGTGTGACCGTAAATAGATTGTGTCCCTTTTAGATGGGTGACCAGCAGCACTCCTAGACTTAACATAGCTCTCCACCTCCATCCGCTAAGTATATTTGAAAGACAGACAGCAGCCTGTACAGCTGGTAGGGACTGCAGGCACTTCGATTGTGAACCGAAATCAATGGCCAACAGGCCAGTCAACGAATTCAATTAAGTTTCCACCCATCTTCGAGGCAAAACGCCTCCATTGGCATTCTCTCCAGACGCCGGAAGATCCTCCACGACTTTGCACGCCCAAATCGAGGTCTGATGGAGGGTGGGTGTCAACTTCAATGATTGCTCCCAACTTCAATGGTAGCGTCTTCCAGGCACTCCACTCTAATCAGACTTTATCGCCGGCTCGGCACAGCACAAGTGAAGTGAAGCCAGTACTAAACTCAGGCAGTTGCAGATTTTATTCACAAAACAAGGGAAAAGAAAGGAAGACGCGTTGAAAATCTGTGTCCGTCAAGAAGGCACACAAATTTGCCTAAGGAATGACGAGAAGGACTTCGACAGTAACTCACTAGCGGGCAACCCATCACCAACTGGGAGACCTTTCGACGCCAACTCACAAGGACAACGCAGCAAAAAAAGGGCGGGCACCCCATCTCCAACGCGAGACCTTTCGATGCCAACTCACAAGGACATCACAACAAAGAAGGGCGGGCACCCCGTCGCCAACTCTGTCACGTTTCACCTTGCTCCAACCAGAGCCGCCTTCGACAGCAACGATGACGCCTCACCCTCGTCGCAGTGCAGACATTTCCACACATTTCCTTCACCATCAAGTTAAACAAAAAAAAAAAAAAAGGACAATAAATGTAAACATTAATGTGCAACTTACCAAATCAACACCATCAATTGTGCATAGTTTAAAGCTTTGGTTTTTAGCATCTAATATCACATTAACCATTGCGCACATCTCCGATGGTATTATATAATCCGTTGAAATGAAGGCAACGTTTTTCTTCAGCCACGACTGGAATCCAACGTCGGTGCGCTGTATACACTGCTCGACCATATCACAAGCCATCAGCTTCAGTCGCTGCTCCAGATGTTGACGAAACTCCGCATCCGGCCAGTGGAGGTCGCGTATGAACGATTGTAAGGCATCTAATTTCCAAAAGAGATCCTCCGACGTTGCACAACCATTGCTACAGGATTTTCATTTTTCATTTTTTTTTTTTCCAAAAAAAAGGAGGAAATTAAAAAGAAAAACGAAAAATGTTCCAAAAAAAACGGAAAAAAATTAGTACAAGTGATTAAGAGAGCTGCAAAGGTATGCGAATGCATTGGGGTGAAACAAAAACAGAAAACAAAGGTATCCCTAGGCATAGAGTAGAGAAAACAGTTTATTTTACTTTACGGTATAGTTAGGCAAGCACTCTAGATGCGACTATCTAGATGAGGGGGAGTGTGTATTAAGGGGCGACTAATGCATTGTATAGAGACGACGACGACGGCGATGAGCGCATAGAGAAGGAAGGGGGGGGGGGGGGGGGGGGGGAGGGCGAAGCTGCGGCCTGGCCTACATGACGGATGGCAAAATGCATGACGCTACGATGGAGGGAGCGTGAAAATACTGGAAATTCATTGAAAAAGGAGGAGGGTGGGTGGGTAATGCCATGCCAGGGACTGGATTTATGTGACCTGACTTTGAATGGGTGAAAAACACACGCACACACGACACAACGCCCATCGTGTGGTGGTTTGAATGACTTTGGGAAGGATGCCCATCTCTGACGCTGAACTGAAAATTCGGGTGGAATGCATTAACTTTGAACAACGAACTCACTGGTGGTTAAGGGAAACTCTATACGTTCACCAGATTCAATGGGAGGACTCCCTCATGGAAGCACTCATGTGGATATCCTCGCAGCCATCCACCGCATACAGTGGCGTCAAGGGAAAGTCGTACACGCTCAACGGAAAAATGTGATGACAAGACAAAAAAAAAAAAAAAACAAGGCAAATTTCCTAAGAGTCGTGATTAAACTAAGTTATACGAGACGGTTAAGAGTCGCACAATATCCCCCCAAAATTACACACTCGAGGGACATTTTAGTCGTACAATACCACTGAATCTGATAAAATCATATAATTTATGTGAGAAACTCCGTGTTCTAAATTCTGTTCAAGTTTGGTCTTGATTTCAATTTTTTTAGTACTCATTTTAGTACTAATTTGTTTAGTACTCGTTTTAGTACTCATTTTTTTTTTAGTTCAAAAAAATATGACTATTACACCTAGACTCTCATCACACATGCTTGCTTGCTTTTTCTATGTCATCACAAACTTCTACGCCATCACACTCAAAGGACGGAGGGTGTGCGTCATTCCTTTGGCGCCACTGTACCACACACCACCGAACACTCATCGCGACGTGTATGTGTTCAGATTAAAGTTGAATCTCTTGTGTGAGCACTCAAAGGAGCCACTGTACCACACACCACCGAACACTCATCGCGACGTGTATGTGTTCAGATTAAAGTTGAATCAGTTGTGTGAGCACTCAAAGGAGACCCCATCTGACGTCCCTTTTGAAGCATCGACAAGGTCACTCATGGATGGCGTTGCTTTCCTTTAAGGCGACGTCATGCGGAGGAAGAGGTGACATGTCCTGGAGATGGCTTTGGGGCATGAACTTAATCATCAGCTGGGACGTCTACTCCCACCAGGGACATGGGACGTGGATGAATGAATGATGAATGAATCGCAGTGACACGTAGCGTCCACCTGAGAGGACGCTTCACTTGAACTCGGCGTGGAGTCCATCTGAGAGGACGTTGCACATGAACTCGGCGTGGCGTCCGTCTGAGAGGACGTTTCACTTGAACTCGGCGTGGCATGAGACGACTTTTTACTTGAACGGCAGTCACACTTGTCGTAGCGTCCAGCTGAGAGGACATTTTCCATGAACTCGGTTAGCTCTGGTCCTTGCACAGTCGGGGGATTGTTCTTCATTTGAAAGAAGCGCCTTCAATTGCCTCGAATCTACGACGTTGTACGTCCATGTGAGTAGTCTACGTGCTTTATCGATGTCCTCTCTTTCGCCTTCTCACCCAACGCCACCCCAATTTCGGTAGCTGCCGGGATGTGGATGTTTTTGTTGTGATGTCGCACCAGTTGTGCCCTCGACAGTCTCATGGCTCCCCAAGTGGGCCAATATGTTAAACAAAGCATCTTGCCTTGGAAGCAGAAGCAGAAGCAGAAGCGGAAGCATAAGCAATCAGCAGCTCAGGCAGGCAGACGAGCATGGATGACCACTGGAATGCAGTGAAGCATGCTATTTCCCACTGGGGTACACACCTATGCTCCACGACGTAGAGGACCAACACCGGGCGTAGAGAAGAAGGTAGTGGTGCGTAGGATGAGACTAGACAAACGGTAGCATATCATCTAAACAAACATTTCCCTACTCTCACCACCCACCGTCCAAGCCTGTGGCCAGTCGTCTAGGCGGCTACGTTCTCAAATTCGCACCCATTTGCCACCCAGCATCAATCGAAGCCCCTCAAGGAACACCAGCCTGAGGCTGACGGATGGCATCCATGCCGTATTACTTCCGCTGATACACAGAGCTTCGGATAACGAAACAATTTCCGCAGTGATTCCAATTGGGGGATGATCGTTGAGCATCCGAAAAGGGTGAACCTGATGCGATTGCGGAAATCGAAGAGCACCCAGATTCAATTCTGCATTCCCCCCTCCTCAGCCCCCGGGCAGAGACCACATAACCCGATTTCGTATCGTAATCGAGAAAGGCGTTGAGGTGCAGGTCGTCACTTTGAGAAGGCCATGGGGCAGGAGGCGCCCTTAGGCAGACGTGGAGCACGAATTACTTGCCATGCATTTTTTTTTTCTTTCGTTTGTTGATGGAACACGATTTCAACAGCAGCAGCTGGAGTGGCAGTGGCAGTGGCAGTGGCAGCAGGCTGTGTGTGTGCTGGCTTCGTGTGGAACACCTGAGAGTGGGTGGCACTCGGATTCAAGGGTCTTGATGGACGGTGGAGGACTGATGGGAGGCTGTTCTTTGGTTCGTTGGTTGCTGGCATGAAATGGTTGGCAGCATGAATGGGTGCAGTGTGTGTCCTTTTTTTGGGTCAATAATTGATGGGCGAAGTGAGGAAGAGTGGATGCTTTATTTGGTCATCATGTTAGTCGGCCACTGGGGGACATTGGTTGGGCGCCACTTCGATGGAACATTATTGATTTTGCCGGACTGTGTGGAATGAATGACTTTTGTCAGATTTCACTTGACACTCGTTGAAAGGGATCGTTTGCTATTGATTATGGGCCAGTCAAGCGAAGCAGAGGAGGTGCTCCAGAAGCCAGGGGTGACCAGGCGAACGAGGCGAGCATGATGTCCCGCGAGGCCACCTACTGGAGTTCAGAATAGTCACTAGGGACAGCCGAGAGGAGGCTAACATGACGGGAGACGGTGGAGATTAGGCAAATGATGCGAATTCTCTGAAATGTTGGTAAATGTTCCTTTTTTTGTCGTCAGTCAGAAGTGGCGACGGATTTGAAATCCAACGAGAAAGCGACCAGATTGATGGCTGAGTGTTGAAATAACATCATGTCGTCCTCACAAAATTCAGTTTTTCAGAGAAAACCTAAAAAAGCAAACCCTTTCAACCAAAGGCCTGCCGCTCAAACGATTACCGCTGTATACTTTCGAAGGCACTTCTTTTCCTCCTCATTCCCATGCACCCCATGTCCGCCTGTCACCACACCAGACGCATCAGAGGGTTGTTAATAAGCCACGGCACAACAACACACAGCCATTCGTTTAGTAACCGCACACAACTGCCTGTCCACCCCACATTTTAACAGCATTTTCGGCGCTTTCTATGCATTCCACCCGTTCGTCCGATTGCGTAACTCCCAGGAGACAAACACAAAAATCCAGGGAAACAGAACAACAACCCGTGAACAATGAGGGAAATGACTCCGCTAATGCCGCCACTGCTCAATGAGATGATTCCGATTTACGAATTGCATCTAATACACAACTGATCTGATGGAACATACTCCAAATATGTACAATAACTCGCAAAAACGGGGATGTGGGCTAAGGCGAATAAAAAAAAAAAAAAAAAACAAACAAAAAAAGTAATCAGAAAAAATGTACATGTATGTGTATCTTTTGCAAGAAGATTGAATGCATATTCTTTGAGCATATCTAGCGGTTAATTAAACAGTTTACTCAATAACAATTCAAACTACCAAAAAGGACTTAATTTATTTGTAAAAAAACGTAAAAAAAAACATTAAAAAAAAAAGTATATATAAGAAGGACATTTCTACGGCATATGTATACACTCTAAGTCAAATGAAACGAAAACAAAAAAGAATATTAGGAGCAGAAAACAAATCCATTCAATGGGAATAGAATGGATTTGTTTTTTTCCCTTTAATTGTAGATATGTATAGATATTTTTGTTGTTTTTTTTTTTTTTTTGTAAAAACCTCGTTGACTCATCACTGACGGTGACGGTACGCAGCTTTGGTATGTAAAACGTCACTTTGTCTTTTTTGCTTTTGGGGTTTAAATGTTTTTTTTGATATTTTTGAATTTATTTTGTTTTTTTTTTTTTGTTCAAGATTTTAACAGAACCAGGTTGAGTCCAAGTGTGTAGGCAGAAATTTATGTAAATAAAAAAAAAATGTTTTCTTTTACACATTCTGTTTGTTTTTGTTGTTTTTGTTGTTGTTTTGGTGTTTTTTTGTGTAAAAAAAAAAAAAATGAGATAAAAAAACTATAAGAAAATCTCTACAAATAGATGTCATGGCATGAATTCCAAACACATTCAATCAAATGCAGACATTTAGAAAAGAAAAGAAAAAAAAAGAAAACCATCAAGTATGTACATGTGGGATAGGTTGAAGGACATAGAAAATTCCCCTCAAACGAAGCTCACCCCTTTGGCATTTTTTTTTTCGGCTCATTTCCCCAGCCATACGAATGTCGCAAACACCAAAGCTTTGTCGGAGCGTTCTGTAGACATCATCCCGTTCCATTCCGCGATGTTAAGGGGACAGAAAGGGAAAACAAAGCGGGAGCCATCTTCATTGATTTCCCTATACATTCGCACATTCGTCAACCTTGGACACGCCCGAGCTGACAAAGCTTTTTTCCGGTTGACGTCAGCCACCACAAATGGCGACGAAAAAAAAAAAGGCTTAAGGTGTGGTTAAGGGAAACAAAATGCCAATGTCACCGTTCGAAATGTGGCCCTAAAGCATATCTGAACTAAGGCTAGACATAAAGAATGCGAATCCTATCCAACTGAAGTCCATAAATGTTGCAAAGCTGATGTAAAACAAGAGAGGAGCCTATCATGAAATCTTGCTCGACAAGTTCTGCAAACCAGCCTGTGGCGACAGTGAGGCCAATCTTGACATGCGGCAGTGTAGCATGGCCTCTTTAAAGACCGTCAATCTAATCAGAGAGACTAGGCGTCACGGGAGCCATCTCAACAGCGTCTCCCACTCGATCTCTGCCAACAAACGACAGCCGCAAAGAGCACCATTTAGGATCAATCAATCCAAGTGGTGGCTCCCGAACCGGACCAGTACACTAAATATTGCCAAAAAAAAATTTCAAAAGACCACATTCTCCCTCACCTCGACTTCGAAACACCCTTTCGGAGGCATTTTCCGACTAGGGAGGGAGTCGACCACATGTGAACCCATCAAACATCCCCGTCTACACCGATGGTTCGAAGGTGAATACAAGCGAACGCATTCTTAAACGAGCACTACTCCATCAGAATACCTGACTTTTCAATCGGAGGTCCTGCCAGTCAATCATTAAGGCCATTAAGGCGACTTCTGCAACAGAGATCAAGTCCAAGCTGGTCGCTTGCTGTCGCATTGCACTCGACTGCTCATTGCCGGACCACAGGGACATAACACGGAATGAAGCAGACGACAGGAAGCAGCCAGAAAAGGGGCCGAAACCGACCGCACCCAGGCACCATCAAACTTTGTTTGGTTTAAGAAGTCAAACAAATCATATAAATGCACCCTCCTCTGGCGGACGTCAAGGAGAAAATGAACGACGGGATCATAGAAATGGAAAAATCGAACCACCTGCGAGACCTGGTGCAATAGTCCAAGAACTGACAAACTTCTGAATTGCGCTAAGACGCTACTCAGGCCGGTAGTCGGAGCGCTAGCCGGCCATAATCACCTGAAATCCAATGAAGGCAAGATGAGACTTGCCAAAGACTATATATCTGCAGGGGGTGGTGGCGACGAAGAAGAAAGAACCGGATGGTGGCGCCGAAGAAGCATAGAAAGAGGACACTCCTCACCACCTATGCCACTGTCCCAGTCTCAGAAATAGAACGCACTTCTTCCAAGACTTAGGCACGAACCAACAAAGACATACATTCAAAAACCTCCGACAAAAAAAACAGAGACCTGCCATTCACATCTCTCTGCAGATTCATAAGGACATCGGGCAACTCGCACATCACGACTAGACGCTGAACAATTGTGTCCTCTTGAACAGCAGCAGACGGCAAGAGCGACTGCTTCTATTAATCAGTTCCCTCATCACCATCATCGTCATTTTCCGACGCGCATCGCTTCCACTCGTGATAGAACAATAGCACGCACAACACGAGTGGTTGCTGACAAGCTATGCCCTGGCCCTCTACGGGCTGTAGCGCCACGCATATTATTATATTATCGCTGAACCCACTGCATCCAGTTATGCCGAGGCGAGTTTTTTTTAACTTGGACCAACCACCTCGTCCAGCAGTCGCCTACTTGATGGAATCGCATTCAAAGCACCCCTCATTCATGCCACGGGACCAAACCATCGAAGCATCAGCTCAACAGTGACTTCCTCGCGTTTCTCACCCCATCCCGGCGAGTAATCACCCACAACAGCGCGAGGAAATCCCGTCTCGGCAGCCTTGTGTTCGCGATCTCATTTCTGTTCGTTCATTTCTAATCAGTTCCTCGTGATGGAGCATGTGGAACTGGCTCTAATTTGTTCAGCAACACTCGGTGAAGAGGCTTAAATTGGAGTACCAGCCGTGAGAAGCACAGAATTTAACTACGAACTACGAACCCCCGCCACTGGCACCAGTCGTGCCCTCCAGCCCGGTCCTTGTTTAAAGACTTAAAGTGCACTCATTCGAATCAGAAATTCCTCGGGAAAAGGGGACGACATGAGGGCTTTCCCCTCCAACTGGGCCATACAGGGGACGTTACAAGGGATGCCCTATCCACCCTGGCATCCCTCATCCTTCGATTGCCGAGGAAATTGTTTCACAAAACTTTTTCCGAATGCCGTCGGCTACCATAAATGGGTCACATGGAGCGATGAAAATACACACATATCGTCGTGGTTTCTCGTTTGTCGGAGAGGCAGAGAGATATCGACGTCGATTTGAAGGCATTTTGCAACCGAATCGGTAACGAAATCTGACCATTTCCTCGACAGAGGGGGACATCACGGTTTCACGCCGCAAATGTGCCAATCAAAGGGAGTCCCGATTCTCTGCTGCTCAACGCTGGCCACGCGTCCCTTCCTTGTCAAAGAAAGTCGTCTCAAAAAACACCCCGTTCGCGATTTTCCACTGATTCCCTGGAGGACGTCACTGATTTCGCTTCCAACTGGTCAACCGAGGGCAGTGTCGCCCCGCATTACACTCCTGTCTCTCCTGATATCCCTCAATCGTGGACTACGTCGAGAGTCGTTGCACAAGTCCACCACATCCTCCGAATCCACGCCAAAGGCAATTATCTCAGATTTTGCCTCGAAAGCAAAAATATCAACCACCACCTGCCATCCTGACGGCCCCTAATTCATCGATTCACAAAAGGATGGCGCCCGCCCTCCTGCCAGCAACCACCAGTCGTTAAAATCCTCTACCCTTCGAGTGGGCGGGCGAGTGAGTGAAGATGATAATCAAAGTTGACCACATCAACAGAAGTTTCACTCGGAATGCGTTGCGATTCGAGGAAAAGCTCATTTGCCATGACGTCGGCGGTGAATTGAGTTGAAAGTGTTGGGGGCGGCATGGGTGGCGTGGGTCGTCTGGGAATGCTTGGGGGATGGTTTTTCTGTTTGTGTATTGTTGAGCGAGGACGAAGCGTGAATGCAAGTGGCCTTGTAGGAAGGCTCATCGAACTGCCCAGTGGGCGAATGGTTGGCGGTGGGGTGGGGGTGGTCACTTGGGGGAAGCGATTGTTAAAGTTTTAGGGCATTTTTTTCAACAACAAATTTGAGAGGCTGGCCACTTGGGACTGTCCATGCTCTGGAGTGGGTTGCCGATGTCCTTTGCACTTAGTCCGGTCGCCCTACCCTACCGGTCCTGACACCCCCCTTAAATCCTAACAATTGGAGGCAAACAAAAACAGAAACGAAAGGACGCAGCATCTGAAAAAAAGGTACTCCCCCACCGCTCGCTGCTGGGGGGGGAGTGCTGGGTGGGGGTTAAGGGGCTTTGGTGGATGATTGGGTGTACATCGAACAAAGGAAAAAACACATCAAATAGAAATTCAAATAGCAAACAAATCGGTAAACACATTGAATTACATAAATACACGCAACATATGCAATGCACCATGTGATGTGGTAAAAAAAACATTTTTCTTTCTTTTTTTTTTTTTTTTTGTTCGCTTTCGGATTAACCTAGTGCGAGTGGGTGACGACTGAATAGATATATCGGGCGCACACGGATGTGCAGGGAAATCGCTGTATTCTAGCTTTTGGAGCGATTTCTCTGCACGACCGGTTGCGCTATGAATTGAAACAGAAACGAAAAGAATTATGATTTTGTGCCTTACCCCTTGCTCTCCCATCGTTCCTTTTCAAATCCCTTATGGATCGATTGTGCAATAGAAGATTCCATTAGATCAACATAACGTACCACTAGCGGCGCAAAGGTGTCCCTCAGGTGTTGATGGAAGCGGCCGTTCTTTAAATTGTCTACGAATAGAATGTGAATAGATTTTATATGTGCACATGTACAATAGGGGTGCTGGTGAGGGGGGAAGGGGGAGGGGGGAGGGGGGGGATGGGTTGATGGTGGTGGTTTTAGGGGGAGAGTGGGGGGAAAAGAAGAATATGCATGAAATGATGCAGATACAGATTTTGATGAATGAATGATGCTCAATGACTCGACTCGGTGTTGGGTCATGAGGGTGTTTGTTGCGTCTGTCTGTTTGTGTGGTCAATGCTGAGGGTGGGGTGGTGGACGATGCATCTGGTGATGGGTGAACTCTAGAGGACGATTGGGGACAGCTGACAAAAGGGACATGGGCCTAACTTCTGGCAGCAGCCAGCCGCTGATGTTCTCTCTCTCGGTGTGAAGGGGACCTCCGGGGGAGGGAGGGATATTCGTGCTGTGACAGAGCAGTCAGCATTGTCAACAGGTCGACTTGGGGATAAATTAAGTTTGAAGAACGGGGGATGAACGAGAACTATCCTATCTGTGAGTGAGGTGTTTCTCAGGAAGGGGGCATATGGGTAACTGCTGACCATAATGGACGTAGGGGACCTAAGGATTCACAGGAACCACTTCACTCAGTTTCGTTGAGTTTCGTTGAATTTTTTTTTTTTGCTGTGATAACGCACAAAGTTTCTGCAGAAACAATCAAAGACTGCGTTCAGTTTCGTTGAGTTTCGTTCAATTTTGTTTGCTCGATCTTAGATGACGCCATGACCATCTGAAACCCGGTACAAAGTTTCCCCAGAAACAATCAAAGACTGCATTCAGTTTCGTTGAGTCTCGTTCAATTTTGTTTGCTCGATCTTAGATGACGCCATGACCATCTGAAACCTGGCACAAAGCTTCCCCAGAAACAATCAAAGACTGTGTTCAGTTTCGATCTTAGATGACGCCATGACCATCTGAAACCTGGTACAAAGTTGCCCCAGAAACAATTAAAGACTGTGTTCAGTTTCGTTGAGTTTCGTTCACTTTTGCATACTCGATGTCCAACGTAGGTCAATTTAAGCAACAGGGTGGGATGTCGCCGTGACCAGCTGCAGTCTGACACAAAGTTTTCGCAGAAATAATAACAGATTCGTTGAGTTTCGTTCAATTTTGTTTGATCGATGTAGGATGACGTCGCGACCAGCTGCAGCATGGCCCAAAAATTCCCCAAGAAACAATAAAAGCGTTCAGTTTCGTTGAGTTTCGTTCACTTTTGCTCGATGTTGGATGACGCCACGACCATCTGCAGACAAGTGAAGAGTTTCTCCAGAAACAAGAAGAGACTGCTCAGACCGCCGAAACAGAGGACTTCAACGCGGAGGACCGCGCCCTTGGCAAATTCAGATTTGGCCTAGGATGCATAAGGAGTATGACAAGCCAATGCGGTGTAGCGACGAAAAGGGCATAAGAATCTTGCGTGGCCTTTAACCACCAAGAACTTCGAAGGAAGAGTACAAACAACAAGCAGATCGAAATGTCATTCAAAAAGTGACTGCAAAGGCAAGGCCCTAAATGACTGCCTTGTGGCATATCAGGCGGAACTTCAATGTGGAAAGATTAGACACTCGACAGAATTCAAATTAACCATGCGGGGAGCCAGCAGAAGGCTTTGAAGAAGTCTGTGAACAGAGCATCGTGTTCAATCTTCGGTTGATGTTGGCTGCAAACGTTGAAAGGACTAGGCGCCACATGGGTCCAACCAGCGCTCGATGGATGAATCTACGGCTGGGTAGCCCCACTCGGACTGGAACCCAGACAAGTGGCCGAAATCTGTCGTCCACAAAGGAGGCAACAAAATCCATTCAACGTCCTACTCCTCCCTAGATCAGTCTAGCCAGCAAATCAAGTGAGATCTAAAGTTCTTCAAAATGAATGAAAATCAAATGAAATGCACTGCTGAACTGAATGAATGCGAATGTCTGACACGATCAAATGAATGAAAATGAAAGAAAATGGAAATACACCATGTGACATGAACTGGATCGACCCATGGAAGTCTCTCGCTCTGGCGGCCCAGGCAACGAGATCGGAGATCTTCCTTAAGGTCAACCAAACCCTGTACAGAGCCACAGTCAGACGGACTGCTGTTGCATCCTTTCGACTTCCGGTTGGTTCATAAATCTAAAAAAAAAAAAAAAAAGCAAAAACAAAACGTAAATCCCAGCAAATTCGGTGAAGTTCCATTCAATCCGTATTTACCTACCTTTGCGCTTGTTAAGGAAATAATTCAAATGTTGTTTGCTTTCAAAAACAAAAAAAAAACCAGGAAAGAAAACATTTAGAATTTTGTTGTTTTTCTTTGACACACATGCAACAAGAAAAACAAAAAACAAGAGAAAAAAAACATAAATCGTAAAACACTTAAACAAAGTGGGTGTGTGGGGTGGTGGTGGTTCTGGGGTCCGATTTCACATTTAAGAAATGAAACTGGATGCAAACAGATAAACATTTATAAGTATCTACACAAGTACAGGCTGTGTGAGCCTGCAGAGAGAGAGAGAGAGAGAGTGATAATGAGAGAGGGGTGTGATTTTTTCTTCGATTTTTGCAGATATATGTACCAGCCCAACCATAGTTGACTTAAGTAAACTTGAGCTTGTGTGTGAAGCGAACGAAAAGTAGCCGGAAATATGCGAAATTCCAACTATAGCAAAGTTAACGAAACTGAACGAAATCGTTATTGCGGTCACAGTGCAATCAAGTTGACTTAAATCGCCTAAATTTCACTTATGGTTGGACTTTGCGTAAGAAAAAAAAACTGAACGAAACTTAACGAAACCGAGAGAAATATGCATGGTACTCGGGGTAGTCTTAAGCTGACACGTCGATGGATGAAAACTCACAACAAATGCTTGTTCTTCTCAGAAATGAAACTGAAAGAAAATATGACGAAAGCGATGGATGGAGAGCGACGCAAAACACTCTGTTTTTGTGAGATTGTGTCTAGATATGCGGCTGTCAGTTTTCAGAGAAGAGAGAGTGAGAGAGAGATTGACTGAGTGAGTGAAGAGAGAGAGAGAGAGAGAGAGAGAGAGAGATAATGCGAGGAGATACGTCTGTAATGAGATGAATTCCATGTCAAATGTCCTGTTCGTGTGTTCTAGTAGGGGGACGGGCGGAGGGTGGAACGAATAAAAAAATGTACAATTTGTCCAACGACTTGTCGCGACATTTGATAGTTCCCAGGTTGAATGGGATTTCCTCCCCGGGACTGGACAGCTGGTTTTTTTTTTTTCTTTTCTCTTCTGAAAGCTCTCAAAAATCCTGACCCGAACATCCAACAAAACCGACTCACTGAGCACATTCGTGGAATTTATAAATTTTTTGCTTTTTGGTTTTCCTTATCAAATATGGAAATATGGATGCCCATGGATGTCCAAATGTGCCGACGAATGCGCCCAGTGGGAATTGCTGGTATCGTGCCAGGGTGTCTGACAGCTCCAGCGAAAGGCATCTAAACATATTCTGTGATCTAGATTGTTTCAAAACCTTGTCCGAAATCATTGTCAATAGGTTTATCATCATCATCTCTTGTATCATCATCTCTTCATCGAGTCATTGGACAGCATCGGTGTGTGTGTGTGTCATTCATTTCAGAGATCCCCAAACCCGCTTACCATCCGTTCGTAGGTAATCGTTCAGTATTTGAAAGAGCGGGAACGAGTCCCACGTATCCTGCGGCTGTTCGGATAGTACACGGTCCATGTCAACGGCGAATAGGGACCAGAAGATCTCGGCATGTTCAACAAGTAGATCACTGAACCATGCAAATGCCTAGTTTGTTATGAAGTGTGTTGTAAAAGCTGATTTTAGACTCATTTTGTACTCATTGATTAGTAAATGTTTTTTTTTTTCTTTTTTTTTTATATGTATATATATATCTTTTTTAATTATTTCCATATGATAGAATAAATATTAAAATATTTATGAAAATTAAAAAAAAAAAAAAAATTAAATAAATAAAAAAACAAATCTAAGCGAAAAGAATACAACAAATTTAAAGCAACAACTACACGATGACACCGAAACAAAAGCATGCTGTATCAAAAAATTCGAAAAAAATAAACAAAAATCAAAAAAAAAAAAAAAGAACACAGAAAGAGATTTCACAAAACTTGCAGAGTACACAAAAAGCGAGGTTTCAATGCGAAATAAGCGCGCTAGTCGGTTTGTAAGTCCTCCATCCAACATGCCCTTCATGCGGTTCTTCTTTTTTACATTTTTTCTTTTTTTACATTTTTTTTAGCAACAAAAATAAAATAAATCAGGTATAGAGAGACAGAGAGAAAGAGAGTGAGAAAAGAGAGTGTGAGAAAGAGAGAGAGAGACAGAGAGATATAGAGAAAAGAAAGAAATTGTAAGAACTTAAGAGGTTTTTGAAGACGCCGACGACGTCCTTTTGTTCCTAAATTGGAATTCCCCAAGCCACTGTCGGCTACAGACTAGTTCCCTAAGCAAAATTCTGGCAGCAGCAAGATGAATTTCTGGAATTTGAGGGTTGCAGGGCGGTTGGGAAGTGATGACGAACTTTTGAGGCGCTTCTCTGACAGTCTCCTCTGTGGTCGACGGGCCTTCTTTCCACAAACTCCGAAGAGAGCCCAGAGCCCGCTTTAGGCAACAGGATCCCCGGGGAGCACGTAGCGAATAAAAGCGCCGAAAAGTCGCCAAGAAGGCACGACATGGAAAATGGCAACAGGACCCCAAACCCCCCGAGGAGCGCATAGCGAATAGAAGCGCCGAAAAGTCGCCGAGAAGGCACGAAATGGAAAATCGCAACAAGACCCCAAGCCCCCCGAGGAGCGCATAGCGAATAGAAGCGCCGAAAAGTCGCCAAGGAGGCACGAAATGGAAAATCGCAACAAGACCCCAAACCCCCCGAGGAGCGCATAGCGAATAGAAGCGCCGAAAAGCCGCCAAGACGGCACGACATGGAAAATCGTCTCGAAGACGGTGTGTTTTTCGACGTTTTTGCTATCCACCCTTTGACGCCCGAATTAATTCAAGATTTTTGGCTGAAGAGACGCCTCTTTAGAAGCCCTCAACCACGCCGCAACGACCAAGTGAGACTGTAGGAAAAAAAAGTGTCGAACAAGGTCTCCCCAAAGAGTTCCCTTTGAAAAATCGGCCGTATCTCGAATCCGTTGCGTCTGTCGTTAGACCTTGCTCCTGGGCATTGCCGCAGGATACGATGACGCTTCATTTGAGGAACCTTAGCCCGTACAACTGTCAGGCAGTCGCCGCTGTCCAAAGAGACCAAGAAGGTCGTTATTTTGCAGAGACCATGCCTCGATGCTCGCTTGCCGAGTCACCGCTGCGTCGTCGTTCAATCGATATCACTAAACACACCCTCTCTTCGTCGGTGACTGGACAAGCGAGCATTTGATCAGTTTCGAGTTGTTGTCTCAGCACCTCCTTGTGCTCATCTGAGGAACAGCAAAAGGGAACGCGATTCGGAAACGATTCATGATCACGATCAAGGTCGCGGGTATGAACTTCTGCATGACGACGGCCTAGGCCTTGAATCGTGAAGTTGACTCAGCAAATTCGTGGCTCGAATTCAATTTCAATTGGACTCCACTTCCCCCCAAGACATCATGTCTCAAGGCGACGGCCTAGGCCTTGAATCGTGAAGTTGACTCAGCAAATTCGTGGCTCGAATTCAATTTCAATTGGACTCCACTTCCCCCCAAGACATCATGTCTCAAGGCACCATGGAATGCATGGTCTATCAAGGGGCTTCATGCACACATGCACACCGGCGTGAATTCATGGTCCATCAGAGAGCTTCCTGGACACCCCACACCAGCGGGCATATGCCACAAGATTCGAAGTTAAGCACGAGGACGCCCACTCGGCTTGTTGCGTACGAGCTACGAACACCAGCGAGCGACTAAGTCCAGTCAGCTGCGACAGTATTTAGGGCGGACGGGGGATGACATGGCACGGCGCGCCGTTCGTAAGTCCCCCACATTCGTACATCGTGACTAGACGCTGAAAAATTGTGTCCTCTTCCAAAGCGGTGGACGGCAAGAGGGGTTTCGGAAGAGGACGGGCGACTGATTCTATTAATCAGTTCCCTCATCACCATCATCGTCATTTTCTGACGCGCATCGCTTCCACTCGTGATAGAACAATAGCACGCACAACACGAGTGGTTGCTGACAAGCTATGCCCTGGCCCTCTACGGGCTGTAGCGCCACGCATATTATTATATTATCGCTCCACCCACTGCATCCAGTTATGCCGAGGCGAGTTTTTTTTAACTTGGACCAACCACCTCGTCCAGCAGTCGCCTACTTGATGGAATCGCATTCAAAGCACCCCTCATTCATGCCACGGGACCAAACCATGGAAGCATCAGCTCAACAGTGACTTCCTCGCGTTTCTCACCCCATCCCGGCGAGTAATCACCCACAACAGCGCGAGGAAATCCCGTCTCGGCAGCCTTGTGTTCGCGATCTCATTTCTGTTCGTTCATTTCTAATCAGTTCCTCGTGATGGAGCATGTGGAACTGGCTCTAATTTGTTCAAAGCACCGGCCCCAGCAACACTCGGTGAAGAGGCTTAAATTGGAGTACCAGCCGTGCGAAGCACAGAATTTAACTACGAACTACGAGCCCCCGCCACTGGCACCAGTCGTGCCCTCCAGCCCGGTCCTTGTTTAAAGACTTAAAGTGCACTCATTCGAATCAGAAATTCCTGGGAAAAGGGGACGACATGAGGGCTTTCCCCTCCAACTGGGCCATACAGGGGACGTTACAAGGGATGCCCTATCCACCCTGGCATCCCTCATCCTTCGATTGCCGAGGAAATTGTTTCACAAAACTTTTTCCGAATGCCGTCGGCTACCATAAATGGGTCACATGGACCGATGAAAATACACACATATCGTCGTGGTTTCTCGTTTGTCGGAGAGGCAGAGAGATATCGACGTCGATTTGAAGGCATTTTGCAACCGAATCGGTAACGAAATCTGACCATTTCCTCGACAGAGGAGGACATCACGGTTTCACGCCGCAAATGTGCCAATCAAAGGGAGTCCCGATTCTCTGCTGCTCAACGCTGGCCACGCGTCCCTTCCTTGTCAAAGAAAGTCGTCTCAAAAAACACCTCGTTCGCGATTTTCCACTGATTCCCTGGAGGACGTCACTGATTTCGCTTCCAACTGGTCAACCGAGGGCAGTGTCGCCCCGCATTACACTCCTGTCTCTCCTGATATCCCTCAATCGTGGACTACGTCGAAAGTCGTTGCACAAGTCCACCACATCCTCCGAATCCACGCCAAAGGCAATTATCTCAGATTTTGCCTCGAAAGCAAAAATATCAACCACCACCTGCCATCCTGACGGCCCCTAATTCATCGATTCACAAAAGGATGGCGCCCGCCCTCCTGCCAGCAACCACAAGTCGTTAAAATCCTCTACCCTTCGAGTGGGCGGGCGAGTGAGTGAAGATGATAATCAAAGTTGACCACATCAACAGAAGTTTCACTCGGAATGCGTTGCGATTCGAGGAAAAGCTCATTTGCCATGACGTCGGCGGTGAATTGAGTTGAAAGTGTTGGGGGCGGCATGGGTGGCGTGGGTCGTCTGGCAATGCCACCGTTGTTTGGTTGCATTCCCTATTGACTGGTGGGGGAGGATTTTCATTGTTTAATGAGGCGTGGAGAGCACTCGTATTGTGTGCGATGTGGGCGGTGGATGGGACGGTAGTCTGGTAAGGTGTTTGTGGATGCAACGGTTGAAGTGAGCGTGTGCATTACTTCGACTTCGATGAGGATGGGGGAGTCTAGGGAGAGATGAGATGCCCCCCGTCCGTATGGTAAACAGGGGACGCCCGCTTCTATGGTGGAGGGCAAGCATCTTGGAGGGACTGTTGGTTGATTGTTGGTTGAGGCTCTGGTAGCGGACGCCTGGGGGAAGTTGATGGGGATTTTCACGGCTTTCAACTACCTAGTCTATGCTCGACACAATCGTCAATCTGAGCGAATTGCGGGAAAAAAATGTTTTCTAAAATAACCCCGGTGGCGTATACTTAACACATTTCTGTTTGTTGTTTTTTTTTCCCTCAGCTGGTCTCGGGTTGCGACTGGTTTCGGTGGCGGATGCTCAACACCCATCAAATTCAGCGTCAGCTGCAAAAGTCTCTAAAATCGCTAGGTTTCATCGCAAAATTAGCAAAAAAGAAACCATCGAAACTGCCCCCCCGACCGCCTTCAAAAAATCGATTTTCGCACAAGGACACCAGCTGTGCAACCGGTTGCACCCCCATTTGATTCACGGCACGCAACAAGCTCAAGGAAAAAAAAAAGGAAAAGCGAAATAAAAAGGATCCAACGACACAGTTGGACGCCTCTTTACAGGCTCCAGCCTAGCTTACTCCTTCAATCTATGCAAAGTTTGTGGCGTAAAATTACGAAGAAAAACTAAAAAAACAAGATGCAAGGATGTCACATCGCATCAGAGGTGCTTTCTCTATTCTCAAAGTAGCGCAGGAAACAATATAAAAAAAAAACAATATTACTTTATCTTGCATAAAATAAACCATAGCTGCTGAACATAAACAACTGTGGGGACTGGGGGGGTGGCTCTCTGGTGAGGGGTTGTGTGTGTGTGTGTGGGGGGGAGGAGGGGTGGTAAATAAAGCGCGTCAATCCTACATTTAAAAAAACCTTGCTTCTTGATAAATAAGATACATATTCGGTTTAAAATTAAACCAAAACTTCTTTTCCAAAATAAGCGATAACAAATAACTGAACGGAAAAAGGAACAAAAAAAAAAATGACGACAAAACTAAAACTTCATCATCTCATGACTTGTCACGAATACATAAAGTATTCCATATCACTTGCGCATAGTTTTTGAGGAGGAAACGATAAAAAAAAAAAAATAAAAAATTATGTAATTAAGAACAGAAAAATGAAAAATAATAATTGATATATGTTAGGTACGTGCCGTTGGTACAGGCGCGGTGTAAACAGCATGTGTTGGCATGCAGTATCGAAACGGTGGTGGTTGACCGGTCACCTGGCCGGCTGCCTGAGCACCCTTATCGCTGCCCGATCCCGCAGATGTGGCCGCTCCAGTTGATGCAACAATTCCGCCTGATTGATTTGCAATTGCGTTAGTTGAATCCGTGCCGGTGCCACCGTCGGTTGTGCTACCACCAGCTGCATTTGTATCTTTAAGATCCATATCTGTTTTGCGTAGCTATAAATGTATATCAAATACATTCAACATCCAACAGAAAAAAAAAAAATCGTTTTTTTTTTTTTCGGAAAAAAAAAAAACACCAAGAAAGAAATAGTTTAAGACAACAGAAAAGATGGAACGAAAGAAAAGAGGAAAACAAGAGAAAAGAAATAAAAGTATTGATATATAGATTTATATATATATTTATGTTAGAAACCGAAAGAGTAGTTTTTTTTTTTTTTCTTATCTTATTCATGAATGACGGCTTGTGAAATGAAAAAACAAAAAAAAAACAAAAAAAACAATTAAATAAGTAAAACGACGGTTTTTTTTTGGATTTTTTTGTTTGAAAATGAACAACTCGTGATTTTTTTTCCAATTGTATGATCTAACTAGCCTGGCCTGAGGATGCTTGTAAAATGATATGAACAAACAACAAACAAACAAAAAAAAAAAAAACGAATAATGTGTGTGAGCGTTTTTTGTTTCAAAATTCGCAGTTTTCTCAAAATTTTTGTTTGCTTATGTTTTTTTTTTTTTTTTGTAATTTTTGCGCGACGAATCGCTCGCTCGGTTTTCCTGCCTTCCCATTCAAATTTTGCGTGCATTTTCTCATGTTTTTCGCCGGAAAATTTCACACTGATTCGATTGAATAAACTGATTTGTATATATATATATTTTTCTTTTTTTTAATTTTTTTTCGAAAAAATTATAATCAAGACAAATGAAGAAATGAGATATGAAAAGCAAGATAATAGAAGCATCCCTAGTGGAGAAGACAAACGAAAAGAAAACACATAAGAAACAAACGGTTTTTTTGTTATTCTCGTTTGAAATTTATAAATTATATATTATTTTGTTTTTTTTTTTCTTCTTCTTCTTCTCTTCATCGTCTGCCTTAGACGAGATGAGATTCTAGAGGTTTTTTTTTCTGTTTACAAGTGAAAAGAGACAGAATTTCAACGGAAAAAGATAAACATTTACACTATCAGCAAAGTAAAAAATAAAAATGAAAAAAAAAAAATAAAACAAACAAAAAATGCAAAAAAAAAATGTATCCGTTAGTTATGATAAATCCAAAACATCCAATAGATAGATTCCACATCGAAAAATTCCTTCATCTACGTTACACAAAAACCAAAAGGAAAACGAAATGAAACCCAAAAAAAACAAAAAAAAACAAACCACATCAATGTTTACAAGAAAAAACCGAAAAAAATGAATTAATTTAGACACTTTCACAACGAATAGACATGCTGCTGAGCGATTCGAAAGAGGATATATCCATTGCAATATTCTCAAAACCAAGGAAGACACAAACAGAACAAAAAAACAGAATAAATCGAAATCAATAATGAAGAGATTATGAATAATTTTTTTTTTTTCTTTTTTTTGATTATTTTATACATAGTATATAGTTGTTGTATTTTTGGTTTTTTGTTTTTTGGTTACAGTAAATGCAAGAAAACACGCATATATATATATATTTGTTTATATAATTTAATATATGTATATATGATTAGAAAATATACAGCGATTCGCTAACACAGACATTGAATAGTTGAACCAAAAAGAAAAACTAAATGATACCAGAAAAAAAAAAAAAATAAGAAACATAACGAATGACAGTGAAAGTGAAAGTAAAACAGAATTTTCATTTCATAATCGATGATTGATATGAGAGATTGAGAGATTTTTTGTATACTTCTTTTGTTTTTCTTTCATTTCTTTGCACGAAGCGCATAGATTGGACTTAAAAGTCGGTTAATAACATCAACAAAATACACTCATCCACCCAGGCATTCATACACACACACACACGCATCCCTAATGGATAAAGAGGATAATGAACAGATTCGTCGAACATTTTGTTTGTCGGCCAAATCTGAGACAGATTTCCCTCCTTGACCAGAGACGACGATGCATTGCCATGGAGCCCGGCATGATCGTAGCCATGGTGATTCCCATCCGTGTATCGTCCCCTTCAGTGGGCTGTGACATGCTCAGTTTGCACAGCCATCATGGCTCAGTCGTGCAAAGTTGATGGGGGAGTTAATTTTAATCAACAGTCGTTCGTGGTTATTGCTGTGCACTGATTCCTGAGCCAAAGTGAAGTGTGTGAAGTTTTATCTATTTTTGATTGTTTCGTTTTTATAGGCAGCTGTGCGTCCAGCATTCACTCGTTAAATAAAATTAATTACGAACTTTGTTGTTGTTGTTTTATTTCGTCGATGAGGAGCAAAAATTCACCCTCAAATCTGTGCACATCGAGAGCGCTGGGTTTGGCTGAGTAAGCAGAAGGGACGTGCGGCCGATGTGATTCCTGGAGGAATGGTGGACTTGTGGACAGTCAATGGATGTGAGTTGTGGTTTCGTCGACAGACAGTACTGTGGTGCTTGAGTAAGTACGCGTGAAATTTGATAGAAAGGTCAGCGAAAGGATGTAGGCACTCATCTCGTGAGGGAAGCCATGGCAACCTTGAATGTACATTCGTTGTTCCGTAGTTCCTTACAAATGATGTAGCCACTCATCTCTTGTCGGAAAACACGCGATCTGTGAGCGTTAGTTTATAGCTTCGTCTTCAGAGTTCCTTGAAAATTAGGCAACCACCCTTTCTTCGTCCGAAACCACGGCGTCATCACTCTCGAATTACGTCATCACTCTTTTCGTGAATTAAACCACGGCGTCCTTGAGCGTTCGTTTATAGCTCCGTCTTGGGAGTTTCTTCAAAATTATGCGACTACTCTTTTCTTGAGTGAAACCGTGGCTTCCTTGAACGTTCGTGCAGATTACGTAATCACTCATTTTTCTGTCCGAAATCAGGGCGTCCTTGAACGTTCGTGCGAATGACGTAATCACTCGTTTTTTTTTTCCGAATCCGCGGCATCCTTGAACGTTCGCTTATAGCTGCGTCTTCGGAGTTCCTTCAAAATTATGCAACCACTCTTTTCTGGAAGGAATCCGTATAGTCCTTGAATGTACGAACGAATGACGTAATCAGTCCTTTTTCGTCCGAAACCACGGTGTACTTGAACGTTCGTGCGAATGACGTAATCGCTTTTTTTTGTCCGAAACCACGGCATTGTTGAGCGTTCGTGCGAATTACGTAATCGGTCGTTTTTGTGCGAAACCACAGAATTACGTAATCACCCCATTTTCGTCCGAAACCACAGCATCCTTGAACGTTCGGACGAATTACGTAATCACTCCTTTTTCGTCGAAGCCACGGCGTCCTTGAACGTCTGTTTATAGCTCCATCTTCGGAGTTCCTTCAAAATGATGCAACCATCCTTTTCTTGAAGGAAACCACGGCATCCTTGAACGTGCGTTCGAATTACGCAATCACTCTTTTCTTGTCCGAAACCACGGCATCCTTGAGGGTTCGCTTATAGCTCCGTCTTCGGAGCTCCTTCAACATTAGGCAACCATCCTTTTCTTGAAGGAAACCGTGGAGTCCTTGAACGTTCGTTCGAATTACGTAATCACTCATTTTTCGTCCGAAACCACGGCATCCTTGAACGTTCCTGCGAATTACGTAATCGCTCTTTTTTGTCCGAAACCACGGCGTCCTTGAACATTCGTGCGGATTACGTAACCACTCTTTTTCGTCCGAAACCACGGCATCCTTGAGGGTTCGCTTATAGCTCCGTCTTCGGAGTTCCTTCAACATTAGGCAACCATCCTTTTCTTGAAGGAAACCGTGGAGTCCTTGAACGTTCGTTCGAATTACGTAATCACTCATTTTTCGTCCGAAACCACGGCGTCCTTGAACGTTCCTGCGAATTACGTAATCACTCCTTTTTTTCCGAAACCACAGAATTACGTCATTTTCGTCCGAAACCACAGCATCCTTGAATGTTCGGACGAATTACGTAATCACTCCTTTTTCGTCCGAAACCGCAGCATCCTTGAACGTTCGGACGAATTACGTAATCACTCCTTTTTCGTCCGAAACCACGGCATCCTTGAGCGTTAGTTTATAGCTCCGTCTTCGGAGTTCCTTAAGAATTATGCAACCACTCATTTCATAAACGAAACCGCAGCATCCTTGAACGTTCGGACGAATTACGTAATCACTCGTTTTTCGTCCTAAACCACAGAATCCTTGAACGTTCGTGCGAATTACGTAATCACTCCATTTTTGTCCGAAACCATGGAATTACGCAATCATACTTTTTCTGTCCGAAACCACGACATCCTTGAACCATCATTAATAGCTCCGTTTTCCGAGTTCCTCGCACCTGCAATTCGATAGGAAAATGCACCAAAGCCTCCAGTGCTCGAAAGGGAAATCAAATCAGAAAAGCGGACATCACATCATGTCCTCCCTCAGGCGCATTCCCATTCCTCGGCCATGGACAACGATGCGAATTGGGTTACGAAACCATGTTAAACAGCATGCACCCAACACATGCACACACAAATTGCAAGGATTTTCTCAATGTTCAATAAAACGCAGTATTAACTGTTGCTGGCTACATATTTGATGGTGGTTATTTATTATTTGATATTTTTGACTACAAGCACTACTACTATGTACTATTATGTACTACTACTGCTTTTTTTTAACTTTTTAACTTCATTTTTTAATTTTCTTTTTTTTCTTCATTTTTTTTTTTTTTTTCATTTCTTTATTTTTTCATCTTTTTTTTTGTTGTTTTTTTTTATTTACGGCCGAAGCAGTGGTAATACACTATCCGCCATGGAATCGAAATCATCGTATGCAACCACGATAGCATGCAGAGGCAAGAGCACGAAAGCCAGAGGAAGAACAAGAAGCATGAGAACATTTTTTCTTTGGTTTCCTTGAACGCTTCTGTGTTGAGCTGTTGTCGTCGATGAACGATTGAGTCGTTGGCAAAGCTGATTAGAATTGATGGCAGAGACTGATGGATTAATCCAATGGCACAGGAAGTTGGCAGCAGGTAGTAAGCAGGTAAATAGGCTGATAGTTGGCTGAAAGTAGTTGAAATGAAAAATCACCAAATTTTTCTCAAAATTTCAATCCAACGATGGGGTGGGGCAAACTCTGTGTGTATCCGTCCAAAGTGTTTGAAATATATTGAAGAACTACTTGCTCAGATGATGTGGGTTGTACTCGTCCGAAGGTTCGACAAATTCTGTCTGATTTTCCAAGAGGAACCGCTCGGGAGGACCCACCACGATGTCGCCAATGCGATGATGTGCGCAGTAGGTGCAGCGGTACTGCCAGAAGTTGCGGTTTTGTTCAGGAATAGGCATTGAATCGCGGATTTTTTCGCTCAATTGCTGCATGTTCATATTCATAAATCTGGTGGAAATTCTTCAGAAATAGCGGTAAATTTAGGACAGATTTTAATATTCTTTATCTGGCTATACGTCAGTGTTGAATTTTCGCCTGCCAGTGGCCGTTGAAAAAGTCTCCACATTTTTTTCGCTACATTTTCTATGTTCTTTTTTTCCAATTTTCTCGTAAATTCTGCACAGAAAGCGGTAAATTTTAGGCCAGGATTTAATATTTTTTATCTGCCTTGACGTCTGTGTCAAATTTTGGCCTGTCCGTGGCGATTTAAAAAGTCTCCAATGGTTTCCTCGACGATTTCTATATGCTTTATTTTCAATTTCTTTCTTCTTTGTTCACAATTTCCTCGATGATTCTGCAGAAAGAGTGGTCAATTTTAGGACAGGATTTAATATTTTGTATCTGCCTTGATGTCAGCGTCGAATTTCAGACTGTCAGTGGCAATTTAAGAAGTCTCCAAATGTTTAAGCGACGGTTTCGATGCTTGTATTCGCAAATTTCGCGATGATTCCGCTAGAAAGTGGTCAATTTTAGGCCAGCTGTGTAATATTTCTTTTCTGACGTGACATAAGTGTGAAATGTTGGCCTGTCAGTGGGGTTTGAAGAAAAGTCTCCAACATTTTTTTCCTCCCGATTACCTCGTTGTCGTCGATATTTACATATTTCGCATTGATTCTGCAGAGTGAGTGGTCAATTTTAGGCGATGTGCTGGAATTTTGTTCACTTCCATGACGTAAATGTCAACATTTTTGACATTCCGAGAGGAATTTTCCTGTCATTAGGGGTTGGCGGAGTTTCCAATTATCTCAGCGTTCAAGGAATCTGCGGGAAATAGTCAGTGTGCCAAATGTCAAATTTTGACAGCTTGGTCAAAATCGCCGGATGACAGTTCGAATGAATGTCATTTATTATATGATTAAAAAAAACAGCAGCATATCATCAACTCCGTGCCGAGATGTGTCTAAATTCAGCCAACTGCAGTCTAGTCTAGACAAGATTACCCATTTCCACCACATTCTCGAGTCGAGTGCTATTGTGGAACATATCCATTCGGCGGTGCTATGTTCCACACTACAACGTCTCACGTGTAAGCTTGGCAAGAGAAAAGCTCTTTGCAGGGGAAATGCCATAACGGACGCCTCTGTGTGCAATGTCGAGCTGAGCCATTGTGCATCCATGCAGGCATGGCACTTCGCAAAGATGTCGCCAGCGATTTATTTCGCCAATGCCTCACCAGATGGCCTCCCCACAGTGGAGACTTCCACCGACAAGCAGGACTACAACTCTGTTGTCATTTGCATTTTTTTTTTTTTTTTTTTTTTTTTTTTCAAACTGCATCGGGCAATGAAAACAGCAAGGAAAAGCAAAGGAAAATTATATTCGACAACAAATCAAAAGTTGTTTGCACTAATTTGAGGAAAACTTTTCACCGTACTAGCAAGGACATCCACCGCATCGTTTGATGCGGTTAAGAATCAACCGGCAAATAATTGATTTTTCACCGGAAATCTGGTGGAGATTCAATTAAATCGCATGCGTTTCACTCGGGCAGTATGTGACTGACGTCAGTCATTGAAGAAATGCAAGTGTCATGTGCTCTCGTTGACGTCAGAGATGTGAATGGATGCGACGGTAAAGTTGGTCAGTGTGGTGAGTGGAGAGGGGGATGGGGGGGGGGGGGGGGGAAAGGGGTTGATTGGAGATTTTAAGGGAATTGATGGGGGACTGTATTGAATGTGGGATGCTGGCAATTAGCTATGATGGGGGATGAACGAGGTTTTTCAATGAAATCACGCTGCATTCTGACGCACGTCTGAGCTCTGGGACACGGCGGACACGTGAGTCAACCACTTGTTTGATGTGTACAAGGCACAAGGACAATGACGGGCAGCGTCCAGCTGGCTGTCAAAAGTGGCAACATCTGAGCACCCCACGAAACGGCATCAACCCCCGTTCAAGGTGGCGCCCGACATCTGATTGTCGTCCAAAATCAGTGAATCGGAGACGCCTCAACAAACAAAACCCGCTCATATCCTCTTTTTTTTCCCATTTATTTCCACAACACACACACGAACAAGAAAAGAAAAGAAAAAAAAAAACAAAAAACAAACCAAAAAGGAAGGAAAAAGAAAAGAAATTCCACGAAAATAGAAACAGTTAGAAGAAGTCACTGTATAAAAGCTTAAAAAGGTTTTTTTTTCCTTTTCATTTTCCGCGCGGACACACAGGAAATGATGTACAAAGGAGAACATCACACATTTACAAACAAAAAAAAAAAATTCCCTCTCACACACTTCACTTACCTCAGCGTAGTGCTCTTCGTTCTGCTGCAGCAGATCGACGCACAGCTCGGCCAAATGGATGAGATCCTCCAGCTTTTTGGCGGGCGGCACAATCATCTCGCCGCGCAGATCCTCTGTAAGGGCGAACGAAAAGAAAGCACCGATTAATCACTGATCAGACGACTGTAAGACCTACCTTCGATTTTCGCCTCCGACGATAGTCGTGTGTAGTTGACCAGCGCCGCTGTTTCCAGACTCTTCTTGATCATTTGCCGCACCTCCTCGGGTGGCACTGGTGTGACAATGTCCTTCATTAGGACACGCTCCAGCAGGGAGAGGGTCGCCTTTAGGGCACCCTCTGGCCGGCCGAACGGAAAGCAAAACCGGAAGTTCGTTATTTGATACTCGAGCAGGACACGCAATCGTTCCTTGATCTCCTGGAATTTCTCCTTCTCCTCGTGGGTGATGCTGCCAACGCCATCGGGTCTTTTTTTTCCAATTTCGGAGAGAGGAGAGATTAGTTGCAAATTTTCAATTTCGAACAATGAACAGAGTGAGAGCGACAGCAAGAGAGAGAGAGAGAGAAAGAGAAAAAGATAGAGTTAAGGAGAAGATTGAAGGACAAAAAAATTTCGTTACCTATTCCCATGGACATGGCTGGCACAAAATGCAAAAGAATAATGAATTAGCGTCGGATCAATCATAAAATGCTTTTCGGCACGATCCAACAGATCGGAGAGATAGCAGAGATGCCGGTAACACCCTCTGACGCCGTACCGGGCACAGTATTCATCCAAAACGAACACTTGGCCGGGACTAAACCAACCCTATGTGTGTATTAGTTGTAATTTTGTTTGGCTTTTGTTTTTTTTTTTTTGCATTTTTTGCATTTTCTTTAAGTTTTTCATTTAATTTCATTTTTTTTTTTTTTTTAATTTTTTTTCCAACAGAACCCAAGAAACAAAGAAAAAAACAAAGCCAGAGAGGATCGGTGACATCTGACGCCTGTCAGCGGTGGCCTACCGTCATCCGGATGTCAGGCGTCAGACGTGCGACGTGCATACACGTGTCTCCGCTCTCAAGGTCAAAAAATTAAGTTTACTTCATTTTTTTTTTTTCGGTTTTTTTTTGGTTTTTTTTTTTGTTTTTTGGTTGTGTCATAATTACCAATGATGCATATGGATCGTTTAGTCGATATTCGAGTGTTAAATTTTGCAGAATTCGAAAGAGCGTCGCATGATCAAAAGTACAAGGATCGGCACTTATAAAATCTTCCATGCCATGTTTTCTCGCTTTGTCGGCATCTATGTGTGAGTAGGGGGTAGGGGGTGGAAGGGGGTGAGACTTTAAATGTATTTTGTATATTTTTGTGGAGCATATTATGTATTATTATGAAATGGCAACCGCACACGGTTGGACGCACACCTGTGCATCCATCTGTTTGCGGTGACACACAAGTTGAGTGGGTGAGAGGAGGGTGGGGGTGGTTATTTATTTTTTTGGTGCAAGTGGGTTGTTTACTCTGTGCTTGTCGAAACTGTATGATTTGTTTGGGCGTTCATTTTATTTTTCCTCTTTTTTTCTTCTTTTTTTCGCTTTTTTTTCTGCTCATTCTGGAGTGGTTCGAAAGTGGATGGTTTTAATTAATTTTATACCCGAGCTTGGCACTCAGCGTCGTGCAGTGTGTGTCGACAGAGGACGGGGCGGAGGTTATGTGGGGCCGTTCATGGTTCATGTTGTGCGGCTGAAGCATGTGCATCCGCTGAAGTAGGTAGACTGATGGGCATTGCTGGCGCGACGAGTGTATTGCTGGCTTCCCTGGCGAGACGAGTGTACGTATTTGGGGTGAGTTCATGGGGGGGAGGGGGGAGCTGTGTTTTTGATTGCAACCCATTGGGGCGACGCAACAGAGGACGTCGTCGAACGAGATGCGGCACTCAAGTGGAGAGGGACATCAAACGACTTGGTGGGTGCAACTGGCTTGTCCTGGTCCACCACCCCGAATTGTAGCGCCAAATGGAGGCAGCTGGCTGGAGAGGCTTGCCCTGGTCCACCACCCCGAACTGTAGCGCCAAACAAAGGAGAGACTAGGTGTACCAGCTCGCCGGTTGAGCATCGTGGGTGCAACTGGCTTGTCCTGGTCCACCACCCCGAACTGTAGCGCCAAACAAAGGAGAGACTAGGTGTACCAGCTCGCCGGTTGAGCATCGTTTTGTTAAAGCAGCCAGAAAACAGGGGCAAGTCGGTATTCGAGCGAGTTTAACTGACCAACTGCTGTCGCTGGTCTAGATTCTGTCTAGTCTTGGCGGCATCATATTGGCGGCACCAAACCGACGGCCACATCAAAGAGGGATGGAATCTTTCTTGCGTCGATTGAGGAAGCCTGGACGCTTCGAACTCTAATGCCGGATGGACAGTTGTCGGGACGATGGTCCATTTGGGGTTCATTTAAAGGCGCAAACCGAGAGAAAACGTTGCTTGCGTTGCGTTTAGAATCCACAGAGGTGCCCAATGAACACGCGCCGGTCATTAAGGAACCGCTGCGTGTCGATGTATTTCATAAACTGACGATTAATCGAAGCCCCCACGACGGGGCGACACTGTCAAAGCATGAAAAAGTCATCCATCGCGTCGTGATGACGCGACATGTGGGCTGTTGGACATTTTGACACAACGCAACGCACGCAATGGATTCGATGGGCTTGGAATCCATTGCGTGCGTTGTCCAACAGCCCACAAGTGACGTTCATCACGACGCGACGAATGAAGTTGGTCAGCATTCAACTTTAAGTGACAGCTGACAGTCGCTACGTTTCCCATTCCCAATTCTACGGCCGAAGAGACGACGTCGTGAGTCTTGGAACGAATGCGGAAAGCTGACAGTGCTTCGGCATCGGCAGTGACAGACATGAGATCATTTTTACAAAAAATGCGAAAAAGTCTCGCGGAGAGCATAGAGCCTTGGGGCACTCCAGCGTTCACTTGTGGAATTGTCAGATTGGAACGCGTCCAAGCATGGCACGGTTCGAAAGGTAGTTGCTAATCCATTGAAAAAGAGAAGAGAAGCCTTCAAAATCGCAACCGGAACCGGAACGGTCCTGCCTTGCAATGCCATCAAATGACCAGTATTTCTGTCGGCCATTAAGGAGCCTCCGCGTGTCAAGGTACTCCATAAGCTGAGCGAATTCCGTGACGCTAGGATGATGGGACGTGACTATAAGGTCGGTGGGTACGAGGATTCACCCGTTTTTTTGTGGCGGACGAGTTGGAAAAATGCTGTTGTTCGTCGTCGAGAGCTGACAAGTGGGATAAATGAGAGAGGTTACGCGGTGGTTGGGACAGCGAAGAAGGGGTACTACCATCCGGACCAGCGGAAGTCGAGATCGTCGAGAATCCGGAGGCAAATTAGAATCTGAGCTGTTTAACGAATAAATCCAATCCAACTTCCGCTTCCGCTTCGACGTCCTTCTCTCGGTCCCATACGTCGCACTGCACGGTCCGCTGAGACTGCAGGGACCTGACAAATCGCTGAATGGGCTCGAAAATGGTGAAAACTCGAGTGATTCTGTGGCGGGATGCTTTGCCAGAGGCTCAAGAGGCAAACGCCGAAGAACGGAGCAAGAATGGGGAAGAAGTGAGTGGTAGGCGATTGATTGAACGGTAGACTCTGGCCAGCCGCCTGCGAAAGACTGAAGTGCCTTTGATTCCCCGCGTCACAAGCAAAAAGGCGAAAGACAGTGGAAACTGCTGAAGAGGCTTGTTGGCGGAGGCGTCAAGTCCACCCCGGACTATAGCGTCATCGGATACGGCATCAAACCACCGTTCTCGAGATTTGTTGTGCTTCTGATGTGCGTTCTGGTCAACATTTGGGAGCTTCTACTCGGTGTAGCGGCCCAGAAGTGGACTCAAATGACCCGTCATCCGAAGCTGGGTCCTTCTGTATCCACAATTGCCTCTCCAAGGCGAAATCGATTGATTTTCTGAGCACTTCCGACAAGGGATGGATGGAATTTTGCACCGAAAAGGTGAGTCCTGCCGCTGCAGAGTTCCCCGAAATCCCTTCACCATCCCGACGATAACAGAAACACATTTTCATCGGCTCACTTGACCATTTCCTAAAGCCTACAAAGAGGATTAACACATTTCTGAACCGCCAACAAAGACATCAACCACCACTGAGGCCATCGACACGTTAAATCGTCGATTTTTGAATGAAAACTCTCGTCCTGTCAGCCGAAAAGGACGAAATCACTTATGAGACACTTGAACCACTCATCCGCCGGCACTTCCGCGAGAAGATTCGTGATTTTTTGGAAAATCGAAAAAATGCACGTTTTCGCCGCAAAAAATGCGGTAAATTGTGAAACGAATCGAGTCGACTTTCTCTGCTGCGACGAGGCAAATTTTCAAAAACCGATTTTTTCGAAAATTCCGCTTTGTTTCGAGTGAAATTCGGGTGGAATGGAGTGAGTGGAGGGGGACGACTGAATTTTGATCGAAAATTTGAAGGGAATCGGTGGAGAAACGCGAAAATGAGACGACGACGGAGTCGCGGCGACGGTTGAGTGAGGCTGAATAAGGGTTGGACGAGGTTTTTCGATGAAATCGCGTCGGCATTGGTGTTGGGGGCTTGGTGGGCACTTGGAGGACTTTCCATGCACGTCAAGTCAGGCACTTTGATCAAAAATTTGAAGGGAATCGGTGGGGAAACGCGAAAATGAGACAACGACGAAGTCGAGGTGACGGCTGAATGAGGGTTGGACGAGGTTTTTCGATGAAATCACGTCGGAATTGGTGTTGGGGGGTTTGGTGGCGACGTCGGAGTCTTCGATAGACGTCATCTAGGAAAATTTTATTGGAAATTTGAAGGAAATCGGTGGAGAATCGCGAAAATGAGACGACGACGAAGTCGAGGCGATGGCTGAATGACGGTTGGACGAGGTTTTTCGATGAAATCACGTCGGAATTGGTGTTGGGGGCTTGGAGGGTACTTGGAGGACTTTCCATAGACGTCATCTAGGGATTTTTGATCGAAAATTTGAAGGGAATCGGTGGGGAAACGCGTATATTAGACGACGACGAAGTCGCGGCGACGGCTGAATAAGGGTTGGACGAGGTTTTTCGATGAAATCCCGTCGGAATTGGTGTTGGGGGCTTAGAGGGTACTTGGAGGACTTTCCATAGACGTCATCTAGGGATTTTTGTGGGAAAATTTGAAGGGAATCGGTGGGGAAACGCGTATATTAGACGACGACGAAGTAGCGGCGACGGCTGAATAAGGGTTGGACGAGGTTTTTCGATGAAATCCCGTCGGAATTGGTGTTGGGGGCTTAGAGGGTACTTGGAGGACTTTCCATAGACGTCATCTAGGGATTTTTGTGGGAAAATTTGAAGGGAATCGGTGGGGAAACGCGTATATTAGACGACGACGAAGTAGCGGCGACGGCTGAATAAGGGTTGGACGAGGTTTTTCGATGAAATCCCGTCGGAATTGGTGTTGGGGGCTTAGAGGGTACTTGGAGGACTTTCCATAGACGTCATCTAGGGATTTTTGTGGGAAAATTTGAAGGGAATCGGTGGGGAAACGCGAAAATGAGACGACGACGAAGTCGCGGCGGCGGTTGAGTGATTGCTGAGTTGGTGTTGAGGGGTTTGGTGGCGACTTCGGAGTCTTCGATAGACGTCATCTAGGTAATTTTCATCGAAAATTCGAAGGGCATCGATGGGAAAACGCCGAAATGAGACGACGGCCAAGGTTGAGTTAAGGCTGAATAAGGGTTGAACGAGCATTTTTCAATGAAATCGCGTCCAAATCGTCGTCGAGGCGTTCGCTGGTTCACTTCAAGGACTTTGTTTGATGTCGCTCCGACAAGCCATGTCCACCGAGGCGCACGTCTAATTGCAAACAAAACAAGAGGCATTCAAACCGAATCAACCGTTAATTGATCCGAATTAGAGGGCGGAATATCCCTTTAGCCGCTACAAGAGGACACTCAATCAAATCATGTATACATCGCCATCGAAGCGTGCTGCTGACCAGCACTGCCTGCCTCTTAATTAATCGAATTTGCAATTGAACACGAAAAAAAATGCTGTTGCCTTCCACACGTGTGCACATACCGCGTCGAGGGGCCGCGGAAAACATGCGATTACGTCTGTTAAATCGATCCCTTTGCCGAACCACACCAGAATTTCGCCGGAAAATGTTCATTTGTGTTTGCTTTGAAGCACCCTCGTGAACGTGCACGTAGCTACGTACATGCATTGGAAATGTGATGTGAAACTTGAGTGTTTGACTATGTAAAGCATATAAGGGCACATCCACACGAACGTACAAGCCCGCGTGTGCACGTGCATTCACCAAAAAAAAAAAAGAAATAGGGGGGGGCCCAGCACGGTTGACACGCGATGGCCGCACGCGATGCAAGCACACACCACGGGCCGCACAAAGAAATGATCGCAAACGACGAGACGACAAGTGTTGCTGTCGTCTCGTGTGTGCTTCTGTACGTTGGGGTGGATGGGGTTATTTTTTTTGGTTTTTTTTTTTTTTTTTTGTATGGATTTGTTTTTGTAGGTACCTCCTTGTATTTTTGAAATAGCTGAATTCTTATCTTGCGTGACAGGTGGAGTGGGCTTATGCGATTGACCAGTGGCTCGATACATTGCCATCACCCAGAGACTGCATTCGTTTTCGTCGTCGCACGCGTATGCGATGCTATCGCCCTCCCGTACTGCATTGAAAAAGTATCTGCCTCCGTTCAGGTCAATGCCGAACATTAAATTCGCTAAAAAGTTTATCAAAAAAATACAAAGAAACAGAAACAGAAAATGTATATAAACCAACGAAAGATAAATGAAATAAAATCGAATCGAATCTGTGCACATAAGGGGTTGTGTCTGTGTGTGTGTGTGTGTGTGTGTGTGTGTTCTTTACCACTGGCTCCTTCAATGTAGTCGACCGTGTACCCGTCCAATTGCATCATCTCGGAGGGTTCAGACTTTTTCTCTTTATAGCTACACATCGCAAACGTGTACTGGGACACTTGGACTAGCACGAAGTATCGCTTTTTCCATTTCTTCCAAACGGTCTTTCCTATTGCGAACAGATAGCTGAAAGTAGAAAGATGAGGGGGAGGGTGGTTTTTTCTTTTTTTTTTTTTTTTCTTGTCAGAAGTCGAACAGCAAGTCGTAAAGGAGGAGGAAAATGAGTGAAAAGATGGGGGCCGATGGGGAGGACAGAACAGCGAGGAATCCAGCGGGTTTTTTTTGTACCAACCATCTCCTGGTGGGGGGCGGCAGAACAAAGTTGACATGGCGTCTATTCAACCCCTATCGATTGGCATCTAGAGCGACGACATCAGACGCATCGCTGTCGAGATATTCCAGATACCAGACGTTTCCGGACACAATCTCCCACCTTCCACTGGGCGGTTGCGAACGAATTTGGTGGCAAATGAAGGGCGATTTAAGGAGCTAATATGAAAAAATTCTCGTCTGCCAAAAACCGTATCGTCGAAAAACGCACAGTTTTCGAGATAACAGCGATTTTGTAAAATTAATCAGTTCAGGTCACGTTCTGGGTAATTTTTTCCCTGCTTTCTACGTGGTCATGGCGGCATGGTTGTGACAAAAAAGAATCGTGCTGAATCTAACGCAACAAACCCCATCCCAAACAAGCTAGCCGTCACCGAGATAGGACCGATTTTGTAAAATAAACTGCATCCGGTCAACCACTTCATGCCACCTTCTGCATCATTTGCCAGTACTCTTCACTGGTCGCAGTGGCAAGATTGAGGGCACATAAGAAGCGCCTTTTCGTGCTGAATCCAACGAGACTAACCGCATTCAAATCTAGTCAACCGTCTCCGAGATATAGGCAATTTTGTAAAATAAACCACTTCAGGTCAACCATTTCAGGTGACCTTCTCCGACATTTTTTCCTACTTTCTACTGGTCGCATCGGCATGATTTGGAACACGAAAAAAAGCGTCTTTGCGTGCTGAATCGAACGCAACAAACCGCATCTTAAACGACCGAGCCATTTCCGAGATATGGCCAAATTACCAATTAAAACTACTTCAGGTCTCTCCTTCGGACGATTTTTAGACACTATTTTTTACTAACTTTTGACCAATTGGTCGTATCGGCATGGTTGATGGCTCTAAAGAAGCGTCTTTGCAACGCGGTTATATCCGTAAAATGGCGTAAGAGATCATTTGCAACCCCGAAAAACGCTTAGTTTTCGAGATACGGCCCATTTTGTATAATTCAGCACTTTATGGTCACTTTCTCCAGCATTTTTCCCTACTTTCTACTGGTCGTAGCGGCATGTTTGATGGCTCTCAAGAAGCGTGTTTCCATGCTGAATCCAACGAGACCAAACGCATTCAAATCGAGCCAACCATCTTGGAGATATGGCCAATTTTGTAAAATAAACCACTTCAGGTCAACCATTTTAGGGTACCTTCTCCGACATTTTCCAATACTTTTTACTTGTCGTAGCGGCATGATTGAGGACACAAAAGAAGCGTCTTTGTGTCATGCATCCAACGCAACAAACTGCGTCTAAAGTTAACGAACCGTTTCGGAGATATGGCCGATTAACCAAAACAAACTACTGCTTGAGGTCACTTTTGCCCACATTTTCTTTTTCTACCAACAATCTCCTGGTGTGGATGGCAAAACAAATTTGGCATGACCGGACGCGTATTTTCAACCCCTATCGGTGCGTATTTAAACCTCTGACATCAGACTCACCGTTCTCGAGATATGCCCGATTATGTTTAACGAGTGCTTTTGTGCGGACCTGTGCGATGCGGAGGATATACGAATGGTTTCGAGGGGGCGGTGCGGATGACTGAAGACTGATTGTGGTAGCACGCGGATTGACGTGCTCCTAAACTTGGGACCATTAGGCGCTTTAAGCCGGCTTATTCTGACGCCACTCTAGTTCGCCGAGGAGCACTGCACGAGCATGGGACGTGATGTGTGTTCTCTACCTCCTGTCGCCACAAACCACACGTGGTACCGTCAGAGTCTTGAACAGAAATCGTTGACAGAACTCTTTGCGCTGCCATCGTGTATGAAGCGGATGGCTTGTGAGGTTCGTGTGATGCGAGGGGCTGCAATGTCAACTGATCTTCGCCTGGTGCTGTGTACGCCGAACCTCACTGATAGAGTGCCTCCGCTGTCAAGGCGGAACCCAAGAGTGGTTACACGCGAGATGCCTGATATCTGAAAGGTTTGAACGACAGTCTTCAACAGCTGTCATTGCCGCTGCGCGTGATGTTTGTGGCGTGAAGCCGCTTGGAGTGGCGAGAGAAGAACTGCATGGTTTGAAACACCCGGAGTTCAGTCAGAGAGAAGAAGAGGAGCTACAGAGACTGGCTTCTCTTGGGGCACACTCTGCTTCTCGTGACCGGTACACTGAGGCGCTTGACTGTGGGAGCAGCTAACGAGCAGTCCTTGAAGGAGTTCGGCGAGAAGTTGAAAAGCGACCATAGAACTGCGCAAAAGGGTGTTTTGGCAGACCATTCGCCGGCTCAGAGGAAGCAGATTCAACATCATTGTGCTGCTATCGAATGAGAGGGGACATGTTGGCGCAGATGGAGGGGCGAGCATTTTTCGGAGCTGGTCAATACCGACACAGGGCTCTGTGCATGGCGGACCCGTAGTCATTGAATCGCTAAAAGTTGCCAAATCCGCCGGGGCGTGGATGAAATCCGGTCAGAAATAGTCAAGGCCATGGGTGAAGAGGGAATTCTGTGGCCCTCGCGTGTCATTTAAGATGGCCTGGGAACGCGGTGAGACACCTGCAAACTGGGTTGGTTGTCCTTCTTTATCAAAAAAGGCGCTAAATCAACGGCTTTCACCGTGGGCGTTGAACTTCGCCAAGGGTGCGTCTTGTCACCTCTTCCTTTCATTATATACGTAGACTGGATGTTGCAGCGCAGTCGAGGTTATCCTCACGTCCTCCAAGACGGAACCACAGAGCGAGGTATGATGACTGGAAGCACAAGACCGTGCTAGACGAAGCTGGCTTGTTGTTGGTTGGGGCCCTAGTTCACCGCGGCAAGCCGAAGAAGAAGAGGAATGGGAGGCATGACAATACGGTTCGCGAGCTAAAGTAAGACGTTCGGAGGAGACCTTCATTCTCCCATAGATTGGAGGCCTGGCAAGATTTTTTGGGGCAACAAGGGGGGAAGGGCTATTCATGGCGTTAGGCAGACACTGAAATCCAGCCAAACTCCGGTCAAGTTGGGCAGGAAAAGTGTTTTTTGTCGCAAATCGATCGACTTGGGTAGCGAACTCGCCGAGATCTGCAATGTCAAAGAAGGGAACTCGGAGATGGTGGCGCGTTGTCGTGAGACTTCTGAGAGACGATCGTGAAGGGCTCTGATCATCCCGGCCCGACTGAACTGGTAAAAGCGGACGAAGAAGTCCTCGGTGGTGTCGATGGAATCGGACGAAGAGGAATTAAGCCACCAACTGTAGGCGACAGGTGCCTACCGAGCGAACGTCTAAGGTGGCTGGACCATGTTGAGCGCATGGAACTTAGCTTCAGCCCGAAGAGCCTTCTAAAGAGGACGCCCGTGTCTTAGGTGGCGCTCCCAATTGGAGGAGGACTTCAACCGACTGGATGCGCGTAACTGGATGGAGATGGCTTGTTGGTTGGTTGGGGCCCTAGTTCACCCCGGACTCCAGCGCCAGTCGAAGAAGAGGAATGGGAGGCATGACAACACGGTTCGCGAGCTAAAGTAAGACGTTCGGAGGAGACCTTCATTCTCGCATAGATTGGAGGCCTACCAGGAATTTTCGGGGCAACAAGGGGGGAAGAGCTATTCATGGCGTTAGGCAGACACTGCTACCTGCAGCTGGTCACGATTCGGTGGCCCATCCCTCGTCAAAAGCCACCAACTGCCAAGCTCTCGGTCGACCGCAACAGAGATGGCATGCGCCTATGCATCAGCGGTGCGTTACGGACAGCCCCCTCCGCAGCTCTGAACGTTCTCGTTCATCCTTCATCCCCCAATAGGCAGGCGGCCAGTACGGCGATCGACCTGAAGTCGCTGCACAGATGGGGAAGGAACTGCGTCCTGGTCACTATACTTTTCTTGACATGACATGACACCTTAGCTCCTCATCGAGAAGAACTTCCCAACCAGCATCCCCCCAAAGATCACAATGGAAATCTGACTAGCTGGCGCTGGATGGTCCAAGATGGGCGAAGGCGTGGGGGCTGGTGTCTTCTCTAAGAAGTTCGTCGACCGACTCACTGGAGCGTCTTACTGGCCACCAGACCAGCACAACAGGCAAACAGACTGCCAACCACTAATCCCAGCCGCGACGAACTGTCCTTCGTTTCCAAGGGAAGATGTCCCTATTCACTGATGCCTCAAAAAGAGGCGCAGATGTCCTCTGTGATCAGTTCGAGGGATCTAGAGCGATACACGAGGCAGCACTAGCGTCGGGAGACCACAACTCGATCACCATTCTCCCTTAAAGCCAGGCGACGATAAAGTCCACAGCATCAGACATTCTAACATCGCAACTGGTCAGGTTAAGCAAGAGACCGCGAGGTATCCTCGCTGGACTCGCGTGCCCAGCCATACTGACATCCAAGGAAACGAAAAAGCGAACAAAATTCAACCACGAACCAGACCACGTTTTCGCTCCAAACTTCCCAACCAAGGCACGCCCCTTAAAAAGTCGCACCTTATTACGCTTCTACATTGAATTCCCTATCCACTGAGGCACCCCACAGTCCTGGACTCATCCTGGTTGCCGAGAGAATCGTCGCAGAAAACATCCTGTGGAGGCTTTAAGGGGCTCATGGAGAACCTTACGGTTTTCGCTTCAATCTGCCCAACCAAGGCACGCCCCTTAAAGTGTCGCACCTTATTTGGCTTCTACATTCAATCTCCTTTCCATCGAGGTACCCCGCAGTCCTGGACTCGTCCTGGGTGCCGAGAGAAGCGTCTCCCAAAACATCCTGTCCCTGCTTCAAAGGGCTCATGGATGACTTCACGGTTTTCGATTCAAACTGGCGAACCAAGGCACGCCGCTTAAAAAGTCGCACCTCAATATGCTTCTGCATTGAAGTTCCTATCCATCAAGGTACCATTGAGTCGTGGACTCGTCCTGGCTGCCGAGAGAATCGTCTCAGCAAGCATCCATTCCCGCCTTCAAAGGCTTCTTGGAGGACCTCACTGATTTAGCTTCAACCCGCTCAACCACGGCACGCCTCTTAAAAAGTCGCACCTTATTTCGCTTCTACATTGAATTCCCTATCCACCGAGGTACCCCACAGTCCTGAACTCATCCTGGTTGCCAAGAAAATCGTCTCGCAAAACACCCCACCTCGCAATTCCTCGATTTCCATGCGACAAATGAGGTTATCTCCCATTTTGGCTCACAAAACTCACCCAAGGCACTCCCGTTCAAGGCCGCCGCCTTATCCCCCTTCTGCATGAAATTCCCCGTCCATCAAGACCCCTCTCGTCCTCCGACTCGCCCTAGTTACCGAGAAATTCGTTCCGCAAGACGATGTCCCGCTGAAATGTGCATCCTCGGAAATTGGTTGATTTTCAGCGAAAAAATGCGACCCCAGTGCGATGCCGGTTTACTGCATTTTTTCGTGAAAAATGTGTCATTTTTTCAAAATTCGATTTTTGGACAGTTTGAGCACGAATTTCGGCCCAAGTGCGTGGGGGTGGGTGCGGGGGGGACACTCGATGTGGATGCCATCAAAAAAATGGGGCGGAAACCGGGCAAATTCGAGAAATGAGGGGTTTTCAGTTTTCATGACGTCACCGGATGATGAACTGAGGAGGCGATGCTTGGCTGGGAGGGGGATGATTTTCGTAATTTAGCGGATAGGGATCGAAGTGAGGGGGCCTTCGGGAGGAGGGCGGGATGCTTGGGTATGCATTCGATGGGTTTCCGTTTCGAAAGACGAGAGAATTTCGTGGTTTTTCAGCCAATTTCATCGAACTTTAACGACCCGCCGGTTGGTTGCCTGGCGGAACGTTGGCGTTGCCGTGCTCTCGGTGGTGGGGGACATAAGTCCGTCTAGTGGGCTTGTAGAGCGCGGCGACAACATGGTCTTCGATGGCCCGACAAGGCAACAGTCGAGCCCTGCGTCTAAGGCGTTGCGCCCAAGTGGAGAGTGACCACCTCAACCAACTTCGTGCGGGTAATTGGAAGGAGGTGCCCTTGCTGGAGATGCCTAAAGTCGGAGAATGACGGCAGAGGAATGAGTTTGTCTACGAACATGGATACCAGCTGAGGTGATTGTCGAGAGCTCGAGAAGGAGAGGCTGATCGAGGCTCCCGCCCGCTTAAGTGGGCCCAACGACAATAGACTCGCCATGTGTTTGAGGACCGAAGACTGAGAGGTTGCCGAACTTAATGGCTCCGTGCCCGAGACTTAAAGGACCCGCCTTGACTCACGGTTCTCTGGCTCGGTGGGAAGCAGTGGAGGAGAGGAGAACAACACCAACGGCAGCACTCGCGGCAGCAAAGGAGTCTCACCCGCTCCCTGGGGCTCAGAGAGATGGACTGCATGAGACCTACCAACCACCAACCATCGCCGCAGAGAAGGTCTTCCATCAAGGTTGGCTAGCCCCGCAAACAACCTCACGTCCTAGCAGAAGGCAGAAGCTCTCCATAGACACTGGTGGCTCAAGGACGAGCCGTGGTACAGGCGTAACTGCCCAAGGGACTTAGAGACGCCTGCAGGCCAAAGTGACTGCGATACACGAGGCAGCACTCGCGCCTGGAGACCACAACTCGATCCCAACCATCTCTTCCTTATAGCCAGGCGATGATAAATGCCGCAGCATCGTTGAAACTGGGTCCTGGACAGTGGACACGTCGGTACTGGGCATTCCGCCGGCGTCCAAGGAAACGAAACCAGTGGATAGTCTTGGGAGAAGGGGGTTGGAGACAAGCTCTGGATAGAGCCACAACTCGATGTCTTGGTCTGCCTATTGGAGCAGCAGCAAGGACCGTTCATCACCGTCACAAGGGACAGTGCTTCGTCTGTAAATAGCGAGGGCAAGGAGGAGATCTGTTCAGCGAATGTCCAGCCCTGGCAAAGAAAAGGAGCCGGTTCCTAGGAGCTCGGGGGACCTCCTAGGTTTCATAGACGCGTCTGGATGTTGTTTTTCGTTCGATCGGGAGAAAGTAGACGCGTAGAGTAAGCTCAACGCGCCGCACGACCTCGACCCAAGGCTGTGGCAAAGAACTGAGGACCAAGCTGGCTGCCCTGTGGCACTCCCGATGTGGCAACAATGGGATCGCATTGTTGAGTGTCGGATGAATAATCTGCTGTGGCGATTCTCATGTACCAACGGCCTTTAGGGGTTGAAGCAACCAATTGGGTCGCTCAAGTCTGTGGGAACACCGTCCACTTCGAAGGGGCCTTGGAAACGAGTTCAGCTGTCGTGGACTTCCTCCTTCCTCGATCCTGGACTGCAGGCCATGTAGTCTGCCAGAGTTTCGGTTCAATTTGGACAGTTTTTCTGCTCATTTACCAGTCAATCGAAGGCGTGCCACAGGGTTCACTGCTGGGACCTGTTCTGTTTCCTCTTATATGACCTAACTTAGTTCTGTAAGAGACTTGAGCCCCTCTATGCCAAGGAAACCATGAAAGGATGGGTTTGGCAAGAGAGAGACAGAGAGAGCCCCCCACAATTGGACCACACTTTGCGTCTTCCTTTCCTTTTCTTCTTCCGTTCGGCGAAGATGAAGGCGATTCTAAATGACCGCAGATTGTCGAAGCAGAACGGAGGAAAATGATAGAAAAATGGGTTCAGAACTACGACTGATCCGCCAGCCTTTCAAATGACTAAACTTGACACAAAACGAATGAAGTGACAAACAAAAGCACACAACTTACCCACAATGCTTCATATTTAGCGGCCGTTCCATGCGACAAGCGATTTTTATTCGAAGATCTTGATCTGGTAGATTTTTTGGTACCGTCATTCGATGCCATTCAGGCGACTGCAAGGAGAAAACAAACGAAAAGAGAGAAAAAAAACAAAACAAAAAAAAAAAAAACGAAACAAAAAGCAACACTCATCGCACACTCGACGCGTCGTGTCGACGAATCAATTTTCTGTTCACTAATTACCTTCGAAGACAATGGCGTGGGTTTAATTATAAATTTTCCTAATTCTTTATCTTCTAAGGCAAGCATACCAGGGTTTTCTGTGTACAACTTAATCTTGACCACTGGCAGCGGATGTGTCGTTGTAAAGTCACCTTGTGTGTCCCACATGGGCTTTGAGGCTTCGGCCTGATCTGTCTGAAGTTTCTCGCCGTTCTCCACTTCCATGGTACAGTAGACGATCCGATTGGGCGCGAGTGATTTGAGGCCCTTCACTTCCATGACGATGACCTCCAGTTGGAATGTGAGGACCACGTCGAGCTTGGACAGTTGCGTGTCACTGTCGGCGGAGTCGCCTTCCAGTTTCGAGAGGGAGCCGTGCGATCGAAGTATCATTTTGCTGCATTGACGGGAATTGGTTGTTTAATGAAAGAGAACGAGAGAGAGAGAGAGAGAGAGAGAGAAGAGGATAGAGCGTGCAGATAGAGGCAAAGGAAGCTCGTAGCAGCTGGTTGAGGGCGGAGCCAAGGGCACACGCACCGCCTACAAGCGGCGGTTCAAATTCAGCCCCGCACGTGGGAACATCATCGATGATCGGGACTGCGATTTGGGCGGGAGAAGCAACGTAGTGACTACCCGCGCGTGTCGATTACCCGCCCCGGCAACTAGGAGCGACTTAGGAACAGACGCGCGATATGTACATGCCAGCGAGGGCAACTAGAAAATATTAAGTACCCGCCACCGAGACCAACCGCGCATATCGATTACCCGCCCCGGAGACTAGCCGCGGTTTAGGAAACTAGAAAGGGCAACTAGAAAATATTAAGTACCCGCCACCGAGACCAACCGCGCATATCGATTACCCGCCCCGGAGACTAGCCGCGGTTTAGGAACAAGACGCGTGTTAAGTACACGCCACCGAGGGTAATTGGAAAATATTAAGTGTCCACCACCGAGACCCGCCGCGGAGACAACCCGCGCGTTTGAATTACCCGCCCCGCCCCGACTAGCAGCGGGTTCCGAATAAGACGCGTGTTAAGTATACGCCACCGAGGCCAACTAGAATATATTAAGTACCCGCCACCGAGACCCGCCGCCGAGACAACCCGCGCGTGTCTATTACCCGCCCCGGAGACTAGACGCGGTTTCCAAACAAGACGCGTGCTAAGTGCTTGCCAGCGAGGGCAGCCAGAAAATATTAAGTACCCACCACCGAGACAACCCGCGCGTGTCGATTACCCGCGGGTGTCGTTTAGCCGCCCCGGCGACTCGACGCGGTTTCCGAACAGGAAGCGTTCACACGCCACCGAGACCCGAAACCGAGAACCGCCACGTTACCACCCGCGATTACCCGCCCCAAAAACTGGCCGCGGTTTACGAACAAGACGCGTCTTAAGTACATGGCGCCGAGGCCAACTATAGAAAATAGAAAATATTAAGTACCCGCCACCGTGACCACCCGCGCGTGTCGATTACACGCCCCGACGACTAGACGCGGTTTCCGAACAAGACGCGTCTTAAGTACACGCCACCGAGGGTAATTGGAAAATATTAAGTGTCCACCACCGAGACCCGCCGCGGAGACAACCCGCGCGTTTGAATTTCCCGCCCCGACGACTAGCAGCGGGTTCCGAACAAGACGCGTTTTAAGTACCCGCCACCGAATGCAACTAAAAAATATTAAGCACACGCCACCGAGACCCGAAACCGGGAACCGCCACTTTAGCTCCCGCGCGTGTCGATTACCCGCCCCGGAGACTAGTCGCGGTTTCCGAACAAGACGCGTGTTAAGAACGCTACCGTGACCACCCGCGCGTGTCGACTACCCACTCCGACGACTAGACGCGGTTTCCGAACAAGACGCGTCTTAAGTACACGCAACCGATGGCAACTAGAACCGCTACCGTGACCACCCGCGAGTGTGACACGGTTTCCGAACAAGACGCGTCTTAAGTACACGCCACCGAGGGTAACTAGAACATATTAAGTATTCGCCGCCATGACCACCCGCAACGGGTTAAGTACCCGTCGCCAAGACCACCCGCGAGTGTTACGCATTCGCCGCCGATACCACCCGCGACTATTGCGCAACCCGCCCTGGATCGGAGCACAATGACACCCAAACCAGAAGCGTCTTCAACCAGTTGCCACTGCCAACGGAAATAAAATCAAAAAAAAAAACGAAAAAAAACGAAAAAAAATGCAAAACACATCGCGAGACAAGCGTGCGTTGGAAGCTTAAGTATACAATGTTGAGTACTTACAAAAACGACGGCGTGCTGCAAGAAGGGGGAAAACATTTGAAAACATTAAATACGACCATTAGTACATGAATATCTTTAAGATTTATTTTTTTTTTCATTTTTTTTTTTTGGTTTTTTACACACAAACACATACAATATCGCACACTGGGGGGTTCATGTGTAGGCTGCTGTATACTGTATAGATGTGTGTGCCTGTCGTGTATACCTACTCTAGCCGCAGTCGGTGCTACAACGTACTCTTTGGCATTCAATGCAACAGAAACAAAAGAAAAAAAAGGGAGAAAACCAAACACAAAGGCTATCCTTGAAGCAGATGCACACACAGAGATGCGGCCCGCGGGGAGAGGCTGTGTCTAAATCTTGCTGGTTGCAACTTCAATCAACTATATGAGGGCGTGTGGGTGGCTGTATGGGTGGGTGCCTGTGTGCGGCGGGAGGCAGGGGCTGGATTCCAAGTGATTATACGAGGATGCTGCTGCTGGAAGGTATGCAATATTCAAAGGACATGTCATCAAAGATGTGTTGCATGAGGATGAGATGGAATTTTAAAGGGGGGGGGCGATGGGAGGGTGGGACGGGAGCTCATTTCCAGAAATATCCTCATGTCAGGCACATCCGTCGAGAGAGGAATGCAAACCACGTCAAGGAGTCATGACCACCAACTGTGTGCTCTTGTGAGGGTTGCGGGGAGTGTGCGAGGGACGCACACAAATTCCACAGCAGCGTGTAGGAACGTACATAATACTTTGAGTAAGATGCCGCAGGGAATGCTGGGTCTGCTTGGTTAATGCCACATGTGACATGACGATGAAATTCTAAGTCGTCCGCCTCGTCGGTGATGATGACATTCTAAGTCGTCCGCCTCGTTGGTGGCAAACCAGAGTTCACCCGACTGGATGATTGAACTGTCTGGGTGGGGAATTGTTGTTTAAAGATGAACAGAATGCCAAATGTGGATGCTTTGATGGAATTTAAGGGTCAATGGGAGCGGAGGCAGTGCTGCTGTGGAGGTGGGCAGTTGAGGGTGGGTCAGCTTGTTGGAAACTACGAAAGGGGGTGGAGGCGGTCAGTTGGAGCTGACGGCTCTGGTGTCTGTCGCGACACTCTTGACGGACAGATCTGTTGACGCTCATGATGTGGCTGCCATTTCTGACGATTGGGGGACTTTAGAGCGCAGGGCGCGGCCGCCTTGAAGCTGAGCTAGTGCCTGAGGACTCTGGAGACTGTCCATCGGCTCTGGAGACTGCCGCGACGCTCTTGACGGACAGTTCTGCTGACGCCCATGGTGTGGCTCCACGTTGAGACTGTCCATCGGCTCTGGAGTCAGTCTCGGCACTTTTGACGGACAATTCTGCTGACGCCCACGTTGTGGCTGCCATTTATGACGAGTGGGAGACTTTCGAGCGCAGGGCGCGGCTGCTTTGAAGCTGAGCTAGTTTCTGAAGCCTCTGGAGGCTGTCCATCGGTTCTGGAGACTGCCGCGACGCTCTTGACGGACAGTTCTGCTGACGCCCACGTTGTGGCTGCCATTTATGACGATTGGGGGACTTTCGAGCGCAGGGCGCGGCGACTTTGACGCTGTCCATCGGCTCTGGAGACTGCCGCGACGCTCTTGACGGACAGATCTGTTGACGCTCATGATGTGGCTGCCATTTCTGACGAGTGGGGGACTTTCGAGCGCAGGGCGCGGCTGCTTTGAAGCTGAGCTAGTTTCTGAAGCCTCTGGAGACTGTCCATCGGCTCTGGAGTCAGTCTCGGCACTCTTGACGGACAGTTCTGCTGCCGACCACGTTGTGGCTGCCATTTATGACTTTCTAGCGCAGGACGCGACAGAATCAGTGAATGCAGTCCAAAGTCCACCGACAGTCCAATTTGACGGCAGTCCCTCTCCTGTCCAACTCCACCGCCGCCCCGGAAGACGTTCGTTCGTCCCCATTAAAGCCGCTCGTCGCCCGAGGCAGATGGCACAGCTGCCGTCAAGGGGGTGGCTTCTTAAAGCAACCTCCCGTGAAACCCGACAGGGATAATAAATCCCCTGTCAAGCGGCAAATGCCCTGCGGCCGCATCGAAATGGTGTTACGTTAAGAGTCCACGCACTTATCCGCCACCCAGCGACGTTGGCTGACGTTAAGTAGGAAAAATTGCAAAAAAAAAAAAAATCAGTTCACACCACGGCGCGAAAACCCCCCATCAACTGGCGCGAGCGAGACGAAAGTGAGAAAATGAAAGGAAATGAGAAAGAAAAAAAAAAAAAAGTCCCTAAGGACTTCATTCTTCAACGAGAGCACAGCACGGCCATGATGTTGCAATGAGGGGAGAACGACTACGAACTAGCTATTCACTCTTAAAAGCCAAAATGGGTGTGCGTCGGGTGGTAGTCTCACAAGAGATCTCCCCCGCAAGACTCATTCAAAGCAAACACAGTTCCTCTAGCAAGCAAATAAACGGCTAGACTACGGTGAAAAAAAATAAGAAAACAAAAAATACAGAAAAAGACTCTCAGCCAAAGGAAACGGAAGAGAAAAACGAAAAGGAAAAACTAAAACTTACACATTTACACTAAATTTTCCGTAAACTTTTATATTTTTTCAATACCTTAGAAGGAAATTGCTTCTTTTTTGACTGTTTTTTCGGGTGCACAATGGTTTTTTTGTGGTTTTTTTGTGGTTTTTTTGTTTTTTTTTTTGGTTTTTTTCGTGTGAAAGGAGGAAAAGATTTCGTTTAAAATGTTCTTCTTTGTTTTATGCTTTAATTGTTGTTGTATAGATTTATTTATATATATATATATATATTGCATGTGAATGAATAACATTTGATGTGTGTGGCAAATGCAAACGGAAACAGAAGAAAACGAACGAAACGAAAAAAAAAAAAAAAGAAGTAATTTTAAAGTGAACATACCTGTGATTGTATCGCTTAAACTTTTGCAGTCCGTACTTGGAGTCCATGGAACCCTTTGAGACAGGCAACGATTCCAGATTGGCCATCAATAAATTAATTGATGATTTCAGCTCGTCTATGTACAGTGATTCCATTTCTTTAAGTACGAATTTTGGCATAAGTTTGCGATTTCTCTCCATTTCGCTGACGCGCTGCAGGCGTCCGTCTAACTCGCGACGTATGGCCGCTGCTTGTTCGTCCGCTGAGTCCAGCTGCAAGTGGCGACGTTTTGGAAATGAGACGCAAACAAAAAAAAAGAGACGAAGTGGGAAAAGAAAACAAAAAAAAAAAACACCCGAAACGAGGGGGAAAATGAAACACAGTTAGCGATGTCAATGTATCGGTTTGCAGGCCAGTCGGAGAAAGGAACACAAAAAAAGAAGAAACGCTACCAAATCACCAAAAGAACATACTCTGCCCGCCCATTTCCGGTGCGGCAAAACCACTCTCAGATGCATGTGCCATTATTTCGTGTATATTTACATGCAACCTGAGTCCGAAGCAATTCACAATGGAACCCCTTTTTCTGAAGAGCAAGCCAAACAAAAACAAAAACAAGCACTCACCATTAAGGCATTGAAAAGGATCTGATGTTCGAACTTCTTGACACTCAGAATCTGCTGGAACATGTCGTACAACTGCTCCTTGGAGAGAATCAGTTCGCTATTGAGGGACTGCTGCATTCGTGATGGTCGCTTTGTGTCCTCTTCTCCTGGAAGGAGAGCAAAAAAAAAAAAAACAAAAACAACAATTTACTCAACCCCTGTGGTTAGCGTACAGGGTGGTCCGTTTTGTGGCTCCGGGTGATATTAAATGGAACACACATTTGTCATTTAGACTTAATGTACATCGTTCAAATGTGCCCCGTAGTTCGAGTGGACACACAGTCAGGGTGACTCGTGGGCTGACGCACCCCATTTATTACTTGATGGATGATCTCATTTGCCTGTAACTCACTCATATGGCGAGTCATGCGAAGGAGACTTTCATTTGTTGACGCTATGAACTATCCATACCGTACAGGGAATGCTATGAACCATCACTGCCGTAGAGGGAATCCTTTACCGCCCAATGGACGCTACCCAGTATCAGTGTAGTTCAAGGAAAGTGTGATTTCAAGTTTCTGGAGAATAGTCAAGTCGACCGAACACATTCGTTGAGTTTCGTTAAGTTTCGTTAAGTTTCGTTAAGTTCCATTAATTGATTCCGTCAAGTGTGTTTGACATATAAGAGTGATTTTCGATCATCCACTAAAGGATCCCACCATATCATCACCATTTTAGTAATAATTTGAACACATTCAGCGGTTCTTAAACGATCCACATTGTCTCAGCACAAAGATTCAACAGATAACACATCGATTTGTCTCACATGACTAAAAAATGATATCAAATCCGGGCCACAAATTGGATGACACCAACATTATCACTAAGTTTTCAATAAATTTTCGATAAATTTTCACAAACAGATTCGAATTGTAAAATTGCAGATCTTAGGCTATAACAGTTCGCTTTGGATGGATGCCAATGAAACGAATTGACGTATCAACTTACCGGTTCCCTTCAAAATGATGTCAAATTTGGCCATCCACGATGTTAGGACAGTCTCCTTGCTGAGCCCATCGATTTCTGGAAGAGATCTGTTTAAGAGAGAGAGAGAAGGAGGAGAGAAAATGAGAAATGTCGCTTCGCTCTTCAGTTGCTGTTGCAAAAACCCACCTAACACGCTTTTCGATATTATTTCGAAACACCTCACGGAAGTCATGCTGTGAACATGCGCCCGACTGAACCATCTTCTGTACCCGTTCCGACTTCAAGAATACATCGTGATAGCTTTGGACCGCATTCTGGAACGCCTCGTCGGCCATTATTTGCGTCTCGCCCTTCAAGAAAGCCTTCAAAAGCGAAACCAAACAAACGCATTAGCACTCGCGACTCAGTTCGACTGCGGCCGCATAAGATTCACCTGAAATCTAGCACTTATCGCCTCCAGCTGATGCTTGGCGATCTTCGCCTGACGTTTCGTCATATCCGTCGGCTGCTTTGCATTAAACGGATACGATATGCATCGCGACACGAAAACGTACAGTTGTATTCGTCGTTTTCGTTCCTCCTCCTCGCGTTCGTGTTTCTCCTAAGCCATGCGAATGAATGAACAGAGAATGACGTGTCATTTGTGGCAACAAGTGAAGACCGACTAGAACTCACCTGTACATCACCCTCATTCTTTTCACTGGCAACAGACGGCGACGGTGATATCGGCCGTGGCAATGAGTTCGCTCGCGATGAGCCAACACTCTGATTCAATGTCTCTTGCGATAGTCCACTAGACGGCGATAATGTTCGGTTACTAATGCTATTTCGGTGTCTTAAACTAGTGTTATTAACAGATTTAAAGGACTGTGTCCTACTATTACTGAGACTACTGAGACCAAGCACCAGCAGCAGCAGCAGCAGTAGCAGTAGCATGTGACAAGTTATTCAACAACACGAAGATATTTACAAAAATGTTCGAGTTTTTGTTTTTTTTTTTTTTTTGAATCCAATTCAATGAGACGCGATTCGTTTTAAATTGTTCATAGATGATTGATATGGAGCATGAGCATATAATTTTAGATTATGTATGGATATGTATAGAGATGCGCAACGAAATGGCAAGCAATGCATTAGATTATAGCAAATTTTTAGATATTTTTTTTTTTTTTTTTGTATGAAAAGATACAAGATAAATGAAAGAAAGAAGTTTTTGTTTTTAATAAGCTTATGTGAAAGAGATTACAAACAGTTTTTTTTGATTAGTAAATTTTTCTATGTTTTTCTATTATTTTTTTTTTTTTTAATGAAATTTTTTATAAGAAAATTAATGAAAAAATTAAGGAAAAAATGAAATTAAGTGGAAAAAGAGAGAAACTATGGACTAATGGCTATACTAAGTCTGCAACTAGCAATCTAAGTTAACAAGTGATGTTCGGGGCGGAGGTGGGTCATCGGATCCCGTCGGCGTCGGTGCCGACGGTAAAAGGGACCATTCTCGAGTTGGGGTCGATTTATCGAAAAAAATGCTTTCCAGCTCCCAGTGGGAGTGGAAGGGGAATTCTTATTATTTTTTTGTATGCGTCATTGGATCCTTTATAAATGCCCAGAAGCAACATCTGCCGGCGGAGGCAGCGTTTTCGAAATTTGCCAGATTTTTCAAAAATAAAGTCCTTTCGGTGACAGCTGTTTTGAGAGCGTTTTGAGCTCCTATTGGGGTTGGCGGAGTAAACTTGGCATGATCAGGCGTCTCAGATGCGTCTTTGGATTTCCAATCGATGCCCAGAAGCAAGGTTAGACGGCGGAGGCAGCGTTTTCGAAAAATGACGCATTTTTCAAAAATAAAGTCCTTTCGGTGACAGCTGTTTTGACAGCGTTTTCGAGCTCCTATCGGGGTTGGCGGAGTAAATTGGGCATGATGAGGCGTCTCAGATGCGTCTTTGGATGTTGCATCGACGCCCAGAAGCAAGAATTGACGCCAGAGGCAGCGTTTTCGAAATTTGCCCGATTTTTCAAAAATAAAGTCCTTTCGGTGACAGCTGTTTTGACAGCGTTTTCGAGCTCCTATCGGGGTTGGCGGAGTAAACTGGGCATGATGAGGTTTCTTTGGATGTTCTATCGATGCCCAGAAGCAAGAATTGACGCCAGAGGCAGCGTTTTCGAAATTTGCCCGATTTTTCAAAAATAAAGTCCTTTCGGTGACAGCTGTTTTGACAGCGTTTTCGAGCTCCTATCGGGGTTGGCGGAGTAAATTGGGCATGACGAGGCGTCTCAGATGCGTCTTTGGCCGTTGCATCGACGCCCAGAAGCAAGATTTGACGGCGGAGGCAGCATTTTCGAGATTTCCTGTGCTTTTGATGTGCTGTCTGGTAAACATTTTGGAGCTTCTACTCGGTGTAGCGGCCCAGAAGTGAACTCAAATGACCCGTCATCCGAAGCGAGGTCCTTCTTTGTCAGTCTGCATCGACAATTACCTCTCCAGAGCGAAATCGATTGATTTTCTGAGCATTTCAGGCAAATTTTCGACAAGGGATGGATGGAATTTTGCACCGAAAAGGTGAGTCCTGCCGCTGCAGAGTTCCCCGAAATCCCTTCACCATCCCAATGCCACATTACTCAACTGAACCACATTCTCCCATTCTCACTTGACCATTTCCAACTGCCTTCGAAGAGGATTAACTCATTTCTGTGCCGCCAGCAAAGACATCAACCACCACTGAGGCCATCGACACGTTAAATCGTCGATTTTTGAATGAAAACTCTCGTCCTGTCAGCCGAAAAGGACGAAATCACTTATGAGACACTTGAACCACTCATCCGCCGGCACTTCCGCGAAAAGATTCGTGATTTTTTTGGAAAATCGAAAAAATGCACGTTTTCGCCGCAAAAAATGCGGTAAATTGTGAAACGAATCGAGTCGACTTTCTCTGCTGCGACGAGGCAAATTTTCAAAAACCGATTTTTTCGAAAATTCCGCTTTGTTTCGAGTGAAATTCGGGTGGAATGGAGTGAGTGGAGGGGGACGACTGAATTTTGATCGAAAATTTGAAGGGAATCGGTGGAGAAACGCGAAAATGAGACGACGACGGAGTCGCGGCGACGGTTGAGTGAGGCTGAATAAGGGTTGGACGAGGTTTTTCGATGAAATCGCGTCGGCATTGGTGTTGGGGGCTTGGTGGGCACTTGGAGGACTTTCCATGCACGTCAAGTCAGGCACTTTGATCAAAAATTTGAAGGGAATCGGTGGGGAAACGCGAAAATGAGACGACGCCGAAGTCGCGGCGACGGTTGAATTGGGGTTGGACGAGCATTTTTCGATAAAATCCCGTCGGAATTGGTGTTGGGGGAATTGGCAGCGACTTAGAGGGCTTCGAGGGCTTGGTTTGATGTCGATTTGATAAACCACGTGTTGAAACTGGACGAGTAGGGCCGTGGAACCACAAGTGTGTCGCCTCAAGGATACTGAAGCCACCGTCTGTTGCTCTGAGACACAATTTGCGAATGTCCTTCTTGGAGACTGCGGGGAATGACTTCTCGTTGTATCCTGTCTCCAGACACTGGTCGTGAATGTAACAAAGGCCTTCATTTGGTGTTCACCAGACGCTCACAAGGATGGCCGGCTCATACCACATTCGCTGGCCCTTCTAAGCCGATGCATGCCCCGTGCGTTGGCCCTTGGGCCTTCTAGGTCTCCTCACGCTTGCTGCGCTGGCCCGTGGGCCTTTCAAGTCTCCCCACTCTTCTTACACCGGCCCTTGGGCCTTAGAAGTCACCCCATGCCTGCCTAAGACGCTGCTTCAATCCCAAGCTTTTCAACCACGCCGCACTCGCTGCCAACTGCCCATCAACACACTCGAACTCTTTACCCGAAGGCCGCCGGTCTCTCTCGCCGGGCCCTGGACAACTTCTCACCGAACAATGCGGCAAGAAATGCGCCATTTCGAGGCCTTTAAATTGGAACAATTCACGGCGCTGCTTGTCCTTGCGCCCCCATGGCCTCTAAGCAAAGCTCAAGCGAACTCAATCACATTTCAACGTTCAAAGCCTTCGTCGGCCTTGAACTCCAAAGCTCATCGCATCACTATTTCCCCAGTCAACCCGGGAAAACTTTTCCGAAGAAGCCCGTCGCCATAAGCCGCCAACAGAAAAATTAAAAAAAAAAAAAGCCCAGAAGGCAATTGAAAACGGGCAAAAGTGAAAACGGCGCATGTCCCTCACGCCGAGGCAATAATTCGATCAAAGCAGAAATGGATTATTCAGCAAATGAAATTGCTGTGGTTGCAATGTGGCCCACGACCACGCCCACGTTTAGGGATTGTGGACAAATCTGCGACGAGTGTGACAAATCTTCGCCTATGACGGGTGGAGAGCTTAATTAGATTTGGCGCCACGTTGATGTGGAATTTGCAAAGCGAACAAGACCTCTGGCCCGGACGGCCATTGGCGAGGATTGGAAATAGTAGGGCGGTGAGAGGGGAACCTTGGGGTAGATCAGTGTGAAAGGCAGGAGAGGAGGACTGCTTGGTTGGGATGTTGGAAGGCTCCGTCTGGTGGCCCTTGGGCCACCTTTTAAAAGTGGCGCTGGTCGACTATTGCTGCGGGCGGTGGCCCTTGGACCTACTCTGTTGATTCATGCCCTTATTTGTTGGCTTTTCTGTGACGGCCCATGCTTCGTCCACTTGCCCTTGGGCCCTCTAAGTCGAGCCATGCTCCATCTGGTGGCACTTCTAAGTCGACTATGGGGCCGTGCGCTGGCCCTGGGGCCTTCATAATCGACTCATGTTCCATCTAGTGGCCCTTGGGCCTTCTTTGAATGGCCCCTACGTCGCTTTATCCCCCCGGCGCTGGCCCTTGGGCCTTAAATGTCGTCCTATGCCCCCATCTTGGCGCCTCTAGCCCCACTTTGCCCAGTGCGCTGACCTTAAGAGTCGATTTATACCCCGTCCGCTAGTTTCGAGCCTTTGGCGTCGACTCACGATCCATCTGCCGGCCCTTGGGCCTTCTTTGAATAGCTCGTGCTCTGGCCCTTGGGCCTTATAAGTCGACTTATGCATCCATCTTGGCGCCTCTAGCCCTACTCTGCCCCGTGCGACGACCTTAAGAGTCGACTAATGGCCCGTCCTCTAGTCTTGAGCCCTTGATGTCGACTCACGATCCACCTGCCGGCCCTTGGGCCTACTAAATCGTCATATACACCGTCGACTGGGTCTGCTTACAACGACTCATCACACGCCCTTGGACCTGCTCTGCAGACTTCCATGTTGACTCACTCTCCAGCCGGCCCTTGGGCCTTACTTCAACGGCCCGTTCCCTAGCCCCTCATGCACTTGCCCCCTCTAACTCTACTCGCCCTAAACCTACTCAAACTTGCAAAAATAACCAAAAAACCACTATCTACCCTCAAAACCAAGCCAAAGACTAAATTCAAACTCAAGCCAAAAAAAAAAGAAAAAAAAAAAAGGAATTCATGGAAAAAACAAACGAAGTGAGAATCAAAAGGAAAAAAAAAGAAAGAAGGAAAAAATATGGAAAATTCCACCACCCACCTTGGTATGGCGCCGCTTGGCACTTCCAGACTGCCCGACGTATCGCTGCCCGCATGCAGATGAGCGCCGAACTCCTTACCGGAATGGGCCGGATACTGAGCGCCGGCCATGCCCGATGCGGCTATCGAACTGGAGCCACCAGATTCCAAGGCACTGCCACCGCCGCCATGGTGCGGTGTACCGTGTGGCAAAAAATCCCCATTATGCATGCCGCCAGCGATTGCGTCCGCATTTGTTGTCACCAATGCGGGCCCATGATGGCCAATGCCGATGCCGGCCTTGTGATGGCCAACACCGGCGCCTACACCGCCGCCCATGCCACCACCCCCACCACCGACATGACCGGGCCGGCCGCCCTTTGTGGTGACTACTCCTGGATCGTCGTCTGCTTCCTCTTCGCTTGAGCTCGGGTCGATCATTTTGCAAAAATTTCTATTTGGCTACCCCTTGTGGTCGACGAGTCCGAGTCCTGGCTCCTTTGTTGATTGATTGCTACTTGCTTTTACTTGCTTTTTTTTGGTTTTCAGTCTATCCTTGACTATTTAAGGTTTATCGTTATTGCTCACTGTGCGCGTGTGTACTTTGGCGAGTGGGTCTAGTCCACTCGTAACTTAAATCACTAATAAGGCGAATTGCGGTAGAGTTAGATTATATTATGTAAATGTACGTTAGATTAGATTAGATTATGTATTTACTTTAGATACATGCATCTATGCTTAATTAATTCGTTTGTTATTGTTGATTAGATTTGCTTTGTACTGAATGAATTCTGTGTGTGTGTTCTTTTCTCCTGTTCACTGGTCACGGGTCGCGGTGTCGCGGGTCGCGGGTTCGCGGGGGTCGGGGGGTCGGGGGTGGTGCTGGTGGTGGTGGTGGTTCTGGGCGGGGGTTTTCCTGGTGTCGATCTAGTTGACGACTGTCTGTGTCTTGAAGATGTGTTTGGGTCTCTCTCTCACGCTCTCACTCTCTGTCTCACTGTCTCACTGTCTGTCTCGCTGCTGCCTGGCTGTATGCGTATATCTATCAACGGATGATATGTTGGCACTGGAACATAGCTTCGACTATGTCCGGCGGTCGTTCTGTGGAGGCCTATTCAAAATCGATGTAAGCCCTTCCACTCCCATCTCTCGTTCACAGGCGCTGGTGTTGGTTCAGTTCGTTGCTTTTCGCTCTTTTTCGTTCGAATTCAGATTGAAACACAGGCAGAAACAGCAAACCAAACAAACCAGACTCGTCGTCGTCGTCGCGGTCGTCGTGCACTCTCTACTTCGGCATGTTGTACTGTGGCGACGGGATGTGCTTCACTGGTGATACCTGGAATGAGAAGAAGACGAATGACTGGTCAGTTAGATCGGGGAATAGGTGGGCGCTGAGGTGGCCTAAATGGCGTTTGAAGGACGAGCCGACTTGGAAATGCCCGCTCCCATGAAATTTGTGAACGTTCTTCGTGTCGGAAGCCACCCACAATCCACCCAACGGGCCACGGGGCGAGCTTTAAACAGTTAAGAGCCTGCTCTCGGACAGAGTCACTGTACGGCTGAGTCTGATGTGAGTCACTGTACGTCAGAGGCGGAGGCGAGTCACTGTGCGTAGAGTCACTGTACGTCAGAGGCGGAGGTGAGTCACTGTACTTTCGAGGCGGAGGCGAGTCACTGTACTTCCTAGAAGAAGGCGAGTCACTGTACGTCCTAGGTGGAGGCGGGTCACTGTACGTCCAAGGCGGAGGAGCGTCACTGTACGTCCAAGGCGGAGGAGCGTCACTGTACGACCGACGCGGAGGGGGGTCACTGTACGTAGAGTCACTGTACGTCCGAGGCGGAGGCGAGTCACTGTACGTCCGAGGTGGAGGCGAGTCACTGTACGTCCGAGGCGGAGGGGGTCACTGTACGTCCGAGGCGGAGGCGGGTCACTGTACGTTCGAGGCGGAGGCGGGTCACTGTACGTAGAGTCACTGTACTTTCGAGGCGGAGGCGAGTCACTGTACTTTCGAGGCGGAGGCGGGTCACTGTACGTAGCGTCACTGTACTTCCTAGAAGGAGGCGAGTCACTGTACGTCAGAGGCGGAGGCGAGTCACTGTATTTTCGAGGCGAAGGCGGGTTACTGTACGTCCGAGGCGGAGGCGATTCAGTTTACGTCCAAGGTGGAGCCGGGTCACTGTACGTCCGAGACGGAGGCGATTTACTGTACTTTCGAGGCGGAGGCGGGTCACTGTACGTAGCGTCACTGTACTTCCTAGAAGGAGGCGAGTCACTGTACGTCAGAGGCGGAGGCGAGTCACTGTATTTTCGAGGCGAAGGCGGGTTACTGTACGTCCGAGGCGGAGGCGATTCAGTTTACGTCCAAGGTGGAGCCGGGTCACTGTACTTTCGAGGCGGAGGCGAGTCACTGTACTTTCGAGGCGGAGGCGGGTCAATGTACGTCCGAGGCGGAGGCGAGTCATTGTACGTCCGAGGTGGAGCCGGGTCACTGTACTTTCGAGGCGGAGGCGAGTCACTGTACTTTCGAGGCGGAGGCGAGTCACTACTTTCGAGGTGGAGGCGGGTCACTGTACGTCCGAGGCGGATGGTCACTGTACGTCCGAGGCGGAGGCGAGTCATTGTACGTCCGAGGTGGAGCCGGGTCACTGTACTTCCTAGAAGGAGGCGAGTCACTGTACGTGCAAGGCGGAGGCCAGTCACTGTACGTCAGAGGCGGAGCCGAGTCAATGTACGCCCCAGGCGAAGGCGAGATCACTGTACTTGCGAGGTGGAAGCAGAGGCGAGTCACTGTATGTGAGTCACTGTACCTCTCAGGGTAAGGCGAGTCACTTTTTTTTTTTCCAACGACAGTCGAGTCATCAAGGGCCTCAGTCAAGACCAAGAAGTCTTGTAGAGACTCCGTCTTCCCCTCTCCCCCGAACGAGGACGCTCGGCGTCGACGTTGGTGCATGGTATAGCGTCCATGTCCTCAACGTCGACCAGTGCCAGTGCTCTCGACCTTCCTTCGACTACACCCCCTGCTGGGATCCCGCTCCGAAGTTGACCTCGAATCAGACAAACTCCGTCTCCACCCGTGCTGCTCTCGAGACGCAAAGTGAACACGAGCATCGACCGGCTAGGCGTCACCTTCTTCCCTCATTTCCGCCCCATTTCGAGACCGTTTAGCATTCATCACGAGGTACGACCATCACCCTGTACAATGTCCCGACACAGCACCTACCCCCCCTCACCACCCTGCCATCCATGGCAACACGACATCCCGACAGCTCCACCGAAGCACGATGAAAATTCAGGAAATTCTCTCGTTTCTCGAGAAGAAACCCCCTACCCCCCACCACCGCCCCTCGCCGGCAGGACGAACGAACATCCCGTAGATTTTACGATTTTGCACTCTCCATCCATCAACCAATCAATTTGCATGCAACCCTGGCATTGTCGGCAGCAGCTCCTCGCCCAGGTCGCTTGGGTCACATTTCTCATTCTATTCTAAAAATAAACGAATGCCCAACGAAGTGGGTTCATTGGGGAGCCGGGTGAGATCGAGACCGGGGCATTCAAGGCGAATGAGATGCGGCTTGAGGTCGGATTTCAACGGCGATGCCTTGGGCGAGTCGTCTTCCTTTTTTTTTTTTTTGACGCAAAATGCCTGACAACCTCTCGTGTCGCATGGAAATCGATGAACTTGCGAAATAAGATTTCTCGATAAGTAGGCAGATGCCAAGGTTAAGCTATATCGGGGCGGACGGGTAATTCAACGGGGAAACGGATTTTTGTGGGTTTTTTTTTTTTTTTTTTTCGTCAACGACTGTGACCTGGTTTGGCGGTGCGAAGGGAAATCTCGGGGCACGCTACTCGCCCACGCTGGAAATCGAGACGTTATGGCTTGCGTAAGGATTCCCTCGTTGAGTGGGACGCCGTCGGGCCAAGGTCGAGTGGCGTCAAGGTGAACAGGGAATCAATGGAGGAGTGTAGTAATGAGCGAGGGCTCCGTGGTGGCTTCCTCTGGTCAGTGTGCTCGTTGATACGTGACGTTTTTTGAAATGATTTCCTTGGGAACCGGTGGCAGAGGGGATTCTTTAAGGAGGGGAGGTGTTATTTGATTGGAAGATGTGAATGGGGAGACCACTGGCCTTGTGTTTGCAAACGATTCAGCTCGGACTCCGTCTGTCCGTCGGGAAGTGTCAGAGTTCCTTGGGTTTGTGGCCATGTCCTGGTAGATGGAGCATGCACGCAAAGCATGCAAAGCCCCTCCTACCTCTAGCAGCATCAAATTGAGACGATGTGCATCGCCTGATGCAGCTTCACGTCGCACTAATCGTCAAGTAGGCGCTGTTGCAGCAGGCGAAGCGGGTAGTTGCAGTGCCGAGGAAGAACTCAGCGGTTCTTGTCTTCCCCCTCGTCACTGCAGTAACCGGCTGCCAGCCCGCCCCGAATGACACCACAAGCGTGTCGCCGTGGTCCCGATTTGCATCGCATGTCGAACTATTGGAAGCGACGCAAAGGCCGGGTGCGGGATCCGGGGAAAGAGTTGCGGGATTTCTTCAATCTGGTGCCTGAGCGCATGAGCATGGCCAGTTTACCGGCATCCACGACGCGTCTTGATCTTCGCTTCCACCCAGGCGGCTTGGATTGCCTTGCAACAGCGCTCCGGCCCTCAAAAGAGGGACCTTACACAAAATTGTGTCGTCGGTCGTCCTCTAGGAGGCTACGAGGAGGCTACGAGCCTCGGACGTGAAGATCCGCGATCACTTGGTGCGTCATGAAAACAGAAAACCCCTCATTTCCCGAATTTCCCCGGCTTCCGGTGCAATTTTTTGATGTCATCCCCGTCGAGTGTCCCCCCCCCCCCCCCGCACCCAGGCCCACGTGCTTGGGCCGAAATTCGGGCTCAAAATGTCCAAAACTCGAATTTTGAAAAAATTACACATTTTTCACGAAAAAATGCAGTAAACCGGCATCGCACTGGGGTCGCATTTTTTCGCTGAAAATAAACCCATTTTCGAGGATGCACATTTCAGCGGGACATCGTCTTGCGGAACAAATTTCTCGGGAACTGGGGCGAGCCGGAGGACGAGGGAGGTCTTGATGGACGGGGAATTTCATGTGGAAGGGAGGTGAGACGGCAGCCTTGAACGGGAGTGCCTTGGGTGAGTTTTGTGAGCCGCAATGCGAGATAACCTCATTTGTCGCATGGAAATCGAGGAACTGTGTGGTGTGGTGTTTTGCGAGACGATCTTCTCGGAAATCAGGACGAGTCCAGGACTGGGGGGTACCTCGGTGGATAGGGAATTCAATGTAGAAGCGAAATAAGGTGCGACTTTTTAAGGGGCGTGCCGTGGTTGGGCGTGGTTGGGCAGTTTGAAGCGAAAACCGTAAGGTCCTCCATGAGCCCTTTGAAGCCGCGAAAGGATGTCTTCTGAGACGGTTCTCTCGGCAACCAGGACGAGTCCAGGACTCAATGCTACCTCAATGGATGAGAAATTCAATGTAGAAGCATATTGAGGTGCGATATTTTAAGGGGCGTGCCTTGTTTGGGTATTTTGAAGCCAAAACCGTAAGGTTCTCCATGAGCCCTTTAGAATCCCCACATGCTTTTTTCTGCGACGATTCTCTCGGCAACAAGGACGAGTCCAGGACTGAGGGGGGCCTCGATGGATAGGTAATTCAATGTAGAAGCGAAATAAGGTGTGACATTTTAAGGAGCGTGCCGTGGTTGGCCGGTTTGAAGCAAAATCAGTGAGGTCCTCCATGAGCCCTTTGAAGCCGCGAAAGGATGTCTTCTGAGACGATTCTCTCGGCAACCAGGACGAGTCCAGGACTGAGGGGTACCTCGATGAAAAGGAAATTCAATGTAGAAGCATATTGAGGTGCGACTTTTTTAGGGGCGTGCCGTGGTTGGGGAGTTTGGAGCGAAAACGTGGTCTGGTTCGCGGTTGAATTATGTTCACTTTTTCGTTTCCTTGAATTTTCGGGCACACAAGTTCAACAAGGATACCTCTCTGTCTCTGCTTAACGTGACCAGTGGCGCTGTTACAATGTCTGATGCTGTGGAGTTTATCGCCGCCTGGCTTTACGGGAGAATGGTGATCGAGTTGTGGTCTCCCGACGCGAGTGCTGCCTCGTGTGCCGCCGCTACTTCGGTTTGCAGTCATCTCTCAGTCCGTTGGGAGTCCCAGAAGTGGTCACAGAGGACACCTGCACATGAACAGGTTCGGTCTCAAGCTGGGAGGCCGGCCGGAAGAAACTAGAAGCCCTAGACAGAGTCAGTGCTCGATGGCTTAGCCTGAGTACGGGCGCGACAGCGACGGCCGACGCTGTGCAACAACAGAGATCAACATCGCTGATCGGCGTACGCATGCAAATACGAGTCGTTTCACGGGCACCGTGCCGTAGGCAGACAGGCAACGACTTCACCAGAAGCTGAAACCAAAGTAGGTCTCACCTCAAAACCAGGACCCACCAAGTTGGTCTAAGGGAGCCACGATCTAAGGCCTGCCTCGCCGCAAAACAGGGACCCACCAAGTTGGTCTAAGTGAGCCACGATCTTAGGCCTGTCTCGCCTCAAAACAGGGACCCACCAAGTTGGTCTAAGGGAGCCACGACCTAAGGCCTGTCTCGCCGCAAAACAGGGACCCACCAAGTTGGTCTAAGTGAGCCACGATCTTAGGCCTGTCTCGCCTCAAAACAGGGACCCACCAAGTTGGTCTAAGGGAGCCACGACCTAAGGCCTGTCTCGCCGCAAAACAGGGACCCACCAAGTTGGTCTAAGTGAGCCACGATCTAAGGCCTGTCTCGCCTCAAAGCAGGGACCCACCAAGTTGGTCTAAGGGAGCCACGACCTAAGGCCTGTCTCGCCTCAAAACAGGGACCCACCAAGTTGGTCTAAGTGAGCCACGACCTAAGGCCTGTCTCGCCGCAAAACAAGGACCCACCAAGTTGGTCTAAGGGAGCCACGATCTTAGGCCTGTCTCGCCTCAAAGCAGGGACCCACCAAGTTGGTCTAAGGGAGCCACGACCTAAGGCCTGTCTCGCCTCAAAACAGGGACCCACCAAGTTGGTCTAAGGGAGCCACGATCTAAGGCCTGTCTCGCCTCAAAACAGGGACCCACCAAGTTGGTCTAAGGGAGCCACGGTCTATGGCCGCCAGGCCTTCCAAACCAACACACCTCGTCGCTCGTTGCAACAACACAAGACCTTCACCCGCCCGGCTGTGGCTAAAACCCCGCACCCGTAAGCCGTGTCATTAAAAGGACACATTCTGCTAATTAGGTCCACCATTTCCATCTAAGCCCCTCCACGGGCCGCAGGCCTGCCGAGCGTACGAGTAAGCTTCGCAAAAACGGACGTACTTAACGCCACGTTAAATCCTCACTCCGATGCCACCCATTAACGGACAGCCTCTCATCACGAGTCCATCGGCATCCCATTCCAACACATGAATGCTCTCATCCTCCACAGATTGCGTGCGTGTGTGTGTGAGTGTGTGGCCCAATTGCACTTCGGGTCAATACGAGTGACATCAACGCCCGAAGAGGCACTAGTGCTTTTATTGGCCGTCACGTCCAAGCTGGCCACAATGAACCCAATCGCCATCAAGAGATTACACAGCCACTCATGATGACTGTCATTTCGAGAGAGCCAGAGAGAGAGAGAGAGAAAGCCGGGGTGAGAGTGAGAGTGCAAGTTAAATTGTATCGAGAATGACCATTTATCGTCGGTCGTTTCGGTTCATTGTACTAATCGCCATTAAATCAGAAATTCTCAATAAAATCAAATCCATTTCACTTTTCAGATCGTAGACACAGGACGGTCGTTGCTCAGGCGGTCCTGCAGGCGGTCCTGCAGAGCTGGCATCCGGTGGGTATCGGTGTGCATCGCAATTACGCGTGCAGTTAATTCTCGACTACGTGTTGAGCATGAGTGGCTGTTACTTGTTTTTACGACCGCTTCACATTCGGTGTCACGCATCATGAGGGCAAAGGTTGAGGTTGTTTCGAAGGAGAACGAAGCAAGCATCGACGATGGCCATTAACAGGGCTTTACTGCCACGACTGCACAGAGGTACAGGTGGCTTGTAACTTACGGTTCATTAGTTTGTTGCCGATGAGTGGCCGTGGGTGTAGCGGGTGGGGGGATGCAAATGGGGAGTGGATCTTTTTGGGGGAGTCTTTGGAACGGGTGCCAAGTCGCTTGTCGTCATGGGATGGTATAGAAACCGGGCGTATGTTGGACGGAACCTTGTCGGGGGCTCTAAGCGGTGGTGTGGCCTCTCGTGCGGGAACTGACGTAGCGACGCCTAGCTCTCACCAGCACGAGATGGGGTACCCAACCACAGTGACCGACGTCGTTGTCAGTTGCAAGCGAGCCAGAAGTGAGTCTGTATGCGGGCGGCGGAGCGCCCTTTTTAGAGCATCTCCGACATAGCTCAGGTGTACGAAGTTTCTTTCCACGAAACTTGACTGTGGAGGACGAGCCCTATTCTCTTAAGGCCAGTGGCGACGCTCACGGCACCGCACAGCACCGTACAGCACCTCACCATTTTCGGCGAGCGCCCAAGGAAAGGCACCTGGCCTCCAAGTTGGCTCTTGTGCGTGAGGTTGCCCACAAGGCTCGTAGATCACAACAAGGGGCAACGAATTGCGAGAGCAAGCGGCAATCAAGTTGAAGCTGAATGCAGGCTGCCGGGAAGAGCTCAAGGTTCCCAGCACGCCGCCTTCAAGTAGTCTATGCCGGCTCCCAGGGCATAGGAAGCTCAGGCTGGAGCCAACCCTCAAGCAGCGGAAGGGGAAGTCTAGGACATCCAAGGCCGTCCTGTGTCCATCCAACCATCTCTTGCGGATGTCGATGAAGAAGCTGGACGATCATGCTGTCGACGAACTCTCTAGCCACCCGTCAGACCACCAACTTGAGCTGTGGCCCAACAGAGGCAACACTACAATGGGGCATATGGGACGACAAGGAAGTTATGGACATTCTGACATCCAAACGGGTCACGTTAAGCAGAGACCGCGAGGTATCCTCGCTGGACTCATGTACCCGGCCATACTGGCATCCAAGGAACCGAAAAAGTGAACAAGATTCAACCACGAACCAGACCACGTTTTCGCTCAAAACGCCCCAACCACGGCACGCGCCTTAAAAAGTCGCACCTTATTTCCCATCTTCATGGAATTTCCTATCCATCGAGCCACCCCACAGTCCTGAACTCGTCCTGGTTGCCGAGAGAATCGTCGCAGAAAACATCCTATGCGGTTGTTAAAGGGCTCATGGAGAACCTTACGGTTTTCGCTTCAAACTGCCCAACCAAGGCACGCTCCTTAAAGTGTCGCGCCTCAATATGCTTCCACATTGAATTTCCTATCCATCGAGGTAGCACTGAGTCCTGGACTCGTCCTGGTTGCTGAGAGAATCGTCTCGCAAAACACCTTATCTCGCAATTGCTCGATTTCCATGCGACAAATGAGCTTGTCTCGCATTGCGGCTCACAAAACTCACCCAAGGCACTCCCGTTCAAAGCCGCCGCCTCACCCCCCTTCCACATGAAATTCCCCGTCCATCAAGACCCCCCTCGTCATCCGTCTCGCCCTAGTTCACGAGAAATTCGTTCCGCAAGACGATGTCCCGCTGAAATGTGCATCCTCGGAAATTGGTTGATTTTCAGCGAAAAAATGCGACCCCAGTGCGATGCCGGTTTACTGCATTTTTTCGTGAAAAATGTGTCATTTTTTCAAAATTCGATTTTTGGACAGTTTCCGCCCGAATTTCGCCCCAAGAGCGTGGGGCTGGGTGCGGGGGGGACACTCGATGGGGATGCCATCGAAAAAATGGGGCGGAAGCCGGGGAAATTCGAGAAATGAGGGGTTTTCTGTTTTCATGACGTCACCGGATGATGAACTGAGGAGGTGATGATGGAGGAGGGGGTAGGGATCGAACTAAGGTGGCCTTAGGGGGGAGGGCGGTATGCTTGGGTATGCATTCGATGGGTTTCCGTTTCGAAAGACGAGAGAATTTCGTGGTTTTTCAGCGAATTTCATCGAATTTTAACGACCCGCCGGTTGGTTGCCTGGCGGAACGTTGGCGTTGCCGTGCTCTCGGTGGTGGGGGACATAAGTCCGTCTAGTGGGCTTGTAGAGCGCGGCGACAACATGGTCTTCGATGGCCCGACAAGGCAACAGTCGAGCCCTGCGTCTAAGCCGTCGCGCTCAAGTGAAGAATGACCACCTTTACCAACTCCATGCGAGTAATTGGAAGGAGGTGCCCCTGCTGGAGAGGCCTAAAGCCGCAGAATGACGGCAGAGGAAGGAGTTTGTCTACGAACATGGACACGAGCTAAGGTCATCGTCGAGCGCTCGAGAAGGAGAGGCTGATCGAAGCTGCCGCCCTCTTAAGTAGTCCCAACGACAATAGACTCGCCATCTGTTTGAGGACCGAAGACTGAGAGGTGGCCAAACTTAATGCCTCCGTGCCCGAGACTGAAAGGACCCACCTTGACTCACGGTTCTCTGGCTCGGTGGGAAGCTGTGGAGAAGCAGTGGAGACTCTTAGAACAACGCCGACGATAGCGGTCCAATCCAAGAAAAAGGTGAAAAAAGTGAGGATCACCTTCAACCAAAAAATCGACACCCAGCACCCATGCGACGAGCTATCCATCGTCTAGATGCCAAAAATCCACCCAAACTCAGTTCAGGTTGTGCAGGAGGACGATGGAAAATTGTCGCGAGTTCGCTACCCAACTCATTTAGACCGGCAAGTGGATTCCGAGAAGGCGACGCACGGGCTTCTGAGAGAAGATCGTCCAAGATTCACACGCCACCACCAGAGGCGCGATGTTCCAGAAGTCAGGCCAGTTGTTAGCATGCGCGGAGGACTTTGACGTGCGATTCATCACTGAGACGGAAGCAAAGCGTGAATGAGGGCGAATCGAAGTACATGCAGTCCTTCAGAAAGGCCAGCGACAACATCGACTTCTTGGACAGAGCGTCACGATGGGCGGCTGTAACTTCCAGGGCTTTGTCTACCTCGGCTTTGAAAGCAGATCACCGCCAACCGACTGTCTCTTTGGGCTGAAGAGGCAATCGAGTGATGGAGCCGTCCCTAGAGGGACCAGGCTGACTTTATAGAAGACACTGATCATTCCCGTCCTGCTGTACGTCTCAGAAGCATGGGCAGTCGCAAGAGCGGACGAAGAAGTCCTCGACGGCGTCAAAGGGAAAAGTTCTGCGTGTGATCTTTGCGGTGACGGCATCTGACTGTACAGCGACATGAGTCTAACCATGCGCCTGCGGATCCAACGCCTGACGTTTCAGCCAGAATTTGGAAGTCTCTTCAGTTGTGGGAGTCTACAACGCGGGCCCAAAGTGGAAGTGTGAGTTCCTACAGCTCTCTGTCAAGGGAAATGAGTTTTGAAGCATTTTTGACTGCATGGTCCAGTCGTCGACTTGGAGGGCGCAACTTACTTCCTGTGCCGAACTGGAGGCTGTTGTTTGGTTGAGGCTTAATTATAGAGGATGACGGGCAGCCTCAAGCAACACAAGATCCTACTTGGTGCGATTTATGGTTCGGCGGGGAAGATGAGCGTGAAAACAACGTTGCCGTGAATGGCGCCCGCCATGCGAACTGGAGGCAGCTTCGGGGGTTTTTTTGATTTAGGCTCAATAATAGAGGATGACGGGCAGCCTCAAGCAACACAAGATCCTACTTGGTGCGATTTATGGTCCGGCGGGGAGGATGAGCGTCAAAACAACGTTGCCGTGAATGGCGCCCGGCAGTGAGGTTGACACATATTTGCTTCCAGAACGATGACGATCCACGCCACCCTGCATTCTGGACCAACTACTGACAAACCATCATCAATTCCAGCCGTTAAAGCAAAAAAAAACCCGTGTAAATACACGTGGCCCAAGCCAATATGCCCCAAAATTGGCTACTGGCCCGCAAAACTGACTGCCCGCACTGTTTCCACATGCATCGAGATCATTGTGCAATCTCCTTGAAGTATCCACCAGACAGAGAGTCACTCGCCACTCGACCAGCCACAGGCCTGGCATCGTTCGAGTACCATCGAGTGCCGTCCATCAACGTCGATGGGTATGCAAATAGATGTTCACTGCGTCCACCCAAGTGGAACATCCAGAAACCTTGACGCACTTCCCTTGCAGTGGTCGTCCGACAAGGGCCGCGCCGAGAAATGAATCGAATTCTCTGCTTGCCGACAGCCCATGACGTAGTCTGTGCACACAGCCTTTGTCCGGTACCGCAGCCAGGACGAAGGAGGACGGAAGGAGGATGGACGGATGGAGCGCACGGAATGCCTGTGCCTGTGCGATGAAATAAATGCAAATGGGCCCATCTTATCCAGAAACAATGGGGATTTTCGGACCCAGGGACGTCCGAAGGCTCTGAATAGATTAGAAAGCGTCGTCAGCCCCCCCTGCTACCACCCCCCAGCCTGGCCGCAGGTATGGAATGCTGACACTGACCGTGATGATGACGATGGATGATGAAATCTCCTCTTCGACCTGGAGACTCTCCCCCCCCCCCCCCCCCTCCCTCCCTCCGCCACCGGCTAACGGTACATATTTGATTTGCAAATGCGCCTGAAATTTGCTGCATTCACATTCAGATGACATGCACGCCGGTGCCGGTGGCTGTGCCGAAGGAACAATAGCCAGCGTCGCACAAAAGAAACGAAATCAATACGGACACGGACACGGACAAGTGACCGTGTGCAGACGAACGGACGGACATGCTACGGCCGGGTGCACCTCATTGCATGAATATCCATTTGTTTGACGTCCATTGTCTGTGTCCCCAATCGCCCCCCCTAGTCAGAATGCAGATCCGAATCGGCAGCAACGAGCCCCAAGTTAACGTCTGAGAATGTCACAGAAAACGAGAAAAAAAAAAGATAGGCCCCCCTTCCCGTCCCCCACACCTTCCACACACACACACACACACACACACACAGATAAAGACAATCAATAAATGCCCCCCATAGTCGTACATAATCGCTCCAATCCAACCTAAGTCCATCCACAGGCACTCGGGCCAACACACACACACACAGAACAAGAGGCGCACTTGTATGTCCTTCGCTATGTCCGCAGAAGGACACAGCGCCTGTCGGACCAGAAACTAGCCTCCTCCTCCTCGCTTGCTGCTTCCCATTCGTTCGCACGTTCGGTCTCTCTGTCTGGCTTGTGCTTCGCTCGGGAGCAGGCGCCAGCAAACGGCACACCAAAAAAAAAAAAAAAAAGAACCCAGAACAGCACACGTAACCCCTCCGAATCAATAGTGGCAAATGGGTGCCCTGTGCGCGGGTGGTTGGGGGGTGGGGGGGGGGGGGGGAAGGCCCCCAAGGGATGGAGTGTGTTACTCTTCGATGTATCGACACACACGTACATCTATGGATTAGCGAGACACGCGTTGTCATTCACATTTTGGCGTGCATTCAAACGCCAACAGAGTGCGCCTCGGCTCACCATCTTGCGCCTATTGGTTGGGCCCCTTGCACGCCAATGAGAATGGCCCGCCTCCTATGCGTTTGCCCCCAGCTCTTGGGGATGTTTCATTCGTGGAGTGCACGGAGTG